>CM065696.1:15779912-15782412 GCA_017654935.2 Phymorhynchus buccinoides
TTCGGTGTATGAATGACACGGCGTGTTGGAGGATCATTAGTTCCCCGAGTTACCCTGTTTGTGACCACCAATGGACCACTAATTCGGCGCGTGACTCGTGAGGTTAGTTGTACTGTGAACTTTATAGCAGAAAGGAATAATACATAATAATTTATTATGTTATTATATCTGTATTGCTAAAAGCTCGGGACTTTACTGGTGTTGCACTGCCTCCGGGCATTGCCTCCATGATCGTTCCCACCATCTTTATATCTACTAATGTCCCATATTTGTCTGTTCCAGACCAGAGGACGTTAAACAGTATTTTTCTTCTTGCATTGGTGTATTTTTTAATCGGGACTTTACTGGTGGTGTTGCACTGCCTCCGGGCATTGCCTCCAGGATCGTTCCCACCATCTTTATATCTACTAATGTTCCGACCGGAGGACGTTAAACAGATTTTCATTCCAAGAGAAGGGAATGAAATTCCGTTTAACGTCCTCTGTTCTGGTTCAGGCACACGTGGGACATCTTTATCAATAAAGAGGGTGGGACGATCTTGGAGGTACTCTGAAATGCCAGGAAAATCCCGAGTTGTTTTTTTTCTTTGATCACGATACTTCGTAAGTGAATTCTATAAGAGAAGGGGTGGGTTAGGATCTGGACGATCCAGGCGGCTTGTGTTTCTAATCTTTTTCTGTTGTTTTATTGTAAAAACAATTTACAGGCTACACCACCAGAATCATCAGTATGCTGGTGACTCGTGATGAGTGGCGTTTAAAGAAAAGGAAATCTATAACAATGTTTCGATAGCCACATTCAAAATGTTATGAAAAGTCATCATGGAACTTGGAAAAGTGGTTATTGTTCGGTTAGGACATATCAGTATATAACCTAAATTTTAATTAAGTCTGTTTAAAAGTGTTTTTATTTGATTTAAGATTACAAATACAAACGCTTCATTGCAACTGAAAAGCAATGTGGTTTGGCGTCACTAATATTGTTCAAAATTTTAGCCAATGCATACTTGATAAGTAAATGGAATTATTATTTGTCACGACTCTAACGGTCTGGCGTGGAATTTCCCCGTTCTTGGACATTTCAGGAACTACTTAGCATATTTTATACACTCGCTTCCGAAAGAAACGCTAATAATTTACGCGTTTCTTCATGTACATGCTACCTCTTTACTTAAATAAAAAGTAAAATAGACCCGTTTATTGAAAGTGGACTCGTAAGAAAACAAGTGCGGATTCGCAATCGTTTGTGGTGTGCGACAATTGAAAACGAAACATCAGTTTTAAAGAGCAGCCTCACTTTGAAGTGCAGCCTCGATTTGAAGTGCGACAATTTTGCAGCCTCACTTTGAAGTGCGACAATTTTGGACCGACCGACAGACCGACCGACAAAGTGAGTTATAGGTTTGTGGCTTGTGCCACAAACAAAAAGCTGTCAGTTTTGGAGCGATCATACCAAATTATTGTGAAAATTTACGAAAAATGTACGGTTTGTTTCCTTCCAAATGATATGCACACAAAAAGTGTTGAAATGCTGAGGGTTATCAGACTACTCTGATGCATCTACATCTACATCTACATCACGTGACTGCCCAACATGTATTTTGTCTTACTCAGATGTGCCCACAAAACCTAACTGATTCTGCTACAACAAATGCAATCTTTGCAAGACTGAAACTTTATTACAAACTGTATATTTTATGGTGGAAATTTTTTTTTAAGCGGTACAAACCTATCTAACGTCATGATCAGCATCAAATTGGCCAAGAGTCCGATTTTGCAATATGAAATGTTCGCAAATAGCCAAGGGACATAATTTCGCGGTTTGCGCGAGTGACCTTTCATTAATTGGTAGGACAAACACCTTGTATTTGTCCTTTTTCATGGGGGACAATCGGATCTTTGTAGTAAAGACTATTTTTTCCGATAATCGTCTTTCAAAACTGAAAAAAGAGCAAACTTGAGACTGTGGGTCGTAAACATGAGGGGCGGGGAATGGTGATGAGATTATTGCAAGGGGTGCGGGGGGTGCGCTAGTCTACATCTTTGCCCATGTTTCTTTATATGCTTGATCTCTTAAGGGCCAGCCACACGTTTGCTAAATCGTGCGACTGTACGATACGATTCGATCACGTGATCTCGAATCACATTTGTTCTTGGAGACCCACGTGATCGAATCGTATCGTACAGTCGCACGATTTTAGCAAACGTGTGGCTGGCCCTTTAGTCCAAACAAAAGTGTTAACTCTAAAAAATATCACCCACACGTACACACAATGATCAAGCTCCCTTATATATCTCTGATCTTCTTCATCTCTATGTCCCAGCTCGCCAACTACGTTCGTCTTCTGATTCTCGTCTCCTTTCCCTTCCCTCCATCCGTCTCAAATCTGCTGGCCAACATTCGTTTTCCTGTTAAGCACCATCTCTTTGGACTTCTCTGCCTTCTCCTCTCCGACACTCCAACTCAGTCTCCTATATTCAAAACCTCTCTTAAAACCCAT
>CM065696.1:15787412-15814912 GCA_017654935.2 Phymorhynchus buccinoides
TATAATGTGTAAATGAAGGATTATGTCATTTTATGTTATTTGTGCGCCAATGTATTTATGTAAATAAAAGTTTTGAGTTCGTACGTACTTGTTTTTTTGTTGTTGAGTGAGTGTCAGTAGTTTTTCTCCTGGGGTTATTTTTTCTTTAGTAGGATTTTGTTTTTTTCTACGTCCGACCTTAGCGAGTCGTGACAGTGTGTGCGTGTGCGTGTGTGTGTGGGGGTGTGTGTGCGTGTGTGTGCGTGCGTGCGTGCGTTGTGTGGTGTGTGTGTGTGTGTCTGTGTGTGTGTGTGTGTGTCTGTCTGTCTGTCTGTCAGTCTGATAATGAGTTTGAGTTGGGGACGGGAAGTAAGGGGGATGGAGCTGGAGCGAGGGGGACAAATGGACGTTTGTAGACAGCCTTTTGGGGGCTGTCAATAGTTTAAATTTTCAAGTTTGTGCTGAAAACTGCCTGCTCAAAGGGGTTTCAAAGTCCACAACGATTCACACCAATCAAAAGGCAAAAACATGATATAGTTGGTAGGGGCGATGAGATATACTGTACCATGTAGGTGCTTTGATGTAAAACTGCACACAGAGAGACAGAGAGAGGGGGGGGGGGGAGAGAGAGAGAGAGGAAGGGAGAGAGAGAGAGAGAGAGAGAGAGAGAGAGAGTAAATTAATGAATTTATGAATGAATTAATGAATGTTATTTATATAGGGTAATAGAATACGAAATAACATGCTTTTTTACATCCAGTCCTCTGGATGTTTTTTTACAAATATAAAAGTAGAAATGAAAAAGGAAAATGATCACAAAGTCGCACACACAGACACACACACACACATACACACATACACACACACACACACACACACAAGCACACACACACACACACACACACACACACACACCACACACACACACACGCACGCACGCGCGCGCGCGCGCGCGCACACACAGTGACACAGACACACATATACACAGTGACACACATACACACATACACACACACACACGCGCGCACGCGCTAGCACACATACATGCACATAGCACTGTAGATTAGTTGTTTGCAGAAGGTTTTACGTCCTCACAGCCGTAGCTCTTAGGGACAAGTAGTTCTGGTGCTGTAGACTTCGAAATTGGTTCATCAGCGTTGTTCTTGGGAGGAAAGGGTCGGGCGGGAGGCGCTGGACTAAAGTCAGGTGAGTCTTGGCGTAGAAGCTGTAGTCGTGGCTGTAGACTAGTGTTCGAGTGACTTTATAATCATAATGAGCTCAGATTAGCTGGCGTGGCAGAGCTGGTGAGGGAAATTGGGGAAATGGAAAAGGCCACTGCCACACTGATGGTGGGGTTGAGCGAGGGGGAGGAGGAGGGGGGGGGAGAACATGGGATGAGGGGGCGACATGTAATAGCGGGGATAATGGCCGTGTCCCGTGCAAATTTGCAGCTCGTGCAAATTTGCAGCTCTACAAGTGCAGTTGTAGTGCACGCGCACTATAACTTCACTTGCGCTCCAAGTGTCAAGTGTACTATCCGGGACAGAAAATATTAGTTAATTTTTTTACGGAAAAAGTGATATTTTCATTCTTCAAATCCCCTATAGAGACAGCACTTTTTCCGTCTAAAATCGTTCAGATAGTGTTTTGATACACACTCTCATAGTAGCGAGCTGCAAATTTGCACGCGACACGTGTACTGGTCAGGGGGGAGGGGGTTTTCCCTTTACTTTCTGTCATCTACTATCTTTCTGACATATTGGTCCATTCTCCTGCCTCTTATTTTCTCCCAAAAAAATATCTTCCAAATATTTTCTTCTTTGAGATCCTCCAAAATCGGAAATGCGTTGGCTCGTATGCAGCGGGGAGACCAATGAAATCTGAAAACCGTACACATATATGTACCTTACCCATTATGGCCATATGGCCTGGGAACACAGAAGAAGAAGAAGCTTAGCTATGACACCAACCTGTGACAAAGCTAGAAAATGTAATGCAATACCCTTTTGATCTTATTCAATATTAGTCCTGCTCTTTTGATTAACCCTTTCGCCGCCAGACATTTTTCAGCCAAAAGATACCATTAAACTTAACTGGGTAAAATAATAATAATAATAATTAATAATGCTTATATAGCGCATAATCTTGCAAAGCAACTCAATGCGCTTTTCACTCACCATTCGTACAAACATTTCTAACAAACTGGCCCACGCATCCTCACCATACATCTCTATGAAAATGAATACATATTAGAGAATGCATTGCATATAATCATAACACAACACACCAACACCCACCTCCCTTCAACACCACCACCCCAACCATCCCCCCACTCCCCCCCCCCCCCCACCCATCCCCACCCCTGCCCCCCTACTCCCCACCCCCACCCCATACACACACGCGCGCACGCGTTAACCTCATACTCAACGTCTTCAATGAGCTGGAAAACAAGAGTGGGGAAAGGATCATAGACTTTGCAGAGAGAAAGCTTTCCTGAAGAAGTGGGTCTTTAGTTGGGACTTGAAGGAAGGAAGAGTGGACTGGTTACGGGTATGGTAAGGGAAAGAATTCCAAATGTTTGGTGCAACGTTTGGTAAAGAGGGGAAAAAATCTGCAATATTGCAAATTCCTCTGTGACATATATAACATTAGGCCTATCCTTACCTCCCAACATTTTTCAGCCAAAAGATAACATTAAACGTAACTGGGTAAAGAGGGGGGGGGGGGGGGCGGGGGGGGGATCTGCAATATTGCAAATTCCTCTGTGACATGTATAATAACATTAGGCCTTTCCTTACCTCCCAAAATTAAGTAAAATAGGGTCTTCACATAACAGGCCCTGATTTGATGCCTTGTAGTGACATGGGTGTTAAACCATTGTGGTGCAAAAATGTGACATTGGCGGTGAAAGGGTTAACAATTTCGTTGATTAACCTCTTGTTTGGCACACACACGTTTCAAAGGCATTATATTTTGGTAGCAATTTTGATACTGCTGTTAAAAGCGATTTGATGTAGGTCTGTGCAGGAGGAAGAGATGAGGGCTGGGTGGAAAAAATATACATTTCGGGATCTCAGCTCAAAAGAAACGAAAATAGCACATCAAAACCAAACTCTATTTGTTCTTGATCATAGATAGTACAACATAAATGTATCTGATTACGTTTATATAATTTGGTCTTAAGAAACCAAAGACTTTTGGGGGACAGCCGGTGTCGTAATTTATTCTTCAGCTCTTCAAAATTTATTATACAGAAAATATTTTATTCTTTCAAAATTACTATACTACTAACTCTCTCTCTCTCTCTCTCTCTCTCTTCTCTCTCTCTCTCTCTCCTCTCTCTCTCTCTCTGTCTCTCTCTCAAAATAAACAGTGGAAATATGGTGGTAGGAATGTAAATGATACAGAAACCTTGAAGTTTACTTTTCTACAAGATTTAGCTTGGAATTTGCATGTCAAGATCTAGCAAACAGAGCGAAAAAAGCAATGATGGTTATATATTTTTTTATAAATTGTACAGATGGCTGTTCTTTTAATTCCGTTTGCATTTTTTTTAATTCTCAAGTGCAACCAATAATGCAATATTGTGCTGAAATCTGGGGCTTTGACAAGGGCTTGGTTATTGAACGGCTGTATTATTACTATTTTGGGGGGTCTGTGTGTCTGACTGTGTGTGTGTGTGTGTCCTGTCTGTCCTGTCTGTGTGTCTGACTCTGTGTGTGTGTGTGTGTGTGTGTGTGTGTGTGTGTGTGTGTGTGTGTGTGTGTGTCTGTCATTCAAATTTATCAAAAACTACTGGACGGATTTTGATCAAATATGTGACCCAGCACCACGAAAGGGACATTAAGTCGCTGGGCTAGTTTCTCACAACAGGCTTGCAAAGTCAAAAATCTCACTTTTTGTCAGTTTTGAGTTATGGGTATTTTTGTGTTCTCTAACATCTTATATTTCATATTTATAAAGGATAATTTTAATATGTGTTCTCTAAATGGTTTTATAGGTGTTTTAAAACGAGAGAGGTCAATGCATTTTCTTCAGCTAGGCTTTACTTCAGACAGTGTTTTCTCTAAATGACAGACTCACCCTACTAACGTTAAATACCCATACTCTAGAACGGAAACAAGTACAAGAATGATTCTTGTATCATTAGAAAGAGAATTGTCTGAAGTTTCCAAATGTAAAATTTTCTCAGAATGGTCAGTTTGACACTTAATGTCCCTTTCGTGGTGCTGGGTCACATATGGTAGATATGTAGACGTCTAAAAAAGGAAGGTTAATTTCGATATTCATGGCCTTGCTAACCTTGACCTTGAAGTTTGATCTTTAAAATCAAAATGTCCGTTATGCCATATATTTTGTATCCAATCTGTATCTGTACGTCGTGAACCAATAGATTGAATTACTTCAACATTTGTGTGGTTGTTTGCCACGGTACACAAATGGTCCTGTAGAAAAACTATAACAGTAATGACCTTAACCTTGGAGTTTGACTTTGAAAATCGAAATTTCTTCTTTGGGCCATGTTTTACACCGTTGGACTTACAATGTTCAAACTTCGCGTGCAGGTGCATTGGCCTATGATGTGTTTAGCTATGTATTGGGTATCGTTGAAGGTCAAGGTCAAGGATGTATACCTTGGAAGTGTGAAATGAATGTCTTTAGCCATATTTGTACCGACACACACACACACACACACACACACACACGCGCGCGCGCGCGCGCGCGCGCACGCGCGCGCACACGCACACACACTCACGCACGCACACGCACACGCACGCACACGCACACACGCACGACACACACACACACACACACACGCACACACACACACACACACACACACACACACACACACACGTACGCTTACACACACGTGCGCGTGCGAACACACATACACATATTCAATATATTGATTTTGATAGACAAAACAACCCTTCCATTTGTGTGTGTGATTTTGGTTGAAGTTTATTATCCATATTAATAACTCCGTCTTCAATTTTAAACAAACTTTATACTTTTAAACAAACCTTATTTCTAAATTATAGATTCGGTGCTTTAAAGCTTCACAATTATTCACCAATAACAAGTGTTTCAATAAGGTCAGGTCAGGTCAGGTAGTTAGGACATTAGGCCTCGCGGCCTCTTCACTGTCCTGTCATTTTTGTTTGAACTTTTGCACAGCTGAGAGGTTTTTGTATTTTGTTTTCGGCAAATCTGCCTTTCAGTTTATTATCCATATTAATAACTCCGATAAATAAGATAGTGTATTGAAAACGTCTTCAAAACAATGGAGGAGTCGTGACAAATTCCAGAAAGCGATAACAAAACAAACAAAAGCAAATTACCCAACCGAAAATACAGATTCACAACAAAATTTTAATAATTTGATATTCTGGGAACCAAACAGTTTTCCTTGAAATAGAACATGTACTGAGATACAACAGCTAAACGAAAAGAAAATCTGGAAATGAAATCCTAGGTCTGAAACAAATGACATAAACAATACACGCAATGCATTAAGCCATATACTCCGACTGGAGACCAGAGAAAATGGACTCCTCACACCCACCCACCCTGTAATCAATTTCTACCCGCAAACCCCCATTCTCCCGCGTCTCCAGGCGGGGGTGGGGGTGGGGGGGCGAATTGGGGAATGAGAGACTTAGTGCGATTTTTCTCACACCAGAGGGCATGACGCTCGTGTGGGGCTAATCCTTTCTATATTATTAGTTGGGGATAAAGAAAGAGAGAGAGACAGTGAGTGGTCCTACCATCACTTTCTCTCTCACTACGCCCAAGTAAGAAAATCGCGTGATAAGCCCCTAGTGCATTGACTGCCCTCTGGCGTGAAAAATATCGCCATAGGTTGACCATTGGGATGTTACACGTGTTAACGAAATATAAACGTAGGTTGCCTTACTAGTAGTCCAAAAGGAAACAGTCTCTAAATGACCTCAAACAATTTCCAATTACAAAAAAACACAAAAAATATTATCCGGGCCAGAAAATTCTAACTAGTATTGATAGTGAAATAAGTAGCAGTATGATGTTTTTAAAACAAATGTTATGGTAAGAAGTCGCCTCTGTTAACATTGATCAATAGGAAGATATAACCGTGTAAAGATACAAACTGTCTTTTTCTTCTAGGCCATTTAGAGACTGTTTCCTTCTGGATTTTTTTAAAATTAATCACCAATGGAAGGTATACCATTGTCGCTCTTCTCATGCCAAGTTTGTCACAGTCAATAATGACATCAATGGAATGAAATTTCTGTATGTTACATTATTATTGTTCTGCAGGCGTATTGCATTTTGTTTCCTTGTAAGCTGAGACTGATCTCCATTTCTCACCACATTTGTTTAATATTCATTAATATAATTCAATATAAAAAAAATTGATATTGTTACCTTTTTAATGGGGGTTTTTCAGATTGTTTATGTGTTACATTAATATATAAAACATATTTGAAAATTAAGATAGCGCATCATTACTCTGATTGGCCGTCCGTCACTATTATTGTCTGTGCACTTTTTTCTTTAAGATAGGGCTTTATATAAGTTTTCTTGTTGCCCTATCTAATGATCATTGTTGATTTTCATTTGTGACTTTCAGAAATACAATGCTACTTAAGCCAATAATAGCATCAATAACTACGACTGGAGCCCATACTGACGCGCATGAATGTTGAGACTCTGCTGATAAGTTGTCTCTTTCAGCAGTAAAACCAAAAAAGCCTGAATATACAAAGAGTTCGCACTCCGCAGCTAACTGAAGCCGGGTTATTTTTTACTCCCACCCTTTCACCTACACTACAAGTGGGGGTGTCATTGTGAGCCCACTCACTGCCTACAACACTAACACTTCCCACCTTTTCACCTTCCAGAAGGGAAGTGAGAAAGTTGGCTTTATTCTTTGCAAGGTTGGTAGGCTGCGAAGTTATCACTCTTTGTAACATTTAGGCTTTTGGGTAAAACTTAGTAGTACGGATGAGGAGGCCATGATCTCGTCCCTATCGTCATACTCGTCTTTACTTTTCTCTTCGCCACTTCTGACTATATCTTTCCTCTTTATCGTTGTCTGCGTACCCGGGCCATATAGGGTAAGGCACATTTGTGTCCGGTTTTCAGTTTTCGCTGGTCTCCCCGCTGCGTACAGCCGACACATTCCGATTTCGGAGGAGCTCAACAAACCTACAATGTTGGAAGAGACTACAGCTTAGCAACAGGGTCTCGAGATTTAAACGCATCTGATCGCCCTCCACAATGGTGGTTTATCTATTAGAAGCGGAAGGTGAAGACGATGAACGGCTAATTAACAAAATAACAAGACGTGGCGACAGCTATGGTGGTTTATCTAGCAGAGGCTAATTAATACAATAACAAAACATGCATGACAACAGCTATGGTGGTTTATCTAGCAGAGGCTAATTAATAAAATAACAAAACATGCATGGCGACAGCTATGGTAGTTTATCTAGCAGAGGCTAATTAATAAAATAACAAAACATGCATGACAACAGCTATGGTGGCTTATCTAGCAGAGGCTAATCAATAAAATAACAAAACATGCATGACAACAGCTATGGTGGTTTATCTAGCAGAGGCTAACTAATAAAATAACAAAACATGCATGACAACAGCTATGGTGGTTTATCTAGCAGAGGCTAATTAATAAAATAACAAAACATGCATGACAACGGCTATGGTGGTTTATCTAGCAGAGGCTAATTAATAAAATAAGAAAACATGCATGACAACGGCTATGGTGGTTTATCTAGCAGAGGCTAATTAATAAAATAAGAAAACATGCATGACAACGGCTATGGTGGTTTATCTAGCAGAGGCTAATTAATAAAATAACAAAACATGCATGACAACAGCTATGGTGGCTTATCTAGCAGAGGCTAATTAATAAAATAACAAAACATGCATGACAATAGCTTATCTAGCAGAGGCTAATTAATAAAATAACAAAACATGCATGACAACGGCTATGGTGGTTTATCTAGCAGAGGCTAATTAATAAAATAAGAAAACATGCATGACAACGGCTATGGTGGTTTATCTAATAGAGGCTAATTAATAAAATAACAAAACATGCATGACAACAGCTATGGTGGTTTATCTAGCAGAGGCGGATGGTGAAGACGACGAAAGGCTAATTAATAAAATAACAAAACATGCATGACAACGGCTATGGTGGTTTATCTAGCAGAGGCGGAAGGTGAAGACGACGAAAGGCTAATTAATAAAATAACAAAACATGCATGACAACGGCTATGGTGGTTTATCTAGCAGAGGCTAATTAATAAAATAACAAAACATGCATGACAACGGCTATGGTGGTTTCTCTAGCAGAGGCGGAAGGTGAAGACGACCCCCATGTGGTGGTGGAAGTAGTTGGGCAGGGGGGTCCTGGACAGCAGGCGCCACAGCCCCTCCCCCTCCATGGCCTCCATCTCCCTCTCCAGCCTGTCCTTGTACTCCGCCACCTCCCTCAGGAACGCCTCCCGCATCACGATCACCACCACCCCGCCTGAAGAACAAAAAAGATTACCCTCAGTTATGTTAGTTTAATTTAATAATAATAATGGGAATTTATATAGCGCTCTTTCTCACATGAGCTCAGTGCGCTTTACATTGATAACAAGAACATTAAAGGCAAACAAATAATAAATCATTAGAAAGTAAAATAAACACGATGCTTGCACGCAACGTTCTCTGTCTTCCTCTCTCACACGCACGCACGCAACGCACGCACGCACGCACACGCGCGCACGCACACACACAATGAGGGCAGGATGAAAAAAAATAATTTTTGTTAGCTTATTCTTTAACCCTCAATAAATATGACTTTGACTTGACTTGACTTGACTTGACTTGACTTGACACACACACACACACACACACACACGCACGCACACACACACGCATGCACGCATGTGCACACACACACACACATGAACGTACGCACACATACATACACGCACGCACACACTCACACAATTAATTATGCAAGAGTAAAATAGTTACAATATGAAAATTCTAAGAAGAAACATAGACCACATTCACCTTCTCAATCAAGCTTATATACAATACTGGGAATAAAATCATACTGCCATCGACATACCAGTTACATGACTACAACTACAACTACGCCTATTAATTGAAAAGCACTCAACTACGCCTATTAATTGAAAAGCACTCAACTACGCCTATTAATTGAAAAGCACTCAACTATGCCTATTAATGGAAAAAGCACTCAACTACGCCTATTAATTGAAAAGCACTCAACTACGCCTATTAATGGAAAAAGCACTCAACTACGCCTATTAATTGAAAAGCACTCAACTACGCCTATTAATTGAAAAGCACTCAACTATGCCTATTAATGGAAAAAGCACTCAACTACGCCTATTAATTGAAAAGCACTCAACTACGCCTATTAATATAA
The DNA here is from genome assembly GCA_017654935.2 of Phymorhynchus buccinoides. Classification (NCBI taxonomy): domain Eukaryota; kingdom Metazoa; phylum Mollusca; class Gastropoda; order Neogastropoda; family Raphitomidae; genus Phymorhynchus; species Phymorhynchus buccinoides. Next base: position 15,796,846 of record CM065696.1, read on the forward strand.
AAAAAGCACTCAACTACGCCTATTAATTGAAAAGCACTCAACTACGCCTATTAATGGAAAAGCACTCAACTACGCCTCCTCCCACTCCTGTCCCATATTTTTCTCTTTCCAATCACTTAACCCTTTCGCCGCCAGCCATTTTTCAGCCAAAATATACCATTAAACTTACATGGGTAGAGCAAAAATAATATCTGCAATATTGCTAATTCCTCTGTGACATATATAACATCAAGCCTATCGTTACCTCCCAATAATATAAAGAAAAAAGGGTCTTCAGATAACACTTTTTTAACAGGCCCTGATTTGATACTCTTTAGTGACATGGGTGTTAAAGCCATAGTGATGCAAAAATGCGACATTGGCGGTGAACAGGGTTAATTCCTGACACGTGTTCACCCATTCCTCCCCTGAACACTACTCAGTCAGTGAAGACAGACTGCCAACACAGCACTGCAAATTCAGTCCGACGAAGAGCTATGGTCGAAATTGTTACCCAGCAAATGACCTCCTAGGATCCTCCTTCCTCCCACTCAGGTCAGTGTCTATTTGAAATACTTTTGAATAGAAAGAAATGCACAGTGACTGTGTATTACACATAAAACTTTAATTTAAGGCCAACTCGTCTTTGGACTTAATGTTTCCTTTAATTACTGTTACCTGACTTGACCACACGAGCCAGAGACCGTAGGCCTGCAGTGGGGATGTGGCCTTCACACATGCCGCCAGCGATCACCGCACAGTCGTACGTGCCTGCAAACAGACATGCCCGCGCGCGTGCATATAATCACAACACACACGCGCACGCACGCACGCGCGCTACACGCACACGCCCACACACGTCACAGCACACACACACGCACACACACGACACACAACACACACACACACACACACACACACACACCACATGTGCTAAATAATGATTATTCGCACTTATGCATGTAACATAGACTTACTCTTGTTGCACGCACAAACGCATACACTCACGCGAGAGCGCGCATATATACAAACACGCGCGCGTGTTAACTATATATATATATATATATATATATATATATATATATATATATATATATATATATATCTAGTATACATACACGTATTGAAAATTTGTGGGGGTGGGGGGGGGTGGGGGGTGGGGGGGGGGGGGGGGGGGGTGGGGGTGGGGGGGGGGGGTGGGGGGGGGGGGGGGGGGGATAACAGATGGGGGGGGGGGGGAGAGAAATATAGAAAGAACAGAGAGACAGAAAGAACAACACAGACAGACAGATAAACAAACAGACAGACTAAACCTCGGCGGAGCAAGCAGGGAGCGGTATCGTATCTGACATGTTCTTTGTGCCTCCCTAAGAACAATAACAAAAGAACAATAACTCTGGAAAAACTCCAGGCAAACGCAAAGAACAATAACTCTGGAAAAACTCCAGACAAACGCAAAGAACAATAACTCTGGAAAAACTCCAGGCAAACGCAAAGAACAATAACTCTGGAGAAAAACTCCAGACAAACGCAAAGAACAATAACTCGGAAAATGGCGTTTCATTCCACAGACTCACCTGGGCTCATGGGTAAAGGGGAAGCATCGAGGAAACACGCGGTCAGCTTCTGGTAGACGTTCTTGGGGCGAGCACAGTCCAGCATCTTGGAACTGGCGTCAAACCCGTCGATCCTGCTGAAGCCCAACTTCTGGAGCTAAAAAAAACAAAAAACAAAAACCTTCTGGAGCTGCACGTGCAAAGAGAAACTGAGCATTCAAAAATTCCCAAAGAGAAGATAAAGTGAAAGGAAACGATGAAAAGAAATGGAATATCCATCTTTTATGTGAGCGTTCTTGATATAAGCACAGTCCAGTATATTGGAACTGGCATCTCCTTTTTCTTCTTCTGCGTTCCCAGGCCATATGGCCATAATGGGTGAAGTAGGCCTACGTATGTGTCCGGTTTTCAGTTTTCACTGGTCTCCCCGCTGCATTCAGCCAACACCAGCCTGATTTTGGAGGAGCCGGAACTGGCGACAAACCCGTCGATCCTGTTGAACCCCTGCTTCTGAAGCTGCACGTGCAAAGAAACACTCAGGCATTACAGTTCAACAGGAGGATGGGGAGAAGGAAGAGGAGGAGGAGGAAGAAGAAGGGTAGGAAGAAGGAGAAGAAGAAGAAGAAAGGAGAAGGAGGACGGGCAAGAAGTATAAGAAATAAAATGATGTTAAGTATATTTAAAGGAGGACAAGAAAAATAAGAGATGGGAGAGGAAGTTAATTAAGAAGAAGAGAAGAAGAAGAAGAAGAAGAAGAAGGGGGCAAGGAAAGAAATTAGATAAGAGGAAAAGAAATGGAAGAACCATCTTTACAAGTACAGTACTAATTGATCTTGAAGCAAGCGCAACGATCTTAAAGACCCACCAGATCACGTGTCAAAATCACGGGTTTTCACGTGTTTTCCCTCTTATAGCTGGTAAGAAATCTTGTTTTGACCAGGTTTGACTCCCATACATTTGCCCCCAAATTGAAAACGAAACATTTTAAAGAGCAGCCTCAATTTCAAATTGATGGAATTTGAATGCGGGTCACAGCTACCCACAAAAAAAACAAGGGACTTAATCGTGGTGGGGTCAGTGTATCTTTAAGATTGGTACAATTTCCGTGTTTTCGTCAGGCGAAGGAGAAAGAAACACAGAGGATGACAATGATAGCGATGATAACAAAAAGTTGGCAGCGATGACAATGACATCGATGATGACGAAGATGATGATGATAATGATGATGACGACGATGCTGATGACAACGATGACAGTGTTAATGACGACGACGACGACGGTGATGGTGATGATGATGATGATGATGATGATGATGATGATGATGATGATGATGATTACGACGAAATCGATGATGAAATGATGAGGAGCATGGGAGGACGATGATGAATGATGATGATGATGACAACGACGACGACGAGACAAAGACGAAGACGACGATGATGATGATGACGATGACGACAAAAATATGATGATGACGTCAACTACGAAGACGATGATGACGAAAGACAAAGATGGTCACGACGATGCTGTTGCTGCTGATGATGATGATGATGATGACGACGACGATGACGATGCCGACGACGACAAAAATGATGATGACGTCAACTACGAAGACGATGATGACGAAAGACAAAGATGGTCACGACGATGCTGTTGTTGCTGCTGCTGATGATGATGATGACGATGATGACGATGATGACGATGATGACGATGCCGACGACGACAAAAATGATGATGACATCAACTACGAAGACGATTATGACAACAACGACAAAGATGGTCACGACGATGCTGCTGCTGCTGCTGCTGATGATGATGATGACAACAACGACGATGATGATAACGATAACGATGACAATGACATCACCCCCGCACCTTTTCCGCCACCAGCCCGGTGCCACAGGCGGCGTCCAGCACCAGCACCTTGTCCCTGTTGGAAGGGAACTGGTCCGCCACAGTCTGGCACGCCGCTGAGGCCCCCCGGTACCTCTCGTCGTTCATGTCCTGGGGGAGGGGAGGGGGCATACACGAGCATGTCAATAAACACACATCATTTACCTCTTCTAGCACCATGTATTTTTTTACGTTCTTGGTTGTCTGTTGCATCTCAACCGACAAGAGGGAAGTAACTATTTTTTCGAGTGAGCATGCATTGCTTTAATGGCAGAAACAGTGACAAAAGCTAAAAATTAAAACACCAGACAAACACGTGGCAGGGTGCTTGGCAGTGAATGTCTTTGTATTTGGTGGGAGTGAAGAGTGATGTCTTGGGCGAATGTATTTGCCCATGGTGCTAGAAGAGATACGGAGCACGGTATAAGCTTCGAGCTTGTTGTTGCTCTAATTGTCTTTCTGTTTGATCGTTTTCGAATGAATAAAGATTTGCTTAAACCAATAAACACACAAACAAAAATAAATAAGTAAACAAATAAATAAATAAATAAAATAAACAAACAAATAAATAAATAAATAAATAAATACATTCCCTCGAAGACGAAGTGTGGCTGCTCACGTGGCGGGGTAATCAAGAACGGTCACGAGCACAATGTTCTCATCTGTAGCTGATGCGCTTTACCAGTGTTCAAGTGCTTCCGCTGTTGGGATGATCCCTGGAGTCTTTTAAGCCAGGGTATGACAACAACAACATGTAAGCCAAAATGAAATACTTTTTTTTTAAACGCACTCCTGCGCATGCGCACATACATGAATACACACATATATGAGTGCACGCGTAGCCTACATATACATGCGTGTGCGCGCATACATATGCATGCACGCACGTACGCACACATACATACTCACATACACATACACATGAACCACCATGGACGCATACTAATGTATTGACATATCCAAGACCACTAAAAGTTAATCTATTTAGATCCAGTCTTCTCTTCTCTGGAGCAAGTTTATGAAATAATTTACCATACAACAAACAAACAACTACACGAACAAGTGTAAAGTGACGTTATTTTATTCACAAAGACAAAACAAAACTACTGGATATTTCGGCGAATGCGCCTTTATCAACATAGACAAACAAAGAAAACAGCAAAGATAGCAAAAGGAGCAAAAAGCAGGCAACAAAAGAGAGAAAAAAACAAGATGAAAATTAAAAAACAATACTTCCCCTCAACAGTCCAATGCGTAAATGATACGTAATTTACATACCAATCTAAAGGCAACGGAAAATATATGTTTAAAAACACATAAAAGAACATCTCTTAAAGGTGGACTCGGACGGATGATGAGTTTTTTTGCAAGAAACACGTCGAGATCACCAGAAAGACAGCCTTTTCAAGGATCAGGAACACTCACTTTGCTCTGTTTCTTAGAAATTAAACCGTCAAAACGGCGATTTTCCTTGGCAGAGATGCCGGAGAAAGTAGCCATTTTGGATTGGGTGGGTGGAGGTCACTCATTGTGGTTGAAGCGTTTTCTTTTTTTGTAGTGCAGTAAAAATTAAAAAAGGATCTATTTCCTTTGTTGTGAGCGAAACTCCTTTAGATAATATAAAAAAAATAAAAAATAGAAAATCAAAAAAAAAGGCTTGTATTGCGAAATGTTCGTGCAAACGATTTGGTCTAAACACAGGCGGCCATTCAAAAAGAGACGGCACACGCCTTTCTCTTTGGGTGAAAGAATTTGACTTCCAGCACCTCCGCCAAGGAGGAATCGCCAATTTGACGGTTTTTGATTTATAGGAAACCAGAGCAAAGTGAGTGTTGCGATCTCTGTAAAGGGTGTTTTCCTGCTGATCTTGACGTGTTTCTTGCAAAAACGCATCCGTCAGAGTGCCCCTTTAAAATCTAAAACCATCAAGTAAACAAGAAATTAATGCTATACGTAATGATATGCTAAGAGCTTTGTTAAACGTCACTTTGTAAATGTTAGGCCTAATCTGCGAGGATGTAAAATAATTATTTACTTATTGTAAATTTCTATTGTTTACATATGTGAACGTTTCTACTGAACATGTTTGCAAATATTGTTTACTAAATACTATCCTTTTGCGGTTTATTATTTTCAGTTATTGTTTTTAATTGTTCCTTATATTTTTCTTTCTTTCTTTTCATTTTGTTTTCTGATGGCTTGGTGGAAAAGAAAGCAATTTCTTGCTTATTATTTTAATAAACGTTTGAATGTACATGCGTATGCACATACGCGAACACACACATACGTCCGCGCACACATGCACATGCATGCGTACGAGTGCGCGTGTACACACGCAGGCAGAGGCGTGACATCCATTTTTTATTATTTTTTATTTTGCATGCGATTTTTTGTGTGACTAGGATAGGGGGGGGGGGTGTAAATTTTGACCAAATGACAACTTTTTCGTTGCCACTGGGCTTAGCGTGTGCTAAGTGCATGGGCACACGGGACCTCGGTTTATCGTCTCACCCGAAAGACTCTAAAGTGACATGTGTATGCCTATTCATGCAGACACATACATAACACCCAGACGCACACAAACACAGACTACACACATGTCTGTGCATAATTATGTCAGTGTGAGTGATGTTGCACGTGCTTGTGTGTCAAAACAAGCATCTGTGAAACCATTTAATATCGCTATGACTAGTGTTGACGCATTGGCCTACCAAGCTTTCTAATTCCGCGTGGGTTGTTTTTTTCATGTTCTTTTAATTACTATATACTAAATATAGTTAATCAGAGAGAGAGAGAGAGAGAGAGAGAGAGAGAGAGAGAGGTGAATGTGAGATTGAGTGAGAGAGATTGTGAATGTGTGATTGTGTTTTGTGGGCGAGTGTGTGTGTGTGTGTGGGTGTGTGTGTGTTTGTGTGTGTGTGTGTGTGTGTGTTGTGTGTGTGTGTGTGTTTGTGTGTGTATGGTGTGTGTGTGTGTGTGTGTGTGTGAGTGAGTGTACGTGGCTGTGTGTGTCTGTGAGTGGTGTATGTAGGCTTGTGTGTGTGTGTGTGTGCGTTCGAGCGTGTGTGTACGTATCTATGTATATATGGATACGCGTGCGCGCGCGCGTGTGTGTGTAGTGTTGTGTGTGTGTGTGTGTGTGCGTGTGCGTGGTGCGTGTGTGCGTGTGCATGCATGCGTGCGTGTGTGTGCGTGTGCGTGTGCGGGGGGTGTATTCATGTATATATATATATGTGTGTGTGTGTACTTCAAACCACAACAAATGCCGCAAAATAAATAAAAGAGCAATATCCGCTTTCCACCAATTAAAAACTACCCCTACCACCACCAGACTTCTTTTTCGCATCATCCAACGCCAATGCGTAAAACCTCTATTCTAAAGCGACACGTGGTGCTTTAGTGCACTAGCGACTGTTCAAAACGCATACTATAAAACAGCAGGGGATAAAAAAAACGATAAATACCATGTATTAACAGCAAGGGCATGGGAAGTCTGATGATTATGATTATGATTATTTGTGAATGCCTGGTACTATTAGGTTAATGGTTGCCACAATGTGTGTCGTAGAAATATCACCGTGTGAGCGATTACACAGAGAGAGAGAGAGAGAGAGAGAGAGAGAGAGAGAGAGAGAGAGAGAGAGAGAGAGAAGAGGGGGGGGGGAGAAATAAGGGATATTTGCATACCAATGTATGTCGTGTGCAGTAAGAGCTAAAAGACATGATCATCTGGGCAGCTGGTTCTTTCCCACAGTACTTGTGTTTTTATATGATAACCAGAACCCCCTGTGTGCATACATCATAGTTGTTAACAAGCTGACGGAGGACGTTAAAGCGAAGAAGAAGAGAAGAAGAAAGACAAGATAACCCCCCCCCACCCACACCTGATACCCCTTAACCCCACCCCACCTGTACCCCATTAACCCACCCACCCAACCACCCTGTACCCCACCCCTGTACCCACTCTACACCTGCCATCTCTCATATGTCTAAACCCTACAAAGTTGGAACACTACTTTCTTGTCTCGTCTGTTTTACAGCTCAGTTCAGTTTGCATATCATGCAAGCAAGGCAAGGCAAATATTTTCTTTCATACCCACTTGGGACATAAAACATATAAACTAATGCACACAAAACTGATAATGTGACATTTAAATAATTACGCACACCGAGTGATGTCCATAGTAGTAGTAGTAGTAGTAGTAGTAGTAGTAGTAGTAGTAGTAGTAGTAGTAGTAGTAGAAGTAGTAAAGGGACTGGCTTCTGCCTAAACCTCGCGGCTTATAAAACGTCCCATCCAGAATTGTTTTCTTTAATTAGGTTGCATTTGCATGCGAAAAACAATCTAACTATGATTGCAGTTTCAATCATAATCATAAAATATTTCACTAAAATTTTCATTTTTGTCAAGTGGATTTTTGAAGGCGTTAGTAGATGGTGCATTTTTTAGTTCAGGTGGCAGTGAGTTCCAGGAGTTAGCAACTCTGTTACTGAAACAATGCTTACGTTTGTTAGTGTTACACCGTTGAACGTGTACTTTCCCCTCTTGGTTTCTAGTTGTGTTAGACAAGGATGGTGAGAAGAGAGACTCAAAACTGACAGCATCTAAGTTGTGAAAATGTTTGTACATTTGAATGAGGTCACCTCTTATCCGCCTACCCTTTAGTGAATGTAAGTTTGCCATACCTCATCGTACAGCCCAGCAGAGGCCCAGTCATCGTACACGTTGGTGGACTCCTCGTGGGAAATACCCTTCTGTGCTGCTTTGAAATAAGACGAGTTGACAAACACCTTTTTCTCGTCCGCCATTTGTGGGGGGTACCGTAGAGACCTGAAAATGTTTCAATGCGGGTTAGAGAAGTGAACTACACGCATCCAACTGAAAAGACATACGGCGAGTAGAGAGTGAAAAGAGATACGAGCAGGGATCGCACGGAAAATACGAGAGGCGTTAACCCAACTGTGACGACTGTGAGGAATAATAGGTGAAGACGGGGTAAAAAGTCCATGGGCTGGTTAGAAGCCCATGCCAATTATCTCATGAAATAAAGAAAATTTCAGTCACATTTTGCCCATCAGACGAGTGTTAATGTTTAGCATTCAACGAGTGTTCTCATTGGCAAAATGTGACTGTGAAATTTGCTTTATTTCATGATAATTGACATGGGCTTTTTACCCCGTCTTCACCTAACCCAACTGTGACGAATAATACTCAGGGGCGGACAAAATTATTCGCAAATGGGAGGGGGATCCGCGGGGAGTCCAGGGAGCTGCATTGGTCCTGGGTTAAGGTGTAGTGGCCTTGCGGGGGCTCAGGGGGCGAACCCCCCGGAACATGTTGCAGTTTAGTGGTTACTAGCGCAACGCCTAGTACTGGCAAATGCACCGTACTGGTAACGCCACGTATTGGTAACGCTGAGTACTGGTTTCGCCGGGTCCGCGAAATATTATTATTACTTTTGTCTCTCTCCCTCCTTCCATCTTCTTCACTCATCCCGTTCTACCACCCCCCGCACCTTACTAAGTACAGCAAATTTGAAGCGATTCGGTTAAGAAACGGCGGAGTTATAAGGCCCCGTTTTCCCGTTGGCGCTGCTCTGAGAGTGATGCGCTCTCCCTAGTAACGGTAACGCCTAGTAACGGTAACGCCAAGTACTGGTAACGCTGAGTACAGCAAATTTGAAGCGATTCGGTTAAGAAACGGCGGAGTTATAGGGCCCCGTTTCCCATTGGCGCTGCTCTGAGAGTGGCGCTGCTCTGAGAGTGACGCTCTCTCCCGATTCTCTTCACATTTGCTGCCAGACTTTGCCCGGGCCATAGCAAGTCTGACAGTAAATTTGCAACGATGCGGTTAAGAAACGGCGGAGTTATTTGTGAAAAGGTGAAGCGGCGTATAGCGCGCGCGTTTCTGAACCGATTCGCTTCCGGTTTGGCACACCGATAGTCACCGTCCCCGGTCATCTACCTGCCAAATTTGAAGGCAATCGGTCCAGAAATGCCGGAGATACGGGCGCCGAGAGTCCGGTGGATACGCGTTTCGCGCATTTGCCAAACCGCGCAAATGACACGGCCGCCTCGGTTGCCGTTGCCATCGCCCCGTCAGGGCTCACAGCAAATTTGAAGCGATTCGGTCAAAATACGGCGGAGTTATAAGGCCCGTTTTGTGTTTCAGACAAACAGACAGACAGACAGACACACACACACACACGGACACTTGGCTTTTTACTATATGATTAAAGCAAACATTGTGCAATGTTCTTACATTTAACCCCCGTATATGAAATGGGGGGTCCGAAACATTGGAACCCCCCCCCCTCAGATCCGCCCCTGATACTAGATGAATTGCTTAGATCCAACCTTATATTGGTTTCGTTCACTGTAATTATGTGTACGAGGGGGTCTCCGTAAGTTTCTGGATGCAGAGAACGAGGAGAGCATACACCCCTTCTGGCTAGTCCACCTATTAGAGGTATCCTTCCTCGGTGCACGCACACAACACACACAACACACACAACGCGCGCGTGCGCGCATCCTTTCAAAGCAAACGGCTGGTAACTATACTAACTTCTATGATTTCATCAGATTCCACTAAACAGTAGTATTTCAACACATTCATGCCTGACAGACGTCGTCACAAACGGGTAGCTGTATGATTGAAACTGGGTGCGTGGAGCATGGCCTTAACTCGCAGCTTCATTGAATTCATAATAATAATAATCATAATAATAATACTTAAAAATGCAACAACGAAAAAGTAACGATCAAGATAGATTTTTTAGGTCGTTAAAGAGCCTACTTTTCGCATAATGAATCTGTTGAGCAACTCAGCGCATCGGCAATTTTTATATTGTTAGATCGACATAAAAACCTATCTCAAAACAAGGCATAGCTAGGTTTTATATAGACCTACGCCCGGACTATTGAAAAAACCCTAGTCAAGTTACCTTCACCTGCAGAAAACGTGAACAAGAATAAGCTTACTTGATGCAAGAAACTTGTATTGCATAAATAATGGCTAAATAACAACTGACGATGAAATTAAAGAAAGTAAACTCTAAAACCTAATACAGTGTACTTATTTGGAGCTTACACTTGTCGCACAAACGAAACGAAACGGATATCCATTGTTACATACAACACGACTTTGAAGTAGGCCAAATGCTGGAAATATTGGATATTGTTGGATAGTGTTATCATCGCTAAACAGCAAGCAGGCACATTCACTTACTTTGTCGAGATCGTCTGTCTTCAACCGTCGCCAATACTATACTCTATTCACGATGGCGACGCTTCAACTGTGCACCAACACACTCACAGAGGCGACTATTTTGCTCCCTTTTATTGCACACACAGTTCTCTACGAACGGGAGTATATTACAACTGCAATAAGGGTCTGTCGTGTCTGTCTGTCTGTCTCTCGCTCTCTCTGTCTCTCTCTCTCTTGAGAAGGCATTTGATTCGATCAACAAAACTTTATGTTGGCCTATTTTCTAAAACCTTTTTAGGTAGGTAGGTACATAGGGTCAGGCTTCATCAGCCTAGGCCTCGCGGCCTATTAAACGTCCCCTCAATATCAAATGACTTATGTTTTTGTTTTCAATTGGTCTGAGCAAGTTTTTGGAAAATCAAATCAATCAAAATCACACAAAAAGTGTCTGAAATTTAGGAAGATTGTCTAGAAGATTTTTTTAAAGTATTAATATTTTGTGCAAACTTAATGCTAGTGTCAAGTATTAATAGTAAGCTATTTAGTTTATTAAAGGTGTGGGTAAAATATTAAATGTAGAGTAAGAAATGGGGATAAATTATCTAATTATATTGGATGTACAACAGGTGTTGCATGTAGCCCTGCTCTGTTCTCTATTTTCATAAACGAGTTAGCCATACAAGTAATGAACAATGGGAGGCACGGTGCTACATTTCCATAAAGGAGTTAGCCATACAAGTAATGAACAATGGGAGGCACGGTGCTACATTTTCATTAAAGACCCAGTGACGCGCCACGATTAAGTCCCTTGTTTTTTTTCTGGGTAGCTGTGACCCACATCCAAATTTCCCCAACTTGAAATTGAGGCTGCTCTTTAAACTGATGTTTCGGTTTGAATTTGGGGCCATTTATATGGGAGTCAGACTTGGTCAAAACAAGATTTCTTTCCAGCTATAAGAAGGAAAACACGTGAAAACCCGTGATTTTGACACGTGATCTGGTGGGATCTTTAAGTGATCTAGAACGTTTCATTTTGTTCTTGTTAGCAGATGATATTATTTCGTTTTCTGAAACTATCATGTTTACAGACTCAGTTAAAAAACAACGTGTGTAGTGCTGCTTTGTCACTCTAGTAGAAAATTAATATGAAAAAGAGTAACATCGTACAATAGGAAAGGAAGTTATTTATTAAATGCACGAGAACGCTTGGTACATGGTGGTGAGGTGATGCCCGTGGCTGAAGTTTATAAATATTTAGGAATATTCTCCTCAACTCGTTTAAGGTGAGTTTTTGTCACTGTTTTAAACGTTTTTATTTCATTTTTCTCATATTAAGAAACAAACGAACACTATAAATCATAGTTTAAGAAATAAGCTAGTAAACGTAAAGAGAAACCTTAACTTTAACACAAAACTAATAATACAACAAACAAATAATTGTTTTGAAGACCACAAAGAAATGTATAGTAATAATAAAATATTTTATTTTTTTTAAACTCGTTTACGTTTTAGTGTTGCTTGTTGAGATCTTGCCAGCAGAAAACAAGAACGCATTAATATGGATTATATGGACATTGTATGCTTTAAATAACCACTTTTCAACTTTTTTCATACAGGTGTTCAGCCACTATTACTCTATGGCTCAGGAATGTTGGGTTAGACAAAGCAGCATCATTGTGAGTCAGTTCATTTATTTGCAATCAAAAGAGTTCTAGTAGATCAGAGAACCCCAAATGATCTAGTCTGTGGAGAGACAAACATATATCCATTGTATTTAAATTCTGCGGTAAGTTGTATTAGATATTGGCTAAAAATTAATGTGTATGAAAGATCATAGATTGCCATATTAAGATTATAAAACGTTATATAATTTAGATGCCAATGGAAAAAGTAACTGGGTATCGAAAGTGCGTGATTGTGTGAAAATGGTTTTGGCGATGTCTGGTTACATCAAGGCGTTGGACATGTAAAAATAATATGTCTATCAATGTTTCGTTGACGTTTGATTGACTGCAAGTGGCAACATTGGAACAATCATATTAACAAGAGTGAACGATTTGCTTTTTATAGACTGTTTTGTGAAACTCATGATGTTAAGCCTTGCCTTAATAAGCATGAAGTATATTGACTAGATTTTGATTAGGAATAACTGACCTGAAAATACATAAGCATAAATTAAGCAATGACTGATATGTTGTGTCCTCTTTGTAAGCTATCTAAGGAAGATGAAGTGCATTTCGGTTGTGTTGTTTTTGCCAGTCTTCAAGAAATTAGAGAGCAGTTTCTTGAGCCAAAGTACCATAGAAACCCATGTTTATTTCGACTAAACCTGTGATGTGATGCTCTAAATCAGAAGTTATACGCAGTTTCTATGCAAAGACTTTTTAATATGGGAAAATGTTTATGTCACAGTTCAGCTACATTTGTTATGGCCATTTGCTACTTTTTTGTTTGTTTGTTTTAATTCGTTTTCTTTTCTTATTAATAGGTAATTATGGAAACAAAAGTATGTTGTTCACATACCCCTTGAGGGGCGAAGGCCTACTTGAATCTCTCTCTCTCTCTCTCTCTCTCTCTCTCTCTCTCTCTCTCTCTCTCTCTCTCTCTCTCTCTCTCTCTCTCTCTCTCTCTCTCTCACACACACACACACACACACACACACACACACACACACACACACACACACACACACACAACACACACACACACACACACACACAATGGTCGGACTGTACACTCGTGCAAAACGAAAGACCACCACCAGAAACTATCCTGTCCTCGCCGCATTTCTATTTTCAGTAACCGCAACAGCAAAACAAAACAAAACTCCAAACTACATTGCTATAGATCTTCTGGGAGTGCGTTTAAATGACTTGTCATACATTGCAGATGCGCCTTTTTTTTTAAGACTGGTTTTTATTTTAGAATGGTTTGAATGGATATTCACGGGACCGTGCAACGCGTGTTTGTGGGGGCCTTTCGTGCTGTATAATACATTAACTTTGAATGGAAAATACGACAATAGCGTCCGGCTGGCGCGTCCGTCCGTTCACTTTTCACCAAGGCCATACAAGATGCGTGCTAGCGCTCCGCCACTTTGCTTCGCTTCGCTGTTTAGTTGTGAGCGTGTCGCACGGCGCAGATTTACGACGCGTGCGTACATAAGGGGGAATGTACCTTCACCCTTCCGGAAACTTTGCACTTTAGACCTCCCCCCTCGTGTTTACGACCCTCAATCTAAAAAGTCTGGTTCTTTCAGTCTCACGAAAGTAATCATAAACAGATTCTAGCCCTATCCCTTTTCTGGGAATGGCAGAATGTTCCTTCTCAGAGGAAAATGTTCAGTTGGAAAATGGGATTAGCGGTGTCTAAAATACAAGTCTACCCACACTTTTTCTTACTCCTCACCCACCTCCCTTTGGCTTCCTTCCCCTCCCCCACCCCCTTTGGCCCAGCCTCGTTTCCCCTCCCCTCCCCTCCACCCTACCACTACACCCCTTCCCAATTATCCCGCTCACATTATCTACAAGACTACAACCCAATGCACGCGTGGTAATTCTTCCACCCGCAACCCGGACACACACACACACACATAAAAAAAAAAAACACACGCAGCGCGTACACATTTTATACACGCTTGGTTTCCATCGTTGTGGACTTGTGCATTCAAGTACAGAGTAGAGAACATGGATTTCTTGCTTAATTAATTAACTTGAAGAGACGCGTGTCCTGACCGTGAATAAATAAATTTCGCGTCGCCCAAACAGAATGCGGTAAAGATGCAGATTGGCACCCCCAGTCACAGGTTTTTTTGCGTTCTTTCCGTCTTGCCTTTCTTTGTCTTATACTATTATTGAATGCATATTTTTAATTGTGTAAATGGATGAAAATTAACGTTGAATAAAGAAAACGATAGAGGTTTAAGTGTGCAATCTGCAGTAAGAAAATGCAAGACTGAAAAAACGGAGGGGGTGTTTATCTGCATATTTTCGCGGAATGCTTCGTAAAATATGCCTCTGCAGCAAATGTGCTGTTTAGGTGGAGTTATGGAACTAAAACTAAATAATTAGCCCTTGACAACAGGCCCTGTAGTCAGGAATGCGTCTAACTCGAACACTTAATCCGGGATGTAAAAATTAATGTAAATCTGACAAAACTACCCATCTTAATTATGTAAAATGTAAATTAGACGGGCAGTTTTTTCTAATTAGATCGCGATGTAAAATGTAAATTAGACTGGCAGTTTTGTTTCATTTACATTTTAAATTCGGGATTAAGTTTTAGACGCACTCATGACTACATGACTGTAATCATGACTGCGTCTTAGACAGTCAACACGGGTAGTATTATGTAAATTAGGCTAAACAGCCAATCGTTTTGGGAGTTTAGTCTAATTTATATACTACTACCATAACTCGTGACGTTTCATTTAGAGGACGTTTCCGTTAGCAACGCAAAGCTCACTCTTTCTCGTTAGCCCGAGAGAAAATGGAGTTTTACGTCCTCTTGGTCTGAATCAGACACATATGGGACATTTGTAAATACAAATATGGTGGGAACAATACTGGAGGCAATGCCCGGAGGCAGTACGAAACCAGTACAGTCCCGATTTTTTTTTATTAATACAGATAGCTGTAGCGGTGACCACGCCTCGGTTAAACCTCATCGGCTATGGCACCGCCACAGAGTTATTATGCAATAAAAAATCAAAGTTCGCGGAGTTTGCCTTTTATTTGACAAAGGGAAGTAAAATATTTAAGGGGAGAGTGATCTCCAGTTGGGCAAGAATAAGCGCTCGTGGGGAGCCGGCTGGATTAAGTCCCTTGTTTTTTTTTTCTGGGTCGGTGTGGCCCACATTCAGACTTTCCTCGTATACGATCGAGGCTACTCTTTAAAGTGATGTCTCGTTTTCGTGTAAGAGGCAATTTATATGGGAGCAACACTTGATCAAAATAAGATTTCTTACCAGCTATAAGAGGGAAAACCGTGATTTTGACACGTGACGTACTGAGTCTTTAATTCGGGTATGAAGTGACACGGCAGTGTTGGATCAATTAGTTCCCGAGTTACCTGTTGTGACCACCAATGGACCACTAATTCGGCGCGTGACTCGTGAGGTTAGTTGTACTGTGAACTTTATAGCAGAAAGGAATAATACATAATAATTTATTATGTTATTATATCTGTATTGCTAAAAGCTCGGGACTTTACTGGTGTTGCACTGCCTCCGGGCATTGCCTCCAGGATCGTTCCCACCATCTTTATATCTACTAATGTCCCATATGTGTCTGTTCCAGACCGGAGGACGTTAAACAGTATTTTTCTTCTGCATTGGTGTTTTTTTAATCGGGACTTTACTGGTGTTGCACTGCCTCCGGGCATTGCCTCCAGGATCGTTCCCACCATCTTTATATCTACTAATGTTCCAGACCGGAGGACGTTAAACAGATTTTCATTCCAAGAGAAGGGAATGAAATTCCGTTTAACGTCCTCTGTTCTGGTTCAGGCACACGTGGGACATCTTTATCAATAAAGAGGGTGGGACAATCTTGGAGGTACTCTGAAATGCCAGGAAAATCCCGAGTTGTTTTTTTTCTTTGATCACGATACTTCGTAAGTGAATTCTATAAGAGAAGGGGTGGGTTAGGATCTGGACGATCCAGGCGGCTTGTGTTTCTAATCTTTTTCTGTTGTTTTATTGTAAAAACAATTTACAGGCTACACCACCAGAATCATCAGTATGCTGGTGACTCGTGATGAGTGGCGTTTAAAGAAAAGGAAATCTATAACAATGTTTCGATAGCCACATTCAAAATGTTATGAAAAGTCATCATGGAACTTGGAAAAGTGGTTATTGTTCGGTTAGGACATATCAGTATATAACCTAAATTTTAATTAAGTCTGTTTAAAAGTGTTTTTATTTGATTTAAGATTACAAATACAAACGCTTCATTGCAACTGAAAAGCAATGTGGTTTGGCGTCACTAATATTGTTCAAAATTTTAGCCAATGCATACTTGATAAGTAAATGGAATTATTATTTGTCACGACTCTAACGGTCTGGCGTGGAATTTCCCCGTTCTTGGACATTTCAGGAACTACTTAGCATATTTTATACACTCGCTTCCGAAAGAAACGCTAATAATTTACGCGTTTCTTCATGTACATGCTACCTCTTTACTTAAATAAAAAGTAAAATAGACCCGTTTATTGAAAGTGGACTCGTAAGAAAACAAGTGCGGATTCGCAATCGTTTGTGGCGTGCGACAATTGAAAACGAAACATCATTTTAAAGAGCAGCCTCACTTTGAAGTGCAGCCTCGATTTGAAGTGCGACAATTTTGCAGCCTCACTTTGAAGTGCGACAATTTTGGACCGACAGACAGAGACCGACCGACAAAGTGAGTTATAGGTTTTGTGGCTTGTGCCACAAACAAAAAGCTGTCAGTTTTGGAGCGATCATACCAAATTATTGTGAAAATTTACGAAAAATGTACGGTTTGTTTCCTTCCAAATGATATGCACACAAAAAGTGTTGAAATGCTGAGGGTTATCAGACTACTCTGATGCATCTACATCTACATCTACATCACGTGACTGCCCAACATGTATTTTGTCTTACTCAGATGTGCCCACAAAACCTAACTGATTCTGCTACAACAAATGCAATCTTTGCAAGACTGAAACTTTATTACAAACTGTATATTTTATGGTGGAAATTTTTTTTTAAGCGGTACAAACCTATCTAACGTCATGATCAGCATCAAATTGGCCAAGAGTCCGATTTTGCAATATGAAATGTTCGCAAATAGCCAAGGAATATAATTTCACGGTTTGCGCGAGTGACCTTTCATTAATTGGTAGGACAAACACCTTATATTTGTCCTTTTTCATGGGGGACAATCGGATCTTTGTAGTAAAGACTATTTTTTCCGATAATCGTCTTTCAAAACTGAAAAAAGAGCAAACTTGAGACTGTGGGTCGTAAACATGAGGGGCGGGGAATGGTGATGAGATTATTGCAAGGGGTGCGGGGGGTGCGCTAGTCTACATCTTTGCCCATGTTTCTTTATATGCTTGATCTCTTAAGGGCCAGCCACACGTTTGCTAAATCGTGCGACTGTACGATACGATTCGATCACGTGATCTCGAATCACATTTGTTCTTGGAGACCACGTGATCGAATCGTATCGTACAGTCGCACGATTTTAGTGGACGTGTGGCTGGCCCTTTAGTCCAAACAAAAGTGTTAACTCTAAAAAATATCACCCACACGTACACACACTGATCAAGCTCCCTCATATATCTCTGA
Source organism: Phymorhynchus buccinoides (assembly GCA_017654935.2). Taxonomy (NCBI): domain Eukaryota; kingdom Metazoa; phylum Mollusca; class Gastropoda; order Neogastropoda; family Raphitomidae; genus Phymorhynchus; species Phymorhynchus buccinoides. The sequence continues at coordinate 15,814,793 of CM065696.1, forward strand.
TCTTCTTCATCTCTATGTCCCAGCTCGCCAACTACGTTCGTCTTCTGATTCTCGTCTCCTTTCCCTTCCCTCCATCCGTCTCAAATCTGCTGGCCAACATTCGTTTTCCTGTTAAGCACC
>CM065696.1:15817412-15820125 GCA_017654935.2 Phymorhynchus buccinoides
TTACCTTGGGTATTTTTAGCATGTGCACTGTGCCAGTACTTTCTAAGTTTCGTTTTAGCCTGTCAGTGGGCAGTAGAAATTTATTAGCTCAGCGTCTTTGTGAGCAGACAAAATTAAGCTTGTGTGGTAGACGATAGTTTGTTTTGTGCAATTCGTGTTGCACGCAGTGTTTGTGTTCAGTTTATTCTTGAAGGTCCTAAGAAAGCGTATGAATGTCTGTATGCAAGTTTTGTGCACCAGTCCTAGATTTCCTTTCGTCCGTGTCTGTCTTGTTCTGTGCTGTTCGTTTTGTAAGTCGTTGTGTGATTGGCTAGCAGCTTTGCTCGGCTGCGGAGTTAGTAAAAACATAGTCCCGTTATGCTGGGAGTTCTAACTTTCCGATGTCAAATCACTTAAGCTTTGTCTTTCGTCGTCACCTGTCCGGACTCTTGATGTAGAGGTTTGGCAGGTGGGTCGTTTGGACCCGTTTTGTCCTTCGGGGCGGGTTGACTCGCTTCAACCGGTTGGCCAGCACATTGAAGGTCATGTGTACCTGGGTGCTGGGCCGTTCTTCGTTTCTTCGTTCAGGCAGTATGCTTGGTTTGTCAAGTTGCCTGAGTGTCCTGTCCTGTGGGCCCGTGTTCCGTGTTTTGTTGATGGACGTAAGGTATGTCAGTAGTGTAAAAATGAATGGTGGTGCTTTTGCTTAGAGTTTTGTAGCAATGTTGTAAATTGGTAGAGTGTGAATTTATTATCGTTAAAATGTGCTCGTAGTTAGTTTGTTTGTAAAATTGTGCTTTCAGTTCAAACACATGGCGCAGGTAAGAATAGTGTTGTCGTATGCAGACTGAACGTGAGTAGAGAGCAGACGACATGTTGGTCAAAAGTAGTGCAGCAAGAATAAAATGTAAACTTGTTGTAGTGTTAACATAGTAGGGAGGTTCAGATATCTAAAAAGGTGCAAGGTGAGTTTCGGGGGGTTTAATACTGTAACAGTGGAATGTATAATATTAGGTGTAGAGTTCTAAATACAGTAGTTGTTCACCATGCGCTGGGTTAGTCTGCCACAGTGAGTAGGTATGTTGGAATTCTACTTTTGGTTTACAGAGCTACGTGTGGCAGGCATTCTTTCACAGTAATAAGTATTTAGTTTAATGTGCATAAGTTTATATTGCTATTAAAGCTATGATTTTAAGAGCTACATTTTTGTTATGAAAATAATTAATTGGCAAAGGTGTTTTTGTGGGCTGTTTGGGTTTGTTCAGCCAAGAGGAATTTAAAGTAATTCATTTTTGGTTGTATAATCAGTCAGAGCGGGAGAGTTGCTTCTTGATGAAGTAGGCTTCCACTGAACCACTATTCATGTGATGTAGATGCACTGTGTACTTATATGTACTGGGTACTATGATTTGTGCATTCATGTGTATTCATTCTTTTGGTTTACTTTACCTATGTTTGACAGGAAAGGTGGAAATTAAATGATTGTTTACATATGTGTACTTAGTTAGTGCTACAGCAAATTGACACGGCTGTGTTTGATACTGTTTTGATTTAGATTGAAATAAATTGGTAAAGCTTAATAAGGTAAACGCAGTTGTGCGTGGGAATTAAAAGGATGAAGTAATTATTTTGCAGTACACATAGTGGGTTTCTTGAGTCTCATGGGATTGTTAAGTTGTTGGCATGTTTCCAGTTTAATTAAACTGGTGTTTTGTTTCTCCATTTAAGCACGTCTTATGTGCGAGTTTAAAGGGTGACTGACTTGTAATTGGCTAATTGGTCTGTGGGATAACTGGCTTAAAGAACAAAATAATAATGCTTAGTTTAAAAGCAGTAAAGTTTGTCTGGGTCGATAATGTGATTTGTTGACATGTTGAGATACAATATGGGGAAATTAATGTTCAAAAGTGACACTGTGTGGTCTGTGATTTGTCTTTGTTGTTTGAGACAGTATGGACAGTAATAGTTTTATTGAAATATTAAGCAGTTAAAATAAAAGGGGTTTCTCTTTGCTTTATTGTAGGGATCTAGGATTTGGGGCTTGCTGTGGACTGGCGTTTTGGGTGCTTTGTTGCTGTTTGGCGTGGATGTCTTTGGGAGCTGTGCGTCTGTGGGGAACTGCTCGTCGGTAGAGCTGGCACAGGGCAGTGTGGCATCGGAGGTCGGCTCGGCGTTCCGTTCTCTTCAGCTGGGGCGTGGGCCCAGTGTGTGGGCTTTCGTCGGACGGTCGGCGTGGGTGCCGGGTGTTGGCCTTGGGGCCATTTTGCTGAGTGAGCAGGTGGTCTTGGCCAGCCCGGTTATGTCCTCAGTCGGTCGTCGGTAACCGGCGAAGGAGGTGATTCTTTGTGTCGGCGCCGTACCTTGCCTGCGTGGAAGTTCTGTTCGTCACATCGCGTGTGTGTGTAGAGCTCTCTGAGCTGAAGGCCGTTTAGCTGTGTGCGCGATGTATTCATCTTGCCGCGAAGTGCTCCTGGGGGTTGGGTTGTGTGTATGAGAGAGGGTGCGGAGGTGTGAAATTGAAGCGTGCACGTTTGAGAAAATGGGTGATTGATGTGTGTGTGCTGTTATTATATAATTATAAAATGTGTAATAGTATTGTTCTTTTTCATAATAATGATGTTATTTTTTGTTTGGCACCAATTATTTATTGTAAATAAAAGTTTTGGTTCGTACGGGATACTGTGTTTTTTTTTGTTGTATAGGAGTGAAGTGTCCGATCAGTAGTTTTTGTTTT
>CM065696.1:15820625-15840625 GCA_017654935.2 Phymorhynchus buccinoides
TTTTCCGTTCACGTTCACTAGCATTACGGTCTGAATGTGGAGTCTTTCGATGAGACTATAACCGAGGTCTCCATGTTGCCATGCACTTGTGACGCATTGACCCGGCCGACCCGCGGACGGGGGGCTTGAGCTACACCCACCCCCCTTCCTTCTCGGCCGCACTTTAATTGCCCATTCAGCTCAAACGACGCCGATTAAGGCATTTGTCTCTTTGAATCCCGATCTACCTTCCCATCACGAGAAATTGACAGCCACGGTCGGTGCCCTTTGAAAACAACCCTACCTTTCCAATCACAAGAAGGATAGGAATTAATGTCGGCATGTGAAAATGATGTAACAGGCGCGTGATTGTTCAGTACTACTATACATAATATTATAGCATCATCTCATGACTTGTCGACTGCTATGAACCAATGACATGCTCTCAGTATGTTAAAAATTTGAGTAGTGAGGAAAGTTAGCCTACACATACTCTCTCATAATACCTCCAAAACTTGGCTGAAGCAACATTGCAGACTCAACCTCTCTCCCAGCCAGTCATAATAGCCCAACTAGTGAGTATTATTGATGGCTGGTGATTGAGATTTGTTGTTTGTTTGATCCTATTTTTGATCTAGATCCTATGTTCAATGATGAATAAGGAGTAGATAGATATGTTATTGAAAAGAAGTGGTAAACATTCTGTTCTATTTATGTGCACTGATTATTTGTGTGTGTGTTTTTGACTTTAACTCTTTTGGTACCAGAACCGGATTTTATGCCTACTAACCCTTTTGTATATTTTTAGTAGGAAGCCTGTGGGTTGCAATCTTGCACTTTATGATAACATTCCTTTCCAGGTGTTGGATGGAGGAGTGATGTTGGCTTGATCACCTTTTATGTTTTTACTGATCTCAGTTTGTTAACTGAAATTCATTTTATTTATTAACTAGTGCTATTGTACAAGGGCACAGCCTTCTAGCCGGTTGGGATCCACTAATTCCCTGCCGACTGAAGCCCCTTGTCTCTAAGCCATAGAGATCTACATCCACCTTCTCCTGTGATTATCAGCAGGGCATCGTGGGCAGGACGATCATCCCTGACTCACAAGCACCAAGACGGGAATGCCGCCAAGACGCCCCGCACCCAGAATCCGCGAGGAGACCACGCCTGAACCGTGCCATCCCGCGAAGCCGTAAACGGAACGACTGGGAGCTACTCTCACCTGACGAGCAAGCCCAGCCACCCCAGCACTCGCCGATCCCTACGGACGCGGAAACTTCAGCACAGCCATGAGCTAAGTCCCCACGACAGTGCCAAAGATCACTAACTGGAAACCAGGACACTAAGTGACCCTTCACGCTTGGGGCTAACCTTCTAGAAAGACAAAAGTCTTGTAAATCCTTTCGGATTCCATTGTTTTTTTATTCATATTTTGTTTTGGCGCCATTGAGCTGCTTTATTATTATTGTTGCATAATCTTATGCAGATTTTGTGAGTAAATAAAATACAAGTGTCAAATAATCCTGAACCCTTTGGTCAGACTGATGAGAGTGGGAGTCTTGTAATTTCATGTAAAACCCTACTTCTCTCTGTCTGCCATTAAGAGCAAATCAACCACTTGTATTTCTTTCAATCATACGAGCCAGAACCCGGGCACAAATATAAATTTATTAGATGAAAAGGGGCCGGGAAAGTTGCTCATCTCCCATACCCTAGAGAAGTGGGCTAAAGGCAAATTTTCTACTTGAAAATTTAACACACTAAAAGTCTTCCCTAGGGACTTAGCCTTTTAACCCATTACCTCGTCACAGCACTTAGCACACGCTAAACCCAGTGGCAACGAAAAAGTTGTGAATTGGTCAAAATTTAACCCTCTCCTTTCCTTCCTCATCGGTCACACGAAAATCGCATGCCCCCCAAAAAAAAATATATTGTGTGGCGCGCCTCTGGTTGCGGCGCACTCTCCAGGTGCGAGCAACCCGAATTTCACAGACGTATATGTGACTATAAAATACCTAATAATAATAATAATAATAATAATAATAATGGTTTTTGTTATTGTTCACATTGTTAACCTCTTCTTGCTAGCACCCCCCCCCCCCCCCCCCCTCCTCAACCTGTCATTCAGCATTCAGTGCACTTTTTGTTTTAATTTTAAAAAACGTTGATGTGCATGTGATGTTCCCTCTTACCAGCACATATTGCGGTATTTATTTGTGGGTGGGTGGGTGGGTGGGGTTAATGGGGTACAAGGTGGGGGGGAGGGAGGGGTTATCTTGTCTTTCTTCTTCTCTTCTTCTTCGCTTTAACGTCCTCCGTCAGCTTGTTAACAACTATGATGTATGCACACAGGGGGTTCTGGTTATCATATAAAAACACAAGTACTGTGGGAAAGAACCAGCTGCCCAGATGATCATGTCTTTTAGCTCTTACTGCACACGACATACATTGGTATGCAAATATCCCTTATTTCTCCCCCCCCCCCCCTCTCTCTCTCTCTCTCTCTCTCTCTCTCTCTCTCTCTCTCTCTCTCTCTCTCTCTCTGTGTAATCGCTCACACGGTGATATTTCTACGACACACATTGTGGCAACCATTAACCTAATAGTACCAGGCATTCACAAATAATCATAATCATAATCATCAGACTTCCCATGCCCTTGCTGTTAATACATGGTATTTATCGTTTTTTTTATCCCCTGCTGTTTTATAGTATGCGTTTTGAACAGTCGCTAGTGCACTAAAGCACCACGTGTCGCTTTAGAATAGAGGTTTTACGCATTGGCGTTGGATGATGCGAAAAAGAAGTCTGGTGGTGGTAGGGGTAGTTTTTAATTGGTGGAAAGCGGATATTGCTCTTTTATTTATTTTGCGGCATTTGTTGTGGTTTGAAGTACACACACACACATATATATATACATGAATACACCCCCCGCACACGCACATACACGCACGCACACGCACACGCGCACACACGCACGCACACGCACACACACACACACACACACACACACACACACGCGCGCGCGCACGCGTATCCATATATACATAGATACGTACACACACGCTCGAACGCACACACACACACACACACAAGCCTACATACACACTCACAGACACACACAGACACGTACACTCACTCACACACACACACACACACACACATACACATACACACACACACACACACACACACACACACACACACACACACACACACACACACACACACACACACACTCTCACTCAATCTCACATTCACCTCTCTCTCTCTCTCTCTCTCTCTCTCTCTCTCTCTGATTAACTATATTTAGTATATAGTAATTAAAAGAACATGAAAAAAACAACCCACGCGGAATTAGAAAGCTTGGTAGGCCAATGCGTCAACACTAGTCATAGCGATATTAAATGGTTTCACAGATGCTTGTTTTGACACACAAGCACGTGCAACATCACTCACACTGACATAATTATGCACAGACATGTGTGTAGTCTGTGTTTGTGTGCGTCTGGGTGTTATGTATGTGTCTGCATGAATAGGCATACACATGTCACTTTAGAGTCTTTCGGGTGAGACGATAAACCGAGGTCCCGTGTGCCCATGCACTTAGCACACGCTAAGCCCAGTGGCAACGAAAAAGTTGTCAATTGGTCAATATTTACCTCCCCCCCCCTACCTTTATCACACAAAAATCGCATGCAAAATAAAAAATAATAAAAAAATGGATGTTACGCCTCTGCCTGCGTGTGTACACGCGCACTCGTACGCATGCATGTGCATGTGTGCGCGGACGTATGTGTGTGTTCGCGTATGTGCATACGCATGTACATTCAAACGTTTATTAAAATAATAAGCAAGAAATTGCTTTTTTTCCACCAAGCCATCAGAAAACAAAATGAAAAGAAAGAAAGAAAAATATAAGGAACAATTAAAAACAATAACTGAAAATAATAAACCGCAAAAGGATAGTATTTAGTAAACAATATTTGCAAACATGTTCAGTAGAAACGTTCACATATGTAAACAATAGAAATTTACAATAAGTAAATAATCATTTTACATCCTCGCAGATTAGGCCTAACATTTACAAAGTGACGTTTAACAAAGCTCTTAGCATATCATTACGTATAGCATTAATTTCTTGTTTACTTGATGGTTTTAGATTTTAAAGGGGCACTCTGACGGATGCGTTTTTTTGCAAGAAACACGTCCAGATCAGCAGGAAAACACCCTTTACAGAGATCGCAACACTCACTTTGCTCTGGTTTCCCAGAAATCAAGCCGTCAAAAAGGCGATTCCTCCTTGGCGGAGGTGCTGGAAGTCAAATTCTTTCACCCAAAGAGAAGGCGTTTGCCGTCTCTTTTTGAATGGCCGCCTGTGTTTAGACCAAATCGTTTGCACGAACGTTTCGCAATACAAGCCTTTTTTTTTTATTTTTTCTTTTTTATTTTTTTTTTATCTATAGGAGTTTCGCTCACAACAAAGGAAATAGCTCCTTTTCTTTTTTTTACTGCACTACAAAAAAAGAAAACGCTTCAACCACAATGAGTGACCTCCACCCACCCAATCCAAAATGGCTACTTTCTCCGGCATCTCTGCCAAGGAAAAAAATCGCCGTTTTGACGGTTTAATTTCTAAGAAACAGAGCAAAGTGAGTGTTCCGATCCTTGAAAAGGCTGTCTTTCTGGTGATCTCGACGTGTTTCTTGCAAAAACTCATCATCCGTCCGAGTCCACCTTTAAGAGATGTTCTTTTATGTGTTTTTAAACATATATTTTCCGTTGCCTTTAGATTGGTATGTAAATTACGTATCATTTACGCATTGGACTGTTGAGGGGAAGTATTGTTTTTTAATTTTCATCGGTTTTTTTCTCTCCTTTTGTTGCCTGCTTTTTGCTCCTTTTGCTATCTTTTGCTGTTTTCTGTTTTGTGTTTGTCTATGTTGATAAAGGCGCATTCGCCGTAATACCCAGTAGTTTTGTTTTGTCTCTTGTGAATAAAATAACGTCACTTTACACTTGTCGTGTAGTTGTTTGTTTGTTGTATGGTAAATTATTTCATAAACTTGCTCCAGAGAAGAGAAGACTGGATCTAAATAGATTAACTTTTAGTGGTCTTGGATATGTCAATACATTAGTATGCGTCCATGGTGGTTCATGTGTATGTGTATGTGAGTATGTATGTGTGCGTACGTGCGTGCATGCATATGTATGCGCGCACACGCATGTATATGTAGGCTACGCGTGCACTCATATATGTGTGTATTCATGTATGTGCGCATGCGCAGGAGTGCGTTTAAAAAAAAAGTATTTCATTTTGGCTTACATGTTGTTGTTGTTGGCATACCCTGGCTAAAAGACTCCAGGGATCATCCCAACAGCGGAAGCACTTGAACACTATGGTACAAGCGCATCAGCTACAGATGAGAACATTGTGCTCGTGACCGTTCTTGATTACCCCGCCACGTGAGCAGCCACACTTCGTCTTCGAGGGAATGTATTTATTTATTTATTTATTTATTTGTTTTTTTAATTTATTTATCTATTTATTTGTTTACTTATTTATTTTTGTTTGTGTGTTTATTGGTTTAAGCAAATCTTTATTCATTCGAAAATGATCAAACAGAAAGACAATTAGAGCAACAACAAGCTCGAAGCTTATACCGTGCTCCGTATCTCTTCTAGCACCATGGGCAAATACATTCGCCCAAGACATCACTCTTCACTCCCTTCAAATACAAAGACATTCACTGCCAAGCACCCTGCCACGTGTTTGTCTGGTGTTTTAATTTTTAGCTTTTGTCACTGTTTCTGCCATTAAAGCAATGCATGCTCACTCGAAAAAATAGTTACTTCCCTCTTGTCGGTTGAGATGCAACGGACAACCAAGAACGTTCAAATATACATGGTGCTAGAAGAGGTAAATGATGTGTGTTTATTGACATGCTCGTGTATGCCCCCTCCCCTCCCCCAGGACATGAACGACGAGAGGTACCGGGGGGCCTCAGCGGCGTGCCAGACTGTGGCGGACCAGTTCCCTTCCAACAGGGACAAGGTGCTGGTGCTGGACGCCGCCTGTGGCACCGGGCTGGTGGCGGAAAAGGTGCGGGGGTGATGTCATTGTCATCGTTATCGTTATCATCATCGTCGTTGTTGTCATCATCATCATCAGCAGCAGCAGCAGCAGCATCGTCGTGACCATCTTTGTCGTTGTTGTCATAATCGTCTTCGTAGTTGATGTCATCATCATTTTTGTCGTCGTCGGCATCGTCATCATCGTCATCATCGTCAACATCGTCATCATCATCATCAGCAGCAGCAACAACAGCATCGTCGTGACCATCTTTGTCTTTCGTCATCATCGTCTTCGTAGTTGACGTCATCATCATTTTTGTCGTCGTCGGCATCGTCATCGTCGTCGTCATCATCATCATCATCATCAGCAGCAACAGCATCGTCGTGACCATCTTTGTCTTTCGTCATCATCGTCTTCGTAGTTGACGTCATCATCATATTTTTGTCGTCATCGTCATCATCATCATCGTCGTCTTCGTCTTTGTCTCGTCGTCGTCGTTGTCATCATCATCATCATCATCATCGTCCTCCCATGCTCCTCATCATTCTCATCATCGATTTCGTCGTAATCATCATCATCATCATCATCATCATCATCATCATCATCATCACCATCATCACCATCACCGTCGTCGTCGTCGTCATTAACACTGTCATCGTTGTCATCAGCATCGTCGTCATCATCATTATCATCATCATCTTCGTCATCATCGATGTCATTGTCATCGCTGCCAACTTTCTTGTTATCATCGCTATCATTGTCATCCTCTGTGTTTCTTTCTCCTTCGCCTGACGAACACGGAAATTGTACCAATCTTAAAGACACACTGACCCACCACGATTAAGTCCCTTGTTTTTTTTGTGGGTAGCTGTGACCCACATACAAATTCCCCCAACTTGAAATTGAGGCTGCTCTTTAAAATGTTTCGTTTCGAATTTGGGGGCAAATGTATGGGAGTCAAACCTGGTCAAAACAAGATTTCTTACCAGCTATAAGAGGGAAAACACGTGAAACCCGTCATTTTGACACGTGATCTGGTGGGTCTTTAAGATCGTTGCGCTTGCTTCAAGATCAATTAGTACTGTACTTGTAAAGATGGTTCTTCCATTTCTTTTCCTCTTATCTAATTTCTTTCCTTGCCCCCTTCTTCTTCTTCTTCTTCTTCTTCTTCTTAATTAACTTCCTCTCCCATCTCTTATTTTTCTTGTCCTCCTTTAAATATACTTAACATCATTTTATTTCTTATACTTCTTGCCTCCTCCTTTCCTTTCTTCTTCTTCTTCTCCTTCTTCCTACCCTTCTTCTTCCTCCTCCTCCTCTTCCTTCTCCCCATCCTCCTGTTGAACTGTAATGCCTGAGTGTTTCTTTGCACGTGCAGCTTCAGAAGCAGGGGTTCAACAGGATCGACGGGTTTGTCGCCAGTTCCGGCTCCTCCAAAATCAGGCTGTGTTGGCTGAATGCAGCGGGGAGACCAGTGAAAACTGAAAACCGGACACATACGTAGGCCTACCTTACCCATTATGGCCATATGGCCTGGGAACGCAGAAGAAGAAAAAGGAGATGCCAGTTCCAATATACTGGACTGTGCTTATATCAAGAACGCTCACATAAAAGATGGATATTCCATTTCTTTTCATCGTTTCCTTTCACTTTATCTTCTCTTTGGGAATTTTTGAATGCTCAGTTTCTCTTTGCACGTGCAGCTCCAGAAGGTTTTTGTTTTTTGTTTTTTTTAGCTCCAGAAGTTGGGCTTCAGCAGGATCGACGGGTTTGACGCCAGTTCCAAGATGCTGGACTGTGCTCGCCCCAAGAACGTCTACCAGAAGCTGACCGCGTGTTTCCTCGATGCTTCCCCTTTACCCATGAGCCCAGGTGAGTCTGTGGAATGAAACGCCATTTTCCGAGTTATTGTTCTTTGCGTTTGTCTGGAGGTTTTTTTTCTCCAGAGTTATTGTTCTTTGCGTTTGCCTGGAGTTTTTCCAGAGTTATTGTTCTTTGCGTTTGTCTGTAGTTTTTCCAGAGTTATTGTTCTTTGCGTTTGCCTGGAGTTTTTCCAGAGTTATTGTTCTTTTGTTATTGTTCTTAGGGAGGCACAAAGAACATGTCAGATACGATACCGCTCCCTGCTTGCTCCGCCGAGGTTTAGTCTGTCTGTTTGTTTATCTGTCTGTCTGTGTCTGTTCTTTCTTTTCTCTCTCTTTCATCTCTTATCCCCCCCCCCCCCCCCCCCCACAAATTTTCAATACGTGTATGTATACTAGATATATATATATATATATATATATATATATATATATATATATATATATATATATATATATATTTAACACGCGCGTGTGTTTGTATATGCGCGCTCTCGCGTGAGTGTATGCGTTTGTGCGTGCAACAAGAGTAAGTCTATGTTACATGCATAAGTGCGAATAATCATTATTTAGCACATGTGGTGTGTGTGTGTGTGTGTGTGTGTGTGTGTGTGTGTGTGCGTGTGCGTGCGTGTGCGTGTGCGTGCGAATGCGTGCGCGCGTGCGTGCGTGCGCGTGTGTGTTTGATTATATGCACGTGCGCGGGCCTGTCTGTTTGCAGGCACGTACGACTGTGCGGTGATCGCTGGCGGCATGTGTGAAGGCCACATCCCCACTGCAGGCCTACGGTCTCTGGCTCGTGTGGTCAAGTCAGGTAACAGTAATTAAAGGAAACATTAAGTCCAAAGACGAGTTGGCCTTAAATTAAAGTTTTATGTGTAATACACAGTCACTGTGCATTTCTTTCTATTCAAAAGTATTTCAAATAGACACTGACCTGAGTGGGAGGAAGGAGGATCCTAGGAGGTCATTTGCTGGGTAACAATTTCGACCATAGCTCTTCGTCGGACTGAATTTGCAGTGCTGTGTTGGCAGTCTGTCTTCACTGACTGAGTAGTGTTCAGGGAAGGAATGGGTGAACACGTGTCAGGAATTAACCCGTTCACCGCCAATGTCGCATTTATGCACCACGATGGCTTTAACACCCATGTCACTAAAGAGTATCAAATCAGGGCCTGTTAAAAAAGTGTTATCTGAAGACCCTTTTTTCTTTATATTATTGGGAGGTAACGATAGGCTTGATGTTATATATGTCACAGAGGAATTAGCAATATTGCAGATATTATTTTTTCTCTACCCAGTAAGTTTAATGGTATATTTTGGCTGAAAAATGGCTGGCGGCGAAAGGGTTAAGTGATTGGAAAGAGAAAAATATGGGACAGGAGTGGGAGGAGGCGTAGTTGAGTGCTTTTCCATTAATAGGCGTAGTTGAGTGCTTTTTCCATTAATAGGCGTAGTTGAGTGCTTTTTTTATATTAATAGGCGTAGTTGAGTGCTTTTCAATTAATAGGCGTAGTTGAGTGCTTTTTCCATTAATAGGCATAGTTGAGTGCTTTTCAATTAATAGGCGTAGTTGAGTGCTTTTCAATTAATAGGCGTAGTTGAGTGCTTTTTCCATTAATAGGCATAGTTGAGTGCTTTTCAATTAATAGGCGTAGTTGAGTGCTTTTTCCATTAATAGGCATAGTTGAGTGCTTTTCAATTAATAGGCGTAGTTGAGTGCTTTTCAATTAATAGGCGTAGTTGAGTGCTTTTCAATTAATAGGCGTAGTTGTAGTTGTAGTCATGTAACTGGTATGTCGATGGCAGTATGATTTTATTCCCAGTATTGTATATAAGCTTGATTGAGAAGGTGAATGTGGTCTATGTTTCTTCTTAGAATTTTCATATTGTAACTATTTTACTCTTGCATAATTGTGTGAGTGTGTGCGTGCGTGTATGTATGTGTGCGTACGTTCATGTGTGTGTGTGTATACATGCGTGCATGCGTGCGTGTGTGCGTGCGTGTGTGTGTGTGTGTGTGTGTGTGTCAAGTCAAGTCAAGTCAAGTCAAGTCAAGTCAAAGTCATCTTTATTGAGGGTTAAAGAATAAGCTAACAAAACTTTTTTTCATCCTGCCCTCATTGTGTGTGCGCGCGCGCGCTGTGCGTGCGTGCGTGCGTGCGTGCGTGCGTGCGTGTGAGAGAGGAAGACAGAGAACGTTGCGTGCAAGCATCGTGTTTATTTTACTTTCTAATGATTCATTATTTGTTTGCCTTTAATGTTCTTGTTATCAATGTAAAGCGCACTGAGCTCATGTGAGAAAGAGCGCTATATAAATTCCCATTGTTATTATTAAATTAACTAACATAACTGAGGGTAATCTTTTTTGTTCTTCAGGCGGGGTGGTGGTGATCGTGATGCGGGAGGCGTTCCTGAGGGAGGTGGCGGAGTACAAGGACAGGCTGGAGAGGGAGATGGAGGCCATGGAGGGGGAGGGGCTGTGGCGCCTGCTGTCCAGGACCCCCCTGCCCAACTACTTCCACCACCACATGGGGGTCGTCTTCACCTTCCGCCTCTGCTAGAGAAACCACCATAGCCGTTGTCATGCATGTTTTGTTATTTTATTAATTAGCCTCTGCTAGATAAACCACCATAGCCGTTGTCATGCATGTTTTGTTATTTTATTAATTAGCCTTTCGTCGTCTTCACCTTCCGCCTCTGCTAGATAAACCACCATAGCCGTTGTCATGCATGTTTTGTTATTTTATTAATTAGCCTTTCGTCGTCTTCACCATCCGCCTCTGCTAGATAAACCACCATAGCTGTTGTCATGCATGTTTTGTTATTTTATTAATTAGCCTCTATTAGATAAACCACCATAGCCGTTGTCATGCATGTTTTCTTATTTTATTAATTAGCCTCTGCTAGATAAACCACCATAGCCGTTGTCATGCATGTTTTGTTATTTTATTAATTAGCCTCTGCTAGATAAGCTATTGTCATGCATGTTTTGTTATTTTATTAATTAGCCTCTGCTAGATAAGCCACCATAGCTGTTGTCATGCATGTTTTGTTATTTTATTAATTAGCCTCTGCTAGATAACCTACCATAGCTGTCGCCATGCATGTTTTGTTATTTTATTAATTAGCCTCTGCTAGATAAACCACCATAGCTGTTGTCATGCATGTTTTGTTATTGTATTAATTAGCCTCTGCTAGATAAACCACCATAGCCGTTGTCATGCATGTGTTGTTATTTTATTAATTAGCCTCTGCTAGATAAACCACCATAGCTGTTGTCATGCATGTTTTGTTATTTTATTAGTTAGCCTCTGCTAGATAAACCACCATAGCTGTTGTCATGCATGTTTTGTTATTTTATTGATTAGCCTCTGCTAGATAAGCCACCATAGCTGTTGTCATGCATGTTTTGTTATTTTATTAATTAGCCTCTGCTAGATAAACTACCATAGCTGTCGCCATGCATGTTTTGTTATTTTATTAATTAGCCTCTGCTAGATAAACCACCATAGCTGTTGTCATGCATGTTTTGTTATTGTATTAATTAGCCTCTGCTAGATAAACCACCATAGCTGTTGTCATGCATGTTTTGTTATTTTATTAATTAGCCTCTGCTAGATAAACCACCATTGTTGTCATGCATGTTTTGTTATTTTATTAATTAGCCTCTGCTAGATAAACCACCATAGCTGTCGCCACGTCTTGTTATTTTGTTAATTAGCCGTTCATCGTCTTCACCTTCCGCTTCTAATAGATAAACCACCATTGTGGAGGGCGATCAGATGCGTTTAAATCTCGAGACCCTGTTGCTAAGCTGTAGTCTCTTCCAACATTGTAGGTTTGTTGGCTCCTCCGAAATCGGAATGTGTCGGCTGTATGCAGCGGGGAGACTGGCGAAAACTGAAAACCGGACACAAATGTGCCTTACCCTATATGGCCCGGGTACGCAGACAACGATAAAGAGGAAAGATATAGTCAGAAGTGGCGAAGAGAAAAGTAAAGACGAGTATGACGATAGGGACGAGATCATGGCCTCCTCATCCGTACTACTAAGTTTTACCCAAAAGCCTAAATGTTACAAAGAGTGATAACTTCGCAGCCTACCAACCTTGCAAAGAATAAAGCCAACTTTCTCACTTCCCTTCTGGAAGGTGAAAAGGTGGGAAGCGTTAGTGTTGTAGGCAGTGAGTGGGCTCACAATGACACCCCCACTTGTAGTGTAGGTGAAAGGGTGGGAGTAAAAAATAACCCGGCTTCAGTTAGCTGCGGAGTGCGAACTCTTTGTATATTCAGGCTTTTTTGGTTTTACTGCTGAAAGAGACAACTTATCAGCAGAGTCTCAACATTCATGCGCGTCAGTATGGGCTCCAGTCGTAGTTATTGATGCTATTATTGGCTTAAGTAGCATTGTATTTCTGAAAGTCACAAATGAAAATCAACAATGATCATTAGATAGGGCAACAAGAAAACTTATATAAAGCCCTATCTTAAAGAAAAAAGTGCACAGACAATAATAGTGACGGACGGCCAAGCAGAGTAATGAAGCGCTATCTTAATTTTCAAATATGTTTTATATATTAATGTAACACATAAACAATCTGAAAAACCCCCATTAAAAAGGTAACAATATCAATTTTTTTTATATTGAATTATATTAATGAATATTAAACAAATGTGGTGAGAAATGGAGATCAGTCTCAGCTTACAAGGAAACAAAATGCAATACGCCTGCAGAACAATAATAATGTAACATACAGAAATTTCATTCCATTGATGTCATTATTGACTGTGACAAACTTGGCATGAGAAGAGCGACAATGGTATACCTTCCATTGGTGATTAATTTTAAAAAAATCCAGAAGGAAACAGTCTCTAAATGGCCTAGAAGAAAAAGACAGTTTGTATCTTTACACGGTTATATCTTCCTATTGATCAATGTTAACAGAGGCGACTTCTTACCATAACATTTGTTTTAAAAACATCATACTGCTACTTATTTCACTATCAATACTAGTTAGAATTTTCTGGCCCGGATAATATTTTTTGTGTTTTTTTGTAATTGGAAATTGTTTGAGGTCATTTAGAGACTGTTTCCTTTTGGACTACTAGTAAGGCAACCTACGTTTATATTTCGTTAACACGTGTAACATCCCAATGGTCAACCTATGGCGATATTTTTCACGCCAGAGGGCAGTCAATGCACTAGGGGCTTATCACGCGATTTTCTTACTTGGGCGTAGTGAGAGAGAAAGTGATGGTAGGACCACTCACTGTCTCTCTCTCTTTCTTTATCCCCAACTAATAATATAGAGAGGATTAGCCCCAACGAGCGTCATGCCCTCTGGTGTGAGAAAAATCGCACTAAGTCTCTCATTCCCCAATTCGCCCCCCCACCCCCACCCCCGCCTGGAGACGCGGGAGAATGGGGGTTTGCGGGTAGAAATTGATTACAGGGTGGGTGGGTGTGAGGAGTCCATTTTCTCTGGTCTCCAGTCGGAGTATATGGCTTAATGCATTGCGTGTATTGTTTATGTCATTTGTTTCAGACCTAGGATTTCATTTCCAGATTTTCTTTTCGTTTAGCTGTTGTATCTCAGTACATGTTCTATTTCAAGGAAAACTGTTTGGTTCCCAGAATATCAAATTATTAAAATTTTGTTGTGAATCTGTATTTTCGGTTGGGTAATTTGTTTTTGTTTGTTTTGTTATCGCTTTCTGGAATTTGTCACGACTCCTCCATTGTTTTGAAGACGTTTTCAATACACTATCTTATTTTTCGGAGTTATTAATATGGATAATAAACTGAAAGGCAGATTTGCCGAAAACAAAATACAAAAACCTCTCAGCTGTGCAAAAGTTCAAACAAAAATGACAGGACAGTGAAGAGGCCGCGAGGCCTAATGTCCTAACTACCTGACCTGACCTGACCTTATTGAAACACTTGTTATTGGTGAATAATTGTGAAGCTTTAAAGCACCGAATCTATAATTTAGAAATAAGGTTTGTTTAAAAGTATAAAGTTTGTTTAAAATTGAAGACGGAGTTATTAATATGGATAATAAACTTCAACCAAAATCACACACACAAATGGAAGGGTTGTTTTGTCTATCAAAATCAATATATTGAATATGTGTATGTGTGTTCGCACGCGCACGTGTGTGTACGTACGTGTGTGTGTGTGTGTGTGTGTGTGTGTGTGTGTGTGTGTGTGTGTGTGTGTGTGTGCGTGTGTGTGTGTGCGTGTGTGCGTGTGCGTGCGTGTGCGTGTGCGTGTGTGTGTGTGTGTGTGCGTGCGTGCGTGCGCGCGCGCGCGCGCGCGTGTGTGTGTGTGTGTGTGTGTGTGTGTGTGTCGGTACAAATATGGCTAAGACATTCATTTCACACTTCCAAGGTATACATCCTTGACCTTGACCTTCAACGATACCCAATACATAGCTAAACACATCATAGGCCAATGCACCTGCACGCGAAGTTTGAACATTGTAAGTCCAACGGTGTAAAACATGGCCCAAAGAAGAAATTTCGATTTTCAAAGTCAAACTCCAAGGTTAAGGTCATTACTGTTATAGTTTTTCTACAGGACCATTTGTGTACCGTGGCAAACAACCACACAAATGTTGAAGTAATTCAATCTATTGGTTCACGACGTACAGATACAGATTGGATACAAAATATATGGCATAACGGACATTTTGATTTTAAAGATCAAACTTCAAGGTCAAGGTTAGCAAGGCCATGAATATCGAAATTAACCTTCCTTTTTTAGACGTCTACATATCTACCATATGTGACCCAGCACCACGAAAGGGACATTAAGTGTCAAGCTGACCTTTCTGAGAAATTATCTATTTGAAAACATCAGGCAATTCTGTTTCTAATGATACAAGAATCATTCTTGTACTTGTTTCCGTTCTAGAGTATGGGTATTTAACGTTAGTAGGGTGAGTCTGTCATTTAGAGAAAACACTGTCTGAAGTAAAGCCTAGCTGAAGAAAATGCATTGACCTCTCTCGTTTTAAAACACCTTTAAAACCATTTAGAGAACACATTAAAGATTATCCTTTATAAATATGAAATATAAGATGTTAGGAGACACCAAAATACCCATAATTCAAAACTGACAAAAAGTGAGATTTTTGACTTTGCAAGCCTGTTGTGAGAAACTAGCCCAGCGACTTAATGTCCCTTTCGTGGTGCTGGGTCACATATTTGATCAAAATCCGTCCAGTAGTTTTTGATAAATTTGAATGACAGACACACACACACACACACACACACACACACACACACACACACACACACACACACAGAGTCAGACACACAGACAGACAGACACACACACACACACACAGTCAGACACACAGACCCCCCAAAATAGTAATAATACAGCCGTTCAATAACCAAGCCCTTGTCAAAGCCCCAGATTTCAGCACAATATTGCATTATTGGTTGCACTTGAGAATTAAAAAAAATGCAAACGGAATTAAAAGAACAGCCATCTGTACAATTTATAAAAAAATATATAACCATCATTGCTTTTTTCGCTCTGTTTGCTAGATCTTGACATGCAAATTCCAAGCTAAATCTTGTAGAAAAGTAAACTTCAAGGTTTCTGTATCATTTACATTCCTACCACCATATTTCCACTGTTTATTTTGAGAGAGAGACAGAGAGAGAGAGAGAGAGAGAGAGAGAGAGAGAGAGAGAGAGAGAGAGAGAGTAGTATTAGTAATTTTGAAAGAATAAAATATTTTCTGTATAATAAATTTTGAAGAGCTGAAGAATAAATTACGACACCGGCTGTCCCCCAAAAGTCTTTGGTTTCTTAAGACCAAATTATATAAACGTAATCAGATACATTTATGTTGTACTATCTATGATCAAGAACAAATAGAGTTTGGTTTTGATGTGCTATTTTCGTTTCTTTTGAGCTGAGATCCCGAAATGTATATTTTTTCCACCCAGCCCTCATCTCTTCCTCCTGCACAGACCTACATCAAATCGCTTTTAACAGCAGTATCAAAATTGCTACCAAAATATAATGCCTTTGAAACGTGTGTGTGCCAAACAAGAGGTTAATCAACGAAATTGTTAACCCTTTCACCGCCAATGTCACATTTTTGCACCACAATGGTTTAACACCCATGTCACTACAAGGCATCAAATCAGGGCCTGTTATGTGAAGACCCTATTTTACTTAATTTTGGGAGGTAAGGAAAGGCCTAATATTATACACGTCACAGAGGAATTTGCAATATTGCAGATCCCCCCCCCGCCCCCCCCCCCCCTCTTTACCCAGTTACGTTTAATGTTATCTTTTGGCTGAAAAATGTTGGGAGGTAAGGATAGGCCTAATATTATATACGTCACAGAGGAATTTGCAATATTGCAGATTTTTTCCCCTCTTTACCAAACGTTGCACCAAACATTTGGAATTCTTTCCCTTACCATACCCGTAACCAGTCCACTCTTCCTTCCTTCAAGTCCCAACTAAAGACCCACTTCTTCAGGAAAGCTTTCTCTCTGCAAAGTCTATGATCCTTTCCCCACTCTTGTTTTTCAGCTCATTGAAGACGTTGAGTATGAGGTTAACGCGTGCGCGCGTGTGTGTATGGGGTGGGGGTGGGGAGTAGGGGGGCAGGGGTGGGAATGGGGGGGGGGGGGGGGAGTGGGGGGATGGTTGGGGTGGTGGTGTTGAAGGGAGGTGGGTGTTGGTGTGTTGTGTTATGATTATATGCAATGCATTATCTAATATGTATTCATTTTCATAGAGATGTATGGTGAGGATGCGTGGGCCAGTTTGTTAGAAATGTTTGTACGAATGGTGAGTGAAAAGCGCATTGAGTTGCTTTGCAAGATTATGCGCTATATAAGCATTATTAATTATTATTATTATTATTTTACCCAGTTAAGTTTAATGGTATCTTTTGGCTGAAAAATGTCTGGCGGCGAAAGGGTTAATCAAAAGAGCAGGACTAATATTGAATAAGATCAAAAGGGTATTGCATTACATTTTCTAGCTTTGTCACAGGTTGGTGTCATAGCTAAGCTTCTTCTTCTTCTGTGTTCCCAGGCCATATGGCCATAATGGGTAAGGTACATATATGTGTACGGTTTTCAGATTTCATTGGTCTCCCCGCTGCATACAGCCAACACATTCCGATTTTGGAGGATCTCAAAGAAGAAAATATTTGGAAGATATTTTTTGGGGAGAAAATAAGAGGCAGGAGAGTGGACCAATATGTCAGAAAGATAGTAGATGACAGAAAGTAAAGGGAAAACCCCCTCCCCCTGACCAGTACACGTGTCGCGTGCAAATTTGCAGCTCGCTACTATGAGAGTGTGTATCAAAACACTATCTGAACGATTTTAGACGGAAAAAGTGCTGTCTCTATAGGGGATTTGAAGAATGAAAATATCACTTTTTCCGTAAAAAAATTAACTAATTTTTTCTGTTCCGGATAGTACACTTGACACTTGGAGCGCAAGTGAAGTTATAGTGCGCGTGCACTACAACTGCACTTGTAGAGCTGCAAATTAGCACGAGCTGCAAATTTGCACGGGACACGGCCATTATCCCCGCTATTACATGTCGCCCCCTCATCCCATGTTCTCCCCCCCCCTCCTCCTCCCCCTCGCTCAACCCCACCATCAGTGTGGCAGTGGCCTTTTCCATTTCCCCAATTTCCCTCACCAGCTCTGCCACGCCAGCTAATCTGAGCTCATTATGATTATAAAGTCACTCGAACACTAGTCTACAGCCACGACTACAGCTTCTACGCCAAGACTTCACCTGACTTTATTCCAGCGCCTCCCGCCCGACCCTTTCCTCCCAAGAACAACGCTGATGAACCAATTTCGAAGTCTACAGCACCAGAACTACTTGTCCCTAAGAGCTACGGCTGTGAGGACGTAAAACCTTCTGCAAACAACTAATCTACAGTGCTATGTGCATGTATGTGTGCTAGCGCGTGCGCGCGTGTGTGTGTGTGTATGTGTGTATGTGTGTCACTGTGTATATGTGTGTCTGTGTTGTGTGTGTGTGTGCGCGCGCGCGCGCGCGCGCGTGCGTGCGCGTGTGTGTGTGTGTGTGTGTGTGTGTGTGTGTGTGTGTGTGTGTGTGTGTGTGTGTGTGCTTGTGTGTGTGTGTGTGTGTGTGTATGTGTGTATGTGTGTGTGTGCGTGTGTGCGACTTTGTGATCATTTTCCTTTTTCATTTCTACTTTTATATTTGTAAAAAAACATCCAGAGGACTGGATGTAAAAAAGCATGTTATTTCGTATTCTATTACCCTATATAAATAACATTCATTAATTCATTCATAAATTCATTAATTTACTCTCTCTCTCTCTCTCTCTCTCTCTCTCTCTCTCTCTCTCTCTCTCCCTCCCTCTCTCTCTCTCTCCCCCCCCCCCCTCTCTCTGTCTCTCTGTGTGCAGTTTTACATCAAAGCACCTACATGGTACAGTATATCTCATCGCCCCTACCAACTATATCATGTTTTTGCCTTTTGATTGGTGTGAATCGTTGTGGACTTTGAAACCCCTTTGAGCAGGCAGTTTTCAGCACAAACTTGAAAATTTAAACTATTGACAGCCCCCAAAAGGCTGTCTACAAACGTCCATTTGTCCCCCTCGCTCCAGCTCCATCCCCCTTACTTCCCGTCCCCAACTCAAACTCATTATCAGACTGACAGACAGACAGACAGACACACACACACACACACACAGACACACACACACACACCACACACACGCACGCACGCACACACACGCACACACACACACACACACCCACACACACACACGCACACGCACACACTGTCACGACTCGCTAAGGTCGGACGTAGAAAAAAACAAAATCCTACTAAAGAAAAAATAACCCCAGGAGAAAAACTACTGACACTCACTCAACAACAAAAAAACAAGTACGTACGAACTCAAAACTTTTATTTACATAAATACATTGGTGCACAAATAACATATAAATGACATAATCCTTCATTTACACATTATAATTATATAATAACAGCACACACACATCAATCACCCATTTTCTCAAACGTGCACGCTTCAATTTCACACCTCCGCACCCTCTCTCATACACACAACCCAACCCCCCAGGAGCACTACGCGGCAAGATGAATACATTGCGCACACAGCTAAACGGCCCTCAGCTCAGAGAGCTCTACACACACACGCGATGTGACGAACAGAACTTCCACGCAGGCAAGGTACGGCGCCGACGCAAAGAATCACCTCCATCGCCGGTTACCGATGACCGACTGAGGACATAACCGGGCTGGCCAAGCCCAGACCACCTGCTCACTCAGCAAAGTGGCCCCATGGCCAACACCCGGCACCCCACGCCGACCATCCGACGGAAGCCCACACACTGGGCCCACGCCCCAGCTGAAGAGAACGGAACGCCGAGCCGACCTCCGATGCCACACTGCCCTGTGCCAGCTCTACCGACGAGCAGTTCCCCACAGACGCACAGCTCCCAAAGACATCCACGCCAAACAGCAACAAAGCACCCAAAACGCCAGTCCACAGCAAGCCCCAAATCCTAGATCCTATAATAAAGCAAAGAGAAACCCCTTTTATTTTAACTGCTTAATATTTCAATAAAACTATTACTGTCCATACTGTCTCAAACAACAAAGACAAATCAGACCACACAGTGTCACTTTTGAACATTAATTTCCCCATATTGTATCTCAACATGTCAACAAATCACATTATCGACCCAGACAAACTTTACTGCTTTAAACTAAGCATTATTATTTTGTTCTTTAAGCCAGTTATCCCACAGACCAATTAGCCAATTACAAGTCAGTCACCCTTTAAACTCGCACATAAGACGTGCTTAAATGGAGAAACAAAACACCAGTTTAATTAAACTGGAAACATGCCAACAACTTAACAATCCCATGAGACTCAAGAAACCCACTATGTGTACTGCAAAATAATTACTTCATCCTTTTAATTCCCACGCACAACTGCGTTTACCTTATTAAGCTTTACCAATTTATTTCAATCTAAATCAAAACAGTATCAAACACAGCCGTGTCAATTT
>CM065696.1:15845625-15871777 GCA_017654935.2 Phymorhynchus buccinoides
AAAACCACTCGGGATTTTCCTGGCATTTCAGAGTACCTCCAAGATCGTCCCACCCTCTTTATTGATAAAGATGTCCCACGTGTGCCTGAACCAGAACAGAGGACGTTAAACGGACTTTCATTCCCTTCTCTTGGAATGAAAATCTGTTTAACGTCCTCCGGTCTGGAACATTAGTAGATATAAAGATGGTGGGAACGAACTGGAGGCAAGCCCGGAGGCAGTGCAACACCAGTAAAGTCCCGATTAAAAAAACACCAATGCAGAAGAAAAATACTGTTTAACGTCCTCCGGTCTGGAACAGACATATGGGACATTAGTAGATATAAAGATGGTGGGAACGATCCTGGAGGCAATGCCCGGAGGCAGTGCAACACCAGTAAAGTCCCGAGCTTTTAGCAATACAGATATAATAACATAATAAATTATTATGTATTATTCCTTTCTGCTATAAAGTTCACAGTACAACTAACCTCACGAGTCACGCGCCGAATTAGTGGTCCATTGGTGGTCACAACAGGTAACTCGGGAACTAATTGATCCAACACTGCCGTGTCACTTCATACCCGAATTAAAGACTCAGTACGTCACGTGTCAAAATCACGGTTTTCCCGTGTTTTCCCTCTTATAGCTGGTAAGAAATCTTATTTTGATCAAGTGTTGCTCCCATATAAATTGCCTCTTACACGAACACGAGACATCACTTTAAAGAGCAGCCTCGATCGTATACGAGGAAAGTCTGACTGTGGGCCACACCGACCTAAAAAAATCATGGGACTTAATCCAGCCGGCTCCCCACGAGCGCTTATTCTTGCCCAACTGGAGATCACTTAAATATTTTACTTCCCTTTGTCAAATAAAAGGCAAACTCCGCGAACTTTGATTTTTTATTGCATAATAACTCTGTGGCGGTGCCATAGCCGATGAGGTTTAACCGAGGCGTGGTCACCGCTACAGCTATCTGTATTAATAAAAAAAAATCGGGACTGTACTGGTTTCGTACTGCCTCCGGGCATTGCCTCCAGTATTGTTCCCACCATATTTGTATTTACAAATGTCCCATATGTCTGATTCAGACCAAGAGGACGTAAAACTCCATTTTCTCTCGGGCTAACGAGAAAGAGTGAGCTTTGCGTTGCTAACGGAAACGTCCTCTAAATGAAACGTCACGAGTTATGGTAGTAGTATATAAATTAGACTAAACTCCCAAAACGATTGGCTGTTTAGCCTAATTTACATACTACTACCCGTGTTGACTGTCTAAGACGCAGTCATGACTACAGTCATGTAGTCATGAGTGCGTCTAAAACTTAATCCCGAATTTAAAATGTAAATGAAACAAAACTGCCAGTCTAATTTACATTTTACATCGCGATCTAATTAGAAAAAAAAAACTGCCCGTCTAATTTACATTTTACATAATTAAGATGGGTAGTTTTGTCAGATTTACATTAATTTTTACATCCCGGATTAAGTGTTCGAGTTAGACGCATTCCTGACTACAGGGCCTGTTGTCAAGGGCTAATTATTTAGTTTTAGTTCCATAACTCCACCTAAACAGCACATTTGCTGCAGAGGCATATTTTACGAAGCATTCCGCGAAAATATGCAGATAAACACCCCCTCCGTTTTTTCAGTCTTGCATTTTCTTACTGCAGATTGCACACTTAAACCTCTATCGGTTTCTTTAGTCAACGTTAATTTTCATCAGTTAACACAATTAAAAATATGCATTCAATAATAGTATAAGACAAAGAAAGGCAAGACGGAAAGAACGCAAAAAAACCTGTGACTGGGGGTGCCGATCTGCATCTTTACCGCATTCTGTTTGGGCGACGCGAAATTTATTTATTCACGGTCAGGACACGCGTCTCTTCAAGTTA
Organism: Phymorhynchus buccinoides; assembly: GCA_017654935.2. NCBI lineage: Eukaryota > Metazoa > Mollusca > Gastropoda > Neogastropoda > Raphitomidae > Phymorhynchus > Phymorhynchus buccinoides. Next base: position 15,847,506 of record CM065696.1, read on the forward strand.
ATTAATTAAGCAAGAAATCCATGTTCTCTACTCTGTACTTGAATGCACAAGTCCACAACGATGGAAACCAAGCGTGTATAAAATGTGTACGCGCTGCGTGTGTTTTTTTTTTTTATGTGTGTGTGTGTGTGTCCGGGTTGCGGGTGGAAGAATTACCACGCGTGCATTGGGTTGTAGTCTTGTAGATAATGTGAGCGGGATAATTGGGAAGGGGTGTAGTGGTAGGGTGGAGGGGAGGGGAGGGGAAACGAGGCTGGGCGAAAGGGGGTGGGGGAGGGGAAGGAAGCCAAAGGGAGGTGGGTGAGGAGTAAGAAAAAGTGTGGGTAGACTTGTATTTTAGACACCGCTAATCCCATTTTCCAACTGAACATTTTCCTCTGAGAAGGAACATTCTGCCATTCCCAGGAAAGGGATAGGGCTAGAATCTGTTTATGATTACTTTCGTGAGACTGAAAGAACCAGACTTTTTAGATTGAGGGTCGTAAACACGAGGGGGGAGGTCTAAAGTGCAAAGTTTCCGGAAGGGTGAAGGTACATTCCCCCTTATGTACGCACGCGTCGTAAATCTGCGCCGTGCGACACGCTCACAACTAAACAGCGAAGCGAAGCAAAGTGGCGGAGCGCTAGCACGCATCTTGTATGGCCTTGGTGAAAAGTGAACGGACGGACGCGCCAGCCGGACGCTATTGTCGTATTTTCCATTCAAAGTTAATGTATTATACAGCACGAAAGGCCCCCACAAACACGCGTTGCACGGTCCCGTGAATATCCATTCAAACCATTCTAAAATAAAAACCATTCTTAAAAAAAAAGGCGCATCTGCAATGTATGACAAGTCATTTAAACGCACTCCCAGAAGATCTATGGCAATGTAGTTTTGAGTTTTGTTTTGTTTTGCTGTTGCGGTTACTGAAAATAGAAATGCGGCGAGGACAGGATAGTTTCTGGTGGTGGTCTTTCGTTTTGCACGAGTGTACAGTCCGACCATTGTGTGTGTGTGTGTGTGTGTGTGTGTGTGTGTGTGTGTGTGTGTGTGTGTGTGTGTGTGTGTGTGTGTGTGTGTGTGTGTGAGAGAGAGAGAGAGAGAGAGAGAGAGAGAGAGAGAGAGAGAGAGAGAGAGAGAGAGAGAGAGAGAGAGATTCAAGTAGGCCTTCGCCCCTCAAGGGGTATGTGAACAACATACTTTTGTTTCCATAATTACCTATTAATAAGAAAAGAAAACGAATTAAAACAAACAAACAAAAAAGTAGCAAATGGCCATAACAAATGTAGCTGAACTGTGACATAAACATTTTCCCATATTAAAAAGTCTTTGCATAGAAACTGCGTATAACTTCTGATTTAGAGCATCACATCAACAGGTTTAGTCGAAATAAACATGGGTTTCTATGGTACTTTGGCTCAAGAAACTGCTCTCTAATTTCTTGAAGACTGGCAAAAACAACACAACCGAAATGCACTTCATCTTCCTTAGATAGCTTACAAAGAGGACACAACATATCAGTCATTGCTTAATTTATGCTTATGTATTTTCAGGTCAGTTATTCCTAATCAAAATCTAGTCAATATACTTCATGCTTATTAAGGCAAGGCTTAACATCATGAGTTTCACAAAACAGTCTATAAAAAGCAAATCGTTCACTCTTGTTAATATGATTGTTCCAATGTTGCCACTTGCAGTCAATCAAACGTCAACGAAACATTGATAGACATATTATTTTTACATGTCCAACGCCTTGATGTAACCAGACATCGCCAAAACCATTTTCACACAATCACGCACTTTCGATACCCAGTTACTTTTTCCATTGGCATCTAAATTATATAACGTTTTATAATCTTAATATGGCAATCTATGATCTTTCATACACATTAATTTTTAGCCAATATCTAATACAACTTACCGCAGATTTTAAATACAATGGATTTCTGTTTGTCTCTCCACATACTAGATCATTTGGGGTTCTCTGATCTACTAGAACTCTTTTGATTGCAAATAAATGAACTGACTCACAATGATGCTGCTTTGTCTAACCCAACATTCCTGAGCCATAGAGTAATACTGGCTGAACACCTGTATGAAAAAAAGTTGAAAAGTGGTTATTTAAAGCATACAATGTCCATATAATACATATCAATGCGTTCTTGTTTTCTGCTGGCAAGATCTCAACAAGCAACACTAAAACGTAAACGAGTTTAAAAAAAATAAAATATTTTATTATTACTATACATTTCTTTGTGGTCTTCAAAAAAATTATTTGTTTGTTGTATTATTAGTTTTGTGTTAAAGTTAAGGTTTCTCTTTACGTTTACTAGCTTATTTCTTAAACTATGATTTATAGTGTTCGTTTGTTTCTTAATATGAGAAAAATGAAATAAAAACGTTTAAAACAGTGACAAAAACTCACCTTAAACGAGTTGAGGAGAATATTCCTAAATATTTATAAACTTCAGCCACGGGCATCACCTCACCACCATGTACCAAGCGTTCTCGTGCATTTAATAAATAACTTCCTTTCCTATTGTACGATGTTACTCTTTTTCATATTAATTTTCTACTAGAGTGACAAAGCAGCACTACACACGTGTTTTTTAACTGAGTCTGTAAACACGATAGTTTCAGAAAACGAAATAATATCATCTGCTAACAAGAACAAAATGAAACGTTCTAGATCACTTAAAGATCCACCAGATCACGTGTCAAAATCACGGGTTTTCGCGTGTTTTCCTTCTTATAGCTGGAAAGAAATCTTGTTTTGACCAAGTCTGACTCCCATATAAATGGCCCCAAATTCAAACCGAAGCATCAGTTTAAAGAGCAGCCTCAATTTCAAGTTGGGGAAATTTGGATGTGGGTCACAGCTACCCAGAAAAAAACAAGGGACTTAATCGTGTCACTGTGCGTCACCGTGCCTCCCATTGTTTATTACTTGTATGGTCTTTAATGGAAATGTAGCACCGTGCCTCCCATTGTTCATTACTTGTATGGCTAACTCCTTTATGAAAATAGAGAACAGAGCAGGGCTACATGCAACACCTGTTGTACATCCAATATAATTAGATAATTTATCCCCATTTCTTACTCTACATTTAATATTTTACCCACACCTTTAATAAACTAAATAGCTTACTATTAATACTTGACACTAGCATTAAGTTTGCACAAAATATTAATACTTTTAAAAATCTTCTAGACAATCTTCCTAAATTTCAGACACTTTTTCGTGATTTTGATTTATTTGTTTTTTCAAAAAACTTGCTCAGACCAATTGAAAACAAAAACATAAGTCATTTGATATTGAGGGGACGATTAATAGGCCGCGAGGCCTAGGCTGATGAAGCCTGACCCTATGTACCTACCTACCTAAAAAGGTTTTAGAAAATAGGCCAACATAAAGTTTTGTTGATCGAATCAAATGCCTTCTCAAGAGAGAGAGAGACAGAGAGAGCGAGAGACAGACAGACAGACACGACAGACCCTTATTGCAGTTGTAATATACTCCCGTTCGTAGAGAACTGTGTGTGCAATAAAAGGGAGCAAAATAGTCGCCTCTGTGAGTGTGTTGGTGCACAGTTGAAGCGTCGCCATCGTGAATAGAGTATAGTATTGGCGACGGTTGAAGACAGACGATCTCGACAAAGTAAGTGAATGTGCCTGCTTGCTGTTTAGCGATGATAACACTATCCAACAATATCCAATATTTCCAGCATTTGGCCTACTTCAAAGTCGTGTTGTATGTAACAATGGATATCCGTTTCGTTTCGTTTGTGCGACAAGTGTAAGCTCCAAATAAGTACACTGTATTAGGTTTTAGAGTTTACTTTCTTTAATTTCATCGTCAGTTGTTATTTAGCCATTATTTATGCAATACAAGTTTCTTGCATCAAGTAAGCTTATTCTTGTTCACGTTTTCTGCAGGTGAAGGTAACTTGACTAGGGTTTTTTCAATAGTCCGGGCGTAGGTCTATATAAAACCTAGCTATGCCTTGTTTTGAGATAGGTTTTTATGTCGATCTAACAATATAAAAATTGCCGATGCGCTGAGTTGCTCAACAGATTCATTATGCGAAAAGTAGGCTCTTTAACGACCTAAAAAATCTATCTTGATCGTTACTTTTTCGTTGTTGCATTTTTAAGTATTATTATTATGATTATTATTATTATGAATTCAATGAAGCTGCGAGTTAAGGCCATGCTCCACGCACCCAGTTTCAATCATACAGCTACCCGTTTGTGACGACGTCTGTCAGGCATGAATGTGTTGAAATACTACTGTTTAGTGGAATCTGATGAAATCATAGAAGTTAGTATAGTTACCAGCCGTTTGCTTTGAAAGGATGCGCGCACGCGCGCGTTGTGTGTGTTGTGTGTGTTGTGTGCGTGCACCGAGGAAGGATACCTCTAATAGGTGGACTAGCCAGAAGGGGTGTATGCTCTCCTCGTTCTCTGCATCCAGAAACTTACGGAGACCCCCTCGTACACATAATTACAGTGAACGAAACCAATATAAGGTTGGATCTAAGCAATTCATCTAGTATCAGGGGCGGATCTGAGGGGGGGGGGTTCCAATGTTTCGGACCCCCCATTTCATATACGGGGGTTAAATGTAAGAACATTGCACAATGTTTGCTTTAATCATATAGTAAAAAGCCAAGTGTCCGTGTGTGTGTGTGTGTGTCTGTCTGTGTTTGTCTGAAACACAAAACGGGCCTTATAACTCCGCCGTATTTTGACCGAATCGCTTCAAATTTGCTGTGAGCCCTGACGGGGCGATGGCAACGGCAACCGAGGCGGCCGTGTCATTTGCGCGGTTTGGCAAATGCGCGAAACGCGTATCCACCGGACTCTCGGCGCCCGTATCTCCGGCGTTTCTGGACCGATTGCCTTTGAATTTGGCAGGTAGATGACCGGGGACGGTGACTATCGGTGTGCCAAACCGGAAGCGAATCGGTTCAGAAACGCGCGCGCTATACGCCGCTTCACCTTTTCACAAATAACTCCGCCGTTTCTTAACCGCATCGTTGCAAATTTACTGTCAGACTTGCTATGGCCCGGGCAAAGTCTGGCAGCAAATGTGAAGAGAATCGGGAGAGAGCGTCACTCTCAGAGCAGCGCCACTCTCAGAGCAGCGCCAATGGGAAACGGGGCCTTATAACTCCGCCGTTTCTTAACCGAATCGCTTCAAATTTGCTGTACTCAGCGTTACCATGCTTGGCGTTACCGTTACTAGGCGTTACCGTTACTAGGGAGAGCGCATCACTCTCAGAGCAGCGCCAACGGGAAACGGGGCCTGATAACTCCGCCTTTTCTTAACCGAATCACTTCAAATTTGCTGTACTTAGTAAGGTGCGGGGGGTGGTAGAACGGGATGAGTGAAGAAGATGGAAGGAGGGAGAGAGACAAAAGTAATAATAATATTTCGCGGACCCAGCGAAACCAGTACTCAGCGTTACCAATACGTGGCGTTACCAGTATGGTGCATTGCCAGTACTAGGCGTTGCGCTAGTAACCACTAAACTGCAACATGTTCCGGGGGGTTCGCCCCCTGAGCCCCCGCAAGGCCACTACACCTTAACCCAGGACCAATGCAGCTCCCTGGACTCCCCGCGGATCCCCCTCCCATTTGCGAATAATTTTGTCCGCCCCTGAGTATTATTCGTCACAGTTGGGTTAGGTGAAGACGGGGTAAAAAGCCCATGTCAATTATCATGAAATAAAGCAAATTTCACAGTCACATTTTGCCAATGAGAACACTCGTTGAATGCTAAACATTAACACTCGTCTGATGGGCAAAATGTGACTGAAATTTTCTTTATTTCATGAGATAATTGGCATGGGCTTCTTAACCCGCCCATGGACTTTTTACCCCGTCTTCACCTATTATTCCTCACAGTCGTCACAGTTGGGTTAACGCCTCTCGTATTTTCCGTGCGATCCCTGCTCGTATCTCTTTTCACTCTCTACTCGCCGTATGTCTTTTCAGTTGGATGCGTGTAGTTCACTTCTCTAACCCGCATTGAAACATTTTCAGGTCTCTACGGTACCCCCCACAAATGGCGGACGAGAAAAAGGTGTTTGTCAACTCGTCTTATTTCAAAGCAGCACAGAAGGGTATTTCCCACGAGGAGTCCACCAACGTGTACGATGACTGGGCCTCTGCTGGGCTGTACGATGAGGTATGGCAAACTTACATTCACTAAAGGGTAGGCGGATAAGAGGTGACCTCATTCAAATGTACAAACATTTTCACAACTTAGATGCTGTCAGTTTTGAGTCTCTCTTCTCACCATCCTTGTCTAACACAACTAGAAACCAAGAGGGGAAAGTACACGTTCAACGGTATAACACTAACAAACGTAAGCATTGTTTCAGTAACAGAGTTGCTAACTCCTGGAACTCACTGCCACCTGAACTAAAAAATGCACCATCTACTAACGCCTTCAAAAATCTACTTGACAAAAATGAAAATTTTAGTGAAATGTTTTATGATTATGATTGAAATTGCAATCATAGTTTGATTGTTTTTCGCATGCAAATGCAACCTAATTAAAGAAAACAATTCTGGATGGGACGTTTTATAAGCCGCGAGGTTTAGGCAGAAGCCAGTCCCTTTACTACTTCTACTACTACTACTACTACTACTACTACTACTACTACTACTACTACTACTACTACTACTATGGACATCACTCGGTGTGCGTAATTATTTAAATGTCACATTATCAGTTTTGTGTGCATTAGTTTATATGTTTTATGTCCCAAGTGGGTATGAAAGAAAATATTTGCCTTGCCTTGCTTGCATGATATGCAAACTGAACTGAGCTGTAAAACAGACGAGACAAGAAAGTAGTGTTCCAACTTTGTAGGGTTTAGACATATGAGAGTGGCAGGTGTAGAGTGGTACAGGGTGGGGTACAGGGTGGGTGGGTGGGTGGGGTAATGGGGTACAGGGTGGGTGGGGGTAATGGGGTACAGGGTGGGTGGGGGTTATCTTGTCTTTCTTCTTCTCTTCTTCTTCGCTTTAACGTCCTCCGTCAGCTTGTTAACAACTATGATGTCTGCACACAGGGGGTTCTGGTTATCATCTAAAAACACAAGTACTGTGGGAAAGAACCAGCTGCCCAGATGATCATGTCTTTTAGCTCTTACTGCACACGACATACATTGGTATGCAAATATCCCTTATTTCTCCCCCCCCCCCTCTCCCCTCTCCCTCTCTCTCTCTCTCTCTCTCTCTCTCTCTCTCTCTCTCTCTCTCTCTCTCTCTCTCTCTCTCTCTCTCTCTCTCTCTCTGTGTAATCGCTCACACGGTGATATTTCTACGACACACATTGTGGCAACCATTAACCTAATAGTACCAGGCATTCACAAATAATCATAATCATAATCATCAGACTTCCCATGCCCTTGCTGTTAATACATGGTATTTATCGTTTTTTATCCCCTGCTGTTTTATAGTATGCGTTTTGAACAGTCGCTAGTGCACTAAAGCACCACGTGTCGCTTTAGAATAGAGGTTTTACGCATTGGCGTTGGATGATACGAAAAAGAAGTCTAGTGGTGGTAGGGGTAGTTTTTAATTGGTGGAAAGCGGATATTGCTCTTTTATTTATTTTGCGGCATTTGTTGTGGTTTGAATTACACACACACACATATATATATATACATGAATACACCCCCCGCACACGCATACACGCACACACGCACGCACACGCACACACACAGCACACGCACACGCACACGCACACACAACACACACACACACACATCACACACACACACACACACACACACACACGCACACACACGCGCGCGCGCGCGCGTATCCATATATACATAGATACGTACACACACGCTCGAACGCACACACACACACACACAAGCCTACATACACACTCACAGACACACACAGACACGTACACTCACTCACACACACACACACACACACACACATACACACACACACACACACATACACACACACACACACACACACACACACACAACACACACACACACACACACACACACACACTCTCACTCAATCTCACATTTCACTCTCTCTCTCTCTCTCTCTCTCTCTCTCTCTCTCTCTCTCTCTCTCTCTCATCTCTCTCTCTCTCTCTCTCTCTGATTAACTATATTTAGTATATAGTAATTAAAAGAACATGAAAAAAACAACCCACGCGGAATTAGAAAGCTTGGTAGGCCAATGCGTCAACACTAGTCATAGCGATATTAAATGGTTTCACAGATGCTTGTTTTGACACACAAGCACGTGCAACATCACTCACACTGACATAATTATGCACAGACATGTGTGTAGTCTGTGTTTGTGTGCGTCTGGGTGTTATGTATGTGTCTGCATGAATAGGCATACACATGTCACTTTAGAGTCTTTCGGGTGAGACGATAAACCGAGGTCCCGTGTGCCCATGCACTTAGCACACGTTAAGCCCAGTGGCAACGAAAAAGTTGTCATTTGGTCAACATTTACCTCCCCCCCCTCCTTTAGTCACACAAAAAATCGCATGCAAAATAAAAAATAATAAAAAATGGATGTCACGCCTCTGCCTGCGTGTGTACACACGCACTCGTACGCATGCATGTGCATGTGTGCGCGGACGTATGTGTGTGTTCGCGTATGTGCATACGCATGTACATTCAAACGTTTATTAAAATAATAAGCAAGAAATTGCTTTCTTTTCCACCAAGCCATCAGAAAACAAAATGAAAAGAAAGAAAGAAAAATAGAAGGAACAATTAAAAATAATAACTGAAAATAATAAACTGCAAAAGGATAGTATTTAGTAAACAATATTTGCAAACATTATGTTCAGTAGAAATGTTCACGTATGTAAATAATAGAAATTTACAATAAATAATTATTTTACATCCTCGCACATTAGGCCTAACATTTACAAAGTGACGTTTAACAAAGCTCTTAGCATATCATTACGTATAGCATTAATTTCTTGTTTACTTGATGGTTTTATATTTTAAAGGGGCACCCTGACGGATGCGTTTTTGCAAGAAACACGTCCAGATCAGCAGGAAAACACCCTTTACAGAGATCGCAACTCACTTTGCTCTGGTTTCCTAGAAATCAAACCGTCAAAAAGGCGATTCCTCCTTGGCGGAGGTGCTGGAAGTCAAATTCTTTCACCCAAAGAGAAGGCGTTTGCCGTCTCTTTTTGAATGGCCGCCTGTGTTTAGACCAAATCGTTTGCACGAACGTTTCGCAATACAAGCCTTTTTTCTTTATTTTTTATTTTTTATTTTTTTTTATCTATAGGAGTTTCGCTCACAACAAAGGAAATAGCTCCTTTTTTTTTTTTACTGCACTACAAAAAAAGAAAACGCTTCAACCACAATGAGTGACCTCCACCCACCCCATCCAAAATGGCTACTTTCTCCGGCATCTCTGCCAAGGAAAAAAATCGCCGTTTTGACGGTTTAATTTCTAAGAAACCAGAGCAAAGTGAGTGTTTCCGATCCTTGAAAAGGCTGTCTTTCTGGTGATCTCGACGTGTTTCTTGCAAAAACTCATCATCCGTCCGAGTCCACCTTTAAGAGATGTTCTTTTATGTGTTTTTAAACATATATTTTCCAGTTGCCTTTAGATTGGTATGTAAATTACGTATCATTTACGCATTGGACTGTTGAGGGGAAGTATTGTTTTTTTAATTTTCATCGGGTTTTTTCTCTCCTTTTGTTGCCTGCTTTTTGCTCCTTTTGCTATCTTTGCTGTTTTCTTGTGTGTCTATGTTGATAAAGGCGCATTCGCCGTAATACCCAGTAGTTTTGTTTTTGTCTCTTGTGAATAAAATAACGTCACTTTACACTTGTCGTGTAGTTGTTTGTTTGTTGTATGGTAAATTATTTCATAAACTTGCTCCAGAGAAGAGAAGACTGGATCTAAATAGAATAACTTTTAGTGGTCTTGGATATGTCAATAAATTAGTATGCGTCCATGGTGGTTCATGTGTATGTGTATGTGAGTATGTATGTGTGCGTACGTGCGTGCATGCATATGTATGCGCGCACACGCATGTATATGTAGGCTACGCGTGCACTCATATATGTGTGTATTCATGTATGTGCGCATGCGCAGGAGTGCGTTTAAAAAAAAAGTATTTCATTTTGGCTTACATGTTGTTGGCATACCCTGGCTAAAAGACTCCAGGGATCATCCCAACAGCGGAAGCACTTGAACACTGGTACAAGTGCATCAGCTACGGATGAGAACATTACGTGTGTGACCGTTCTTGATTACCCCGCCACGTGAGCAGCCACACTTCGTCTTCGAGGGAATGTATTTATTTATTTATTTATTTATTTGTTTTTTTAATTTATTTATCTATTTATTTGTTTATTTATTTATTTTTGTTTGTGTGTTTATTGGTTTAAGCAAATCTTTATTCATTCGAAAATGATCAAACAGAAAGACAATTAGAGCAACAACAAGCTCGAAGCTTATACCGTGCTTCTTATCTCTTCTAGCACCATGGGCAAATACATTCGCCCAAGACATCACTCTTCACTCCCTTCAAATACAAAGACATTCACTGCCAAGCATCCTGCCACGTGTTTGTCTGGTGTTTTAATTTTTAGCTTTTGTCACTGTTTCTGCCATTAAAGCAATGCATGCTCACTCGAAAAAATAGTTACTCCCCTCTTGTCGGTTGAGATGCAACGGACAACTAAGAACGTTCAAATATACATGGTGCTAGAAGAGGTAAATGATGTGTGTTTATTGACATGCTCGTGTATGCCCCCTCCCCTCCCCCAGGACATGAACGACGAGAGGTACCGGGGGGCCTCAGCGGCGTGCCAGACTGTGGCGGACCAGTTCCCTTCCAACAGGGACAAGGTGCTGGTGCTGGACGCCGCCTGTGGCACCGGGCTGGTGGCGGAAAAGGTGCGGGGGTGATGTCATTGTCATCGTTATCGTTATCATCATCGTCGTTGTTGTCATCATCATCATCATCAGCAGCAGCAGCAGCATCGTCGTGACCATCTTTGTCGTTGTTGTCATAATCGTCTTCGTAGTTGATGTCATCATCATTTTTGTCGTCGTCGGCATCGTCATCATCGTCATCATCGTCAACATCGTCATCATCATCATCATCATCAGCAGCAACAACAGCATCGTCGTGACCATCTTTGTCTTTCGTCATCATCGTCTTCGTAGTTGACGTCATCATCATTTTTGTCGTCGTCGGCATCGTCATCGTCGTCGTCGTCATCATCATCATCATCAGCAGCAACAGCATCGTCGTGACCATCTTTGTCTTTCGTCATCATCGTCTTCGTAGTTGACGTCATCATCATATTTTTGTCGTCATCGTCATCATCATCATCGTCGTCTTCGTCTTTGTCTCGTCGTCGTCTGTTGTCATCATCATCATCATCATCGTCCTCCCATGCTCCTCATCATTCTCATCATCGATTTCGTCGTAATCATCATCATCATCATCATCATCATCATCATCATCATCTAATCATCATCATCACCATCACCGTCGTCGTCGTCGTCATTAACACTGTTATCGTTGTCATCAGCATCGTCGTCATCATCATTATCATCATCATCATCTTCGTCATCATCGATGTCATTGTCATCGCTGCCAACTTTCTTGTTATCATCGCTATCATCGTCATCGTCGGTGTCTTTCTTTCTCCTTCGCCTGACGAACACGGAAATTGTACCAATCTTAAAGACACACTGACCCACCATGATTAAGTCCCTTGTTTTTTTTGTGGGTAGCTGTGACCCGCATTCAAATTCCATCAATTTGAAATTGAGGCTGCTCTTTAAAATGTTTCGTTTTCAATTTGGGGACATTTGTATGGGAGTCAAACCTGGTCAAAACAAGATTTCTTACCAGCTATTAAGAGGGGAAAAACACGTGAAACCCGTCATTTTGACACGTGATCTGGTGGGTCTTTAAGATCGTTGCGCTTGCTTCAAGATCAATTAGTACTGTACTTGTAAAGATGGTTCTTCCATTTCTTTTCATCTTATCTAATTTCCTTTCCTTGACCCCCTTCTTCTTCTTCTTTTCTTCTTCTTCTTCTTCTTCTTCGTCTTCTTCCTTCTTCTTTCTTCTTAATTAACTTCCTCTCCCATCTCTTTTATTTTTCTTGTCCTCCTTTAAATATACTTAACATCATTTTATTTCTTATACTTATCCCACTTCTTGCCTCCTCCTTTCTTTCTTCTTCTTCTTCTTCTCCTTCTTCCTACCCTTCTTCTTCCTCCTCCTCCTCTTCCTTCTCCCCATCCTCCTGTTGAACTGTAATGCCTCAGTGTTTCTTTGCACGTGCAGCTTCAGAAGCAGGGGTTCAACAGGATCGACGGGTTTGTCGCCAGTTCCGGCTCCTCCAAAATCAGGCTGTGTCGGCTGATTGCAGCGGGGAGACCAGTGAAACTGAAAACCGGACACATACGTAGGCCTACTTCACCCATTATGGCCATATGGCCTGGGAACGCAGAAGAAGAAAAAGGAGATGCCAGTTCCAATATGCTGGACTGTGCTTATATCAAGAACGCTCACATAAAAGATGGATATTCCATTTCTTTTCATCGTTTCCTTTCACTTGATCTTTTCTTTGGGAATTTTTGAATGCTCAGTTTCTCTTTGCACGTGCAGCTCCAGAATTTTTTTTTTATATTTTTTTTTTAGCTCCAGAAGTTGGGCTTCAGCAGGATCGACGGGTTTGACGCCAGTTCCAAGATGCTGGACTGTGCTCGCCCCAAGAACGTCTACCAGAAGCTGACCGCGTGTTTCCTCGATGCTTCCCCTTTACCCATGAGCCCAGGTGAGTCTGTGGAATGAAACGCCATTTTCCGAGTTATTGTTCTTTGCGTTTGTCTGTAGTTTTTCCAGAGTTATTGTTCTTTGCGTTTCCTTGGAGTTTCTCCAGAGTTATTGTTCTTTGCGTTTCCCTAGAGTTTTTCCAGAGTTATTGTTCTTTGCGTTTGCCTGGAGATTTCTCCAGAGTTATTGTTCTTTGTTATTGTTCTTGAGGGAGGCACAAAGGAACATGTCAGATACGATACTGCTCCCTGCTTGCTCCGCCGATGTTTAGTCTGTCTGTTTGTTTGTATCTGTCTGTCTGTGTCTGTTCTTTCTTTTTCTCTTTTTGTTTTCTGTTTTTGCCTCTTTCTTTTCTCTTCTCTTGCATCTCTATCCCCCCGCCCCCCCCAAAGTTCTTCAATACGTGTATTGTATAACTAGATATATATATATATATATATTTAACACGCGCGCGTGTTTGTATATGCGCGCTCTCGCGTGAGTGTATGTGTTTGTGCGTGCAACAAGAGTAAGTCTATGTTACATGCATAAGTGCGAATAATCATTATTTAGGCACATGTGGTTTGTGTGTGTGCGTGTGTGTGTGTGTGTGTGTGCGTGTGATTTTTTTGTCTGTGTGTGTGTGTGTGTGTGTGTGTGGGTGTGCGTGTTGCGTGCGTGCGTGCGTTCGTGCGTGCGTGTGCGTGCGCGCGCCGTGTGTGTGTGAATGTATGTGCACGCGCGCGGGCATGTCTGTTTGCAGGCACGTACGACTGTGCGGTGATCGCTGGCGGCATGTGTGAAGGCCACATCCCCACTGCAGGCCTGCGGTCTCTGGCTCGTGTGGTCAAGTCAGGTAACAGTAATTAAAGGAAACATTAAGTCCAAAGACGAGTTGGCCTTAAATTAAAGTTTTATGTGTAATACACAGTCACTGTGCATTTCTTTCTATTCAAAACGTCTTTCAAATAGCACACTCGACCCTTGGTGGGAGGAAGGAGGATCCTAGGAGGTCATTTGCTGGCTAACAATTTCGACCATAGCTCTTCGTCGGACTGAATTTGCAGTGCTGTGTTTGCAGTCAGTGAAGACAGACTGCAAACACAGCACTGCAAATTCAGTCCGACGAAGAGCTATGGTCGAAATTGTTACCCAGCAAATGACCTCCTAGGATCCTCCTTCCTCCCACCCAGGTCAGTGTCTATTTGAAAGACTTTTGAATAGAAAGAAATGCACAGTGACTGTGTATTACACATAAAACTTTAATTTAAGGCCAACTCGTCTTTGGACTTAATGTTTCCTTTAATTACTGTTACCTGACTTGACCACACGAGCCAGAGACCGCAGGCCTGCAGTGGGGATGTGGCCTTCACACATGCCGCCAGCGATCACCGCACAGTCGTACGTGCCTGCAAACAGACATGCCCGCGCGCGTGCACATAATCACACACACACGCGCGCGCACGCACACGCGCGCACGAACACGCACACGCACACGCACACACACACCCACACACACACACACACATCACACACGCACACACACACACAACACCACACGCACACACACGACACCACAGTGGCTGTAATACTGATTGTATTCGCACTTATGCATGTAACATAGACTTACTCTTGTTGCACGCACAAACACATACACTCACGCGAGAGCGCGCATATACAAACACGCGCGCGTGTTAAATATATATATATATATATCTAGTATACATACACGTATTGAAAACTTGGGGGGGGGGGGGGATAAGAGATGAATAGAGAGAGAGAAAAGAAAGCGGCAAACAGAAACAAAAAGATAAAAAGAAAGAACAGACACAGTACAGACAGATAAACAAACAGACAGACTAAACATCGGCGGAGCAAGCAGGGAGCAGTATCGTATCTGACATGTTCTTTGTGCCTCCCTAAGAACAATAACAAAAGAACAATAACTCTGGAAAAACTCCAGGCAAACGCAAAGAACAATAACTCTGGAGAAACTCTAAAGAAACGCAAAGAACAATAACTCTGGAGAAACTCCAGGGAAACGCAAAGAACAATAACTCTGGAGAAAAAAAAACTCCAGACAAACGCAAAGAACAATAACTCGGAAAATGGCGTTTCATTCCACAGACTCACCGGGGCTCATGGGTAAAGGGGAAGCATCGAGGAAACACGCGGTCAGCTTCTGGTAGACGTTCTTGGGGCGAGCACAGTCCAGCATCTTGGAACTGGCGTCAAACCCGTCGATCCTGCTGAAGCCCAACTTCTGGAGCTAAAAAAAAAATATAAAAAAAAAATTCTGGAGCTGCACGTGCAAAGAGAAACTGAGCATTCAAAAATTCCCAAAGAAAAGATCAAGTGAAAGGAAACGATGAAAAGAAATGGAATATCCATCTTTTATGTGAGCGTTCTTGATATAAGCACAGTCCAGCATATTGGAACTGGCATCTCCTTTTTCTTCTTCTGCGTTCCCAGGCCATATGGCCAATAATGGGTGAAAAGTAGGCCTAACGTATGTGTCCGGTTTTCAGTTTTTCACTGGTCTCCCCGCTGCATTCAGCCAACACAGCCCGATTTTGGAGGCAAATAAGCCGGAACTGGCGACAAACCCGTCGATCCTGTTGAACCCCTGCTTCTGAAGCTGCACGTGCAAAGAAACACTCAGGCATTACAGTTCAACAGGAGGATGGGGAGAAGGAAGAGGAGGAGGAGGAAGAAGAAGGAGTAGGAAGGAAGGAGAAGAAGAAGAAGAAGAAAAAGAAAAGGAGGAGGCAAGAAGTGGAAGTATAAGAAATAAAAATGATGTTAAGTATATTTAAAGGAGGACAAGAAAAATAAAAGAGATGGGAGAGGAAGTTAATCTTAATTAAGAAGAACAAAGAAGAAGAAGAGACGAAGAAGAAGAAGGGAAGAAGGAAAAGAAGAAGAAAGAAGAAGAAGGGGGCAAGGAAAGAAAAAAATTAGATAAGATGAAAAGAAATGGAAGAACCATCTTTACAAGTACAGTACTAATTGATCTTGAAGCAAGCGCAACGATCTTAATGACCCACCAGATCACGTGTCAAAATTACGGGTTTCACGTGTTTTCCCTCTTATAGCTGGTAAGAAATCTTGTTTTGACCAGTTTTGACTCCCATACAAATGCCCCAAATTCGAAACGAAACATTTTAAAGAGCAGCCTCAATTTCAAATTGATAGGGAATTTGTATATGCGGGTCACAGCTACCCAGGAAAAAAACAAGGGACTTAATCATGGTGGGTCAGTGTGTCTTTAAGATTGGTACAATTTTCCGTGTTCGTCAGGGCGAAGGAGAAAGAAAGACACCGACGATGACGATGATAGCGAGATAACAAGAAAGTTGGCAGCGATGACAATGACATCGATGATGACGAAGATGATGATGATGATAATGATGATGATGATGATGATGATGACTGATGAAACGATAACACTGTGTTATATGATGACGACGACGACGACGGTGATGGTGATGATGATGAAGATGATGATGATGATGATGATGATGATGAGGATGATGATGATCGATGATGAGGGTAGATTCCTACGACGAAATCGATGATGAGAATGATGAGGAGCATGGGAGGGGGACGATGATGATGATGATGACAACGACAGACGACGAGACAAAAGACGAAGGACGACGATGATGAATGATGACGATGACGACAAAAATATGATGATGACGTCAACTACGAAGACGATGATGACGAAAGACAAAGATGGTCACGACGATGTTTATCCTTGCTGCTGCTGATGATGATGATGACGACGACGATGACGATGCCGACGACGACAAAAATGATGATGACGTCAACTACGAAGACGATGATGACGAAAGACAAAGATGGTCACGACGATGCTGTTGTTGCTGATGATGATGATGATGATGGGACGATGTTGACGTGATGATGACGATGATGACGATGCCGACGACGACAAAAATGATGATGACATCAACTACGAAGACGATTATGACAACAACGACAAAGATGGTCACGACGACGATGTTGCTGCTGCTGATGATGATGATGATGATGATGACAACAACCGGACGATGATGATAACGATAACGATGACAATGACATCACCCCCGCACCTTTTCCGCCACCAGCCCGGTGCCACAGGCGGCGTCCAGCACCAGCACCTTGTCCCTGTTGGAAGGGAACTGGTCCGCCACAGTCTGGCACGCCGCTGAGGCCCCCCGGTACCTCTCGTCGTTCCTTCATGTCCTCTTCTGGGGGAGGGGGGAGGGGGCATACACGAGCATGTCAATAAAAACACACATCATTTACCTCTTCTAGCACCATGTATATTTGAACGTTCTTAGTTGTCCGTTGCATCTCAAACGACAAGAGGGAAGTCGACTACTTTTTCGAGTGAGCATGCCAAATTGCTTTAATGGCAGAAACAGTGACAAAAGCTAATCAACAATTAAAACACCAGACAAACACGTGGCAGGATGCTTGGCAGTGAAGTGTCTTTCTTATTTGATTGGAGGGTCATAGTGAAGAGTGATTGATGTCTTGGGCGAATGTTATTTGCCCATGGTGCTAGAACGAGATAAGAAGCACGGTATTAAGCTTCGAGCTTGTTGTTGCTCTAATTGTCTTTCTGTGTGATCATTTTCGGAATGAATAAAGATTTGCTTAAACCAATAAACACACAAACAAAAAATTAAATAAATAAACAAATAAATAGATAAATAAATATAAAAAAACAAATAAATAAATAAATAAATAAAATACATTCCCTTGCGAAGACGAAGTGTGGCTGCTCTCACGTGGCGGGGTAATCAAAACCGGTCACGCGGTCACAATGTTCTCATCTGTAGCTGATTTTGCGCTTTACCAGTGTTTTCAAGTGCTTCCGCTGTTGGGATGATCCCCTGGAGTCTTTTAGCCAGGGTTATTTTTAGCAACAACATAGTAAGCCCAAAATGAAATACTTTTTTTTTAAACGCACTCCTGCGCATGCGCACATACATGGATACACACATATATGAGTGCACGCGTAGCCTACATTATACATGCGTGTGCGCGCATACCATATGCATGCACGCACGTACGCACACATACATACTCACATACACATACACATGAACCACCATGGACGCATACTAATTTATTGACATATCCAAGACCACTAAAAGTTATTCTATTTAGATCCAGTCTTCTCTTCTCTGGAGCAAGTTTATGAAATAATTTACCATACAACAAACAAACAACTACACGAAATGGTGTAATATGCAAACGTGACGTTATTTTTATTCACAAGAGACAAAACAAAACTACTGGATATTTCGGCGAATGCGCCTTTATCACATAAGACACACAGGGAAACAGCAAAGATTACAAGAAAAGCAGCAAAATATAGCAAAAGGAGCAAAAAGCAGGCAACAAAAGGAGAGAAAAAAACCGATGATAAAAATTAAAAAAAACAATACTTCTTCCCCTCAACAGTCCAATGCGTAAATGATACGTAATTTACATACCAATCTAAAGGCAACTGAAAATATATGTTTAAAAACACATAAAAGAACATCTCTTAAAGGTGGACTCGGACGGGATGATGAGTTTTTGCAAGAAAACACGTCGAGATCACCAGGGAAAAAAGGACACCTATTTATCAGCTCTTCGATCGAAACCAACACTCACTTTGCTCTGTGTTTCTTAGAAATTAAACCGTCAAAACGGCGATTTTTTTTTTCCTTGGCAGGAGATGCCGGAGAAAGTAGCCATTTGCCATTTTGGATGGGGTGGGTGGAGGGTCACTTCATTGTGGTTGAAGCGTTTTTTGTTTTTTTTTGTAGTGCAGTTAAAAATAAAATAAAAAAGGAGCTATTTCCCTGTTGTTTTGTCGAGGGAACGGAAACTCCTATAGATAAAAAAAAATAAAAAAAAAAAATAATAAAAGAAAATAAAAAAAATAAATTGCCGAAAAAAAAAGGCTTGTATTGCGTCTGCCTCGAATTGTGTTGAATAATCCTATCTTTTCAAATGATTTTTTTTTTGTCGTTTTTTGGTCTTTTCGTGCTTCGTTCTTGTTCGTTGATTTTCTACCTCTTGCGTTTGTTTCTTCGGGTCCCTGTTTGTCGTGCAAACGATTTGGTCTAAACACAGGCGGGCCATTCAAAAAAGAGACGGCAAACGCCTTCTCCTTTGGGTGAAAGAAATTTGACTTCCAGCACCTCCGCCAAGGAGGAATCGCCTTTTTGACGGCTTGATTTCTTGGGAAACCAGAGCAAAATTGAGTTGCGATCTCTGTAAAAGGTGTGTTTTCTGCTGATCTGGACGTGTTTCTTGCAAAAAACGCCTCCGTCAGGGTGCCCCTTTAAAATATAAAACCATCAAGTAAACAAGAAATTAATGCTATACGTAATGATATGCTAAGAGCTTTGTTAAACGTCACTTTGTAAATGTTAGGCCTAATGTGCGAGGATGTAAAATAATTATTTATTGTAAATTTCTATTATTTACATACGTGAACATTTCTACTGAACATAATGTTTGCAAATATTGTTTACTAAATACTATCCTTTTGCAGTTTATTATTTTCAGTTATTATTTTTAATTGTTCCTTCTATTTTTCTTTCTTTCTTTTCATTTTGTTTTCTGATGGCTTGGTGGAAAAGAAAGCAATTTCTTGCTTATTATTTTAATAAACGTTTGAATGTACATGCGTATGCACATACGCGAACACACACATACGTCCGCGCACACATGCACATGCATGCGTACGAGTGCGTGTGTACACACGCAGGCAGAGGCGTCAGACACCCTATTTTTTATTATTTTTATTTTTGCATGCGATTTTGTGTGACTGAAGAGGAAGGAAGGGGGGGGGGTAAATGTTGACCAAATTGACAACTTTTTCGTTGCCACTGGGTTTAGCGTGTTGCTAAGTGCATGGGCACACGGGACCTCGGTTTATCGTCACCCGAAAGACTCTAAAGTGACATGTGTATGCCTATTCATGCAGACACATACATAACACCCAGACGCACACAAACACAGACTACACACATGTCTGTGCATAATTATGTCAGTGTGAGTGATGTTGCACGTGCTTGTGTGTCAAAACAAGCATCTGTGAAACCATTTAATATCGCTATGACTAGTGTTGACGCATTGGCCTACCAAGCTTTCTAATTCCGCGTGGGTTGTTTTTTTCATGAGTTCTTTTAATTACTATATACTAAAAATATAGTTAATCAGAGAGAGAGAGAGAGAGAGAGAGAGAGAGAGGAGAGAGAGAGAGAGAGAGAGAGAGAGAGAGAGAGAGAGATGGTGAATGTGAGCATTGAGTGAGAGTGTGTGTTGTGTGTGTGTGGTGGGTCGTGTGTGTGTTTGTGTTTGTGTGTGTGTGTGTGTGTGTGTATGTGTGTGTGTGTGTGTGTATGTGTGTGTGTGTGTGTGTGTTGTGTGCTTGGTGAGTGTGTGTTGTGTATGTGTGTCTGTGGTGGGTAGGTTGTAGGCTGTGTGTGTGTGTGTGTGTGCGTTCGAGCGTGTGTGTACGTATCTATGTATATATGGATACGCGCGGCAGCGCGCGCGCCGTGTTGTGTGCGTGGTTGCTGTGTGTGTCTTGTGTGTGTGTGTGTGTGTGTGTGTGTGTGTGTGTGTGTGCTTGTGCGTGTGCGTGTGCGTGTGTGTGCGTGTGCGCGTGCGTTGCCACGTGTGTGCGTGTATGCGTGTGACGGGGGGTGTAATTCATTTATATATATATATGTGTGTGTGTGTAATTCAAACCACAACAAATGCCGCAAAATAAATAAAAGAGCAATATCCGCTTTCCACCAATTAAAAACTACCCCTACCACCACTAGACTTCTTTTTCGTATCATCCAACGCCAATGCGTAAAACCTCTATTCTAAAGCGACACGTGGTGCTTTAGTGCACTAGCGACTGTTCAAAACGCATACTATAAAACAGCAGGGGATAAAAAACGATAAATACCATGTATTAACAGCAAGGGCATGGGAAGTCTGATGATTATGATTATGATTATTTGTGAATGCCTGGTACTATTAGGTTAATGGTTGCCACAATGTGTGTCGTAGAAATATCACCGTTTGTGAGCGATTTACACAGAGAGAGAGAGAGAGAGAGAGAGACGGAGAGAGAGACTGAGAGAGAGAGAGAAAAAAAAGAGAGAGAGAGAGAGATAGAGAGAGGGGGGGGGGGGGAGAAATAAGGGATATTTGCATACCAATGTATGTCGTGTGCAGTAAGAGCTAAAAGACATGATCATCTGGGCAGCTGGTTCTTTCCCACAGTACTTGTGTTTTTAGATGATAACCAGAACCCCCTGTGTGCAGACATCATAGTTGTTAACAAGCTGACGGAGGACGTTAAAGCGAAGAAGAAGAGAAGAAGAAAGACAAGATAACCCCCACCACACTGTACCCCATTACCCCACCCAAACCTGTACCCCATTACCCCACCCACCCACCCACCCTGGTACCCCACCCTGTACCACTCTACACCTGCCACTCTCATATGTCTAAACCCTACAAAGTTGGAACACTACTTTCTTGTCTCGTCTGTTTTACAGCTCAGTTCAGTTTGCATATCATGCAAGCAAGGCAAGGCAAATATTTTCTTTCATACCCACTTGGGACATAAAACATATAAACTAATGCACACAAAACTGATAATGTGACATTTAAATAATTACGCACACCGAGTGATGTCCATAGTAGTAGTAGTAGTAGTAGTAGTAGTAGTAGTAGTAGTAGTAGTAGTAATAGTAGTAGAAGTAGTAAAGGGATGCTCCTGCCTAAACCTCGCGGCTATAAAACATCCCATCCAGAATTTTTTTCTTTAATTAGGTTGCATTTGCATGCGAAAAAAACAATCAAACTATGATTGCAATTTCAATCATCATAATCATAAAACATTTCACTATTATTTTTTCATTTTTGTCAAGTAGATTTTTGAAGCGTTAGTAGATGGTGCATTTTTTAGTTAAGGTGGCAGTGAGTTCCAGGAGTTAGCAACTCTTGTTACTGAAACAATGCTTACGTTTGTTAGTGTTACACCGTTGAACGTGTACTTTCCCCTCTTGGTTTCTAGTTGTGTTAGGGGGACCCAAAAAAACAACGGATGGTGGAAGAGAGACTCAAAACTGGACAGCATCTAAGTGTGAAAAGGTTGTACATTTGAAGGAGGGCACCTCTTATCCGATACCCTTTAGTGAATGTAAGTTAGCCCCCATTTTTTTTGTTTTACCCCTGTTCAAATAGTACAGCCCAGCAGAGGCCCATTCATTCGTACACGTTGGTGGAATCCTCGGGGAATACCCTTCGTGCTGCTTGAAATCAAGACAGAGTTGACAAACACCTTTTCGCGTCCGCCATTTGTGGGTTGGTACGGGTAAGAGACCTGAAAAGTTTCAATGCGGGGTTAGAGGAAGTGAACTACACGCATCCAACTTGAAAAGAATACGGCGAGTAGAGAGTGAAAAGAGATTACGAGCAGTGATCGCACGGAAAATACGAGAGGAGTTAACCCAACTGTGACGACTGTAGGAAAATAAGGTGAAGACGGGGTAAAAAAGTCCCCCCACAATGTGGGGGGGGCTTTGGGGGGGTTTAGAAGCCCATGCCAATTATCTCATGAAATAAAGAAAATTTCAGTACTTTTGACCATCGTACGAGTGTTAATGTTTAGCATCAACGAGTGTTCTCATGGCAAATGTGACTGTGAAATGCTTTATTTCATGAAATTGACATGGGCTTTTTACCCCGTCTTCACCTAACCCAACTGTGACGAATAATACTCAGGGGCAGGACACAAATTTATTCGCAAATGGTGAGGGGGATCCAGCGGGGGAGCCCAGGGAGCTGCATTGGTCCTGGGTTAAGGTGTAGTGGCCTTGCGGGGGCCAGGGGCGAACCCCCCGGAACAGTTGCAGTTTAGTGGTTACTAGCCAACGCCTAGTATGGCAATGCCACCATACTGTAAAGCCAGTATTTGTAACGTGTAGTACTGGTTCGATGGGTAGCCGACAATATATTTACTTTTGTCTCTCGCCCTCCTTCCATCTTCTTCCACTCATCCCGTTCTACCACCCCCCGCACCATTACTAAAGCTACAGCAAATTTGAAGTGATCGGTTAAGAAAAGGCGGAAAGGATGTTATCAGGCCCCGTTCCCGTTGGCCCGCTGCTCTGAGAGTGATGCGCTATACCTAGTAACGGTAACGCCTAAGGAACGGTAACGCCAAGCATGGTAACGCTGAGTACAGCAAATTTGAAGCGAGTCGGTAAGAAACGGCGGAGTTATAAGGCCACCGTTTCCATTGGCGCTGCTTGAGATGGCGCTGCTCTGAGAGTGACGCTCTCTCCGATTCTCTTCACATTTGCTGCCAGACTTTTGCCAGGGCCATAGCAAGTCCTGCACAGTAAATTTGCAACGATGCGGTAAGAACGGGCGGAGTATTTGATGAAAAGGTTGTAATCGGAGTTTATAGCGCAGCGCGTTTTCTGAACCGATTCGCTTCGGTTTTCGGCACACCGATAGTACCGTCCCCGGATATACCTGCCAAATCAAAGGCAAAATCGGTCCAGAAAATGACGGAGATACGGGCGCCGGAGTCCGGTGGATACGCGTGTCGCGCATTTGCCAAAACCGCGCAAATGGGACACGGGCCGCCTCGGTTGACGTTGCATCGCACGTCAGGGCTCACAGCAAATGAAGCGATTCGGTCAAAATACGGCGGAGTTAAAGGCCCGTTTGTGGTTCAGACAAAAACAGACAAGACAGACACACACACACACACGGACACTTGGCTTTTACTATATGATAAAGCAAACATTGTGCAATGTCTTACATTTAACCCCGTATATGAAGGGGGGTCCGAAACATGGAACCCCCCCCCCCTCAGATCCGCCCCGATACTAGATGAATTGCGTAGATCCAACCGTGATATTGGTTTGTTCACTGTAATTATGTGTACGAGGGGGGTGTCTCCGTAAGTTTCTGGAGGCAGAGAACGAGGAGGCAACACCCCTTCTGGATGTACACCTATTAGAGGTATCATTCCTCGGTGCACGCACCACAACAACACAACAACACAACGCGCGCGTGCGCGCATCCTTTCATAAGCAATACGGACTGGAACATAAGAACTTCTATGATTTCATCAGATTCCACCCCTAAACAGTCAGTATGTCAACACATTCATGCCTGACAGGACCGTCGTCACAAACGGGTAGCGGTTATGATTGAACTGGGTGGTGGAGCATGGCATTAACTCGCAGCTCATGAATTCATACTAATATACCATAATAATAATACTTTTAAAAATGCAAAACACGAAAAAAGTAACGATCAAGTAGATTTTTTTAGGTAGTTAAAGAGCTACTTTTCGCAATTAATGAATCGGTTGAGGAAAACTCAGGAATACAGGCAATTTTTTATTGCAGATCGACATAAAAACCTATCTC
>CM065696.1:15872277-15899777 GCA_017654935.2 Phymorhynchus buccinoides
TGGCTGCCACGTCCAATAAAGGGGAGGCTGGGGTACTCGTAAAAGACAAGTTTTCGGGTTTGCCCAATTGGTCGCCACCATGAAAAAAAGAGCAATCCGCAACCTTGTGGTTTCTTTTACGAGTTCCACTTTCACAATAACGGGTCCCCCCGATTTTAACTTTTGTTATTTAAAAAGGTAAAGAGGTAGCCAGGGTACATGACGACGCGGTGTAAAGTTGATGTTAGCGTTTCTTTCGGGAACAGGGAGGTGTGAACATATGCGTAAAAGTATGTCCGAACTGGGCCCAAGGACGGGGAAAATGGGGCCACGCCAGAACCGTTAGGCGTGACAATAATAGCCATTTACTTTTATCAAGTATGCATTGGCTAAAATTTTTGAACATAGTAGTGACGCCAAACCACATTGCTTTCAGTTTGCATGAGCGGGGTTTGCTATCTTGTAATCGGTAATAATATAATAAGCCAAACCACATGGGTTTAATAACGAAAACTGTTTTAATTAAAATTTAGGTTATATACTCGATATGTCCTAACCGAACAATACCACTTTTCCAGTTCCATGATGATTTTTCATACATTTGGTATGGTGGCTATCGGAAACATTGTTTTATAGATTTCCGTTTCTTTTAAATCTCCACTCATCACGAGTCACCAGCATACTGATATTCGGGTGGTGTAAGCCTGTAAATTGTTTTTACCATAAACACAGAAAAAGATTAGAAACACAAGCTCGGCCGGATAATCGGTCTCAGGATCCCTAACCCCACCCAACTTCTCACTATAAATTTTTCACTGTTACGAAGTATCGTGCTCCAGAAAAAAACAACTCGGGATTTTCCTGCATGTTCAGATTACCTCCAAGATTGTCCCAACCTCTTTATTGATTAAAGATTCCCACGTGTGGCTGAAACCGAACGAGACTTAAACGAAATTTCAATGTTTCCTTCTCTGGGGAAGGAAAAATCTGGTTAACTCCTGCCCGTCTGAACATAGTTAGATATATAAGATGGTGTGAACGAACTGGAGGCTAGCCCGGAGGCAGTGCAAACCAGTAAAAGTCCCGATTAAAATAAACAACCAATCAAAAGAAAATACTGTGTTACCTCCTCCGGTCTGGACAACATATGGGACAGTAGTAGATATAAAGATGTGGGACGATCCTGGAGGCAATGCCCGGAGGCAGTCAACACCAGTAAAGTCCCGAGCTTTTAGCAATACAGATATAATACTATAAATTATTATGTATTATTCCGTTCTGCTATAAAGTTCACAGTACAACTAACCTCACGAGTCACGCGCCGAATTAGTGTGTCCATTGGTGGTCACAAACAGGTCACTCGTGACTAATTGATCCTGACTGCCGTGTCACTTTTTTCATACCCGAATTAAGACTCAGTACTTCCACGTGTCAAAAATCACGGTTTTTTCCCTCTTATACTGGTAGAAATCTTATTTGATCAGTGTTGCTCCCATATACATTGCCTTCTTACACGAAAAACGAGACATTCACTTTTAAAGAGTAGCCTCGAGCGTATACGAGAAAGTCTGACTGTGGGCCACACCGACTAGAAAAACCAAGGACTTAATCCAGCCGGCTCCCTCACGAGCGCTTATTCTGCCCAACCTGAGATCACTCTCCCCTTAAATATTTTACTTCCTTTGGTCAATAAAAGGGCAAACGCCGCGAACTTTGATTTTTTATTGCATAATAACTCTGTGGCGGTGCCATAGCCGATGAGGTTTACCGATGCGTGTCACCGCTCAGCTATCTGTATTACTAAAAAAAAATCGGACTGTACTGGTTTCGTACTGCCTCCGGGCATTGCCTCCAGTATTGTTCCCACCTATTTGTATTACAATGGCCCATATGTGTCTGATTCAGACCAAGAGGACGTAAAACTCCATTTTCTCTCCTCGGGCTACCGCGAAAGAGGACTTTGCGTTGCTACGGAAACGTCCTCTAAATAAACGTCACGAGTTATGGTAGTAGTAATATAAATTTAGAAGACTAACCTCCCAAAACGATTGCTGTTTAGCCTAATTTTACATAATACTACCCGTGTTTGACTGTCTAAGACGCATCATGCATTACAGTCATGTAGTCATGAGTTGCGGTCCTAAAAATTATCCCGAATTTTAAATATGTAAATGAAAACAAAACATGCCATCTAATTTACATTTTACATCGCGATCTAATTAGAAAAAACTGCCCGTCTAATTTACATTTTACATAATTAAGATGGTAGTTTTTCAGCGTTACATAATTTTTACATCCCGGATTAAGTTGTTTCGAGTTTAGACGCATTCCTGACTACAGGGCCTGTTGTCAAGGGCTAAATTATTTAGTTTAGTTCCATAACTCCAACCTAAACAGCACATTTGCTGCAGAGGCATATTTTACGAAGCATGTGTCCGTCGAAATATCAGATAAACACCCCCTCCGTTGTTTCAGTCTTGCTTGTTCTTACTGCAGATTGCACACTTAAGACCCTATCGTTTTCTTTAGTCAACGTTAATTTTCATCCGTTACACAATAAAATAGGCATTCAATAATAGTAATAAACAAAGAAAGGCAAGACGGGAAATACTCAAAAAAACCTGTGACTGGGGGTGCCGATCTGCATCTTTACCGCTTTCCTGTTGGGGCGACGCGAATTTATTTATTCACGGTCAGTGAACAGACGCGTCTCTTCAATAATTATTAATTAGCAAGAATCCATGTTTCTCTACTCTGTACTTGTATGCACAAGTCCACAACCGATGGAACCAAGCGTGGTATAAATTGTGTACGCGCTGCGGTGTGTTTTTTTTTTATGTGTGTGTTGTTGTCCGGTTGCGGTGTGGAAGAATTACCACGCGTGCATTGTTGTAGTCTTGTAGATAATGTGAGTCGGATAATTGGGAAGGGGTCTTAGTGGTAGGGGGGAGGGGAGGGGAGGAAACGAGGGCTTGGGGCCAAAGGGGGTGGGTTGGTGGAGGGGAAGAACCCAAAGGGAAGTGGGTGAGGAGTAAGAAAAAGTGTGGGTAGACTTGTATTTTAGACACCGCTAATCCCATTTTCCAACTGAACATTTTCCTCTGAGAAGGAACATTCTGCCATTCCCAGAAAAGGGATAGGGCTAGAATCTGTTTATGATTACTTTCGTGAGACTGAAAGAACCAGACTTTTTAGATTGAGGGTCGTAAACACGAGGGGGGAGGTCTAAAGTGCAAAGTTTCCGGAAGGGTGAAGGTACATTCCCCCTTATGTACGCACGCGTCGTAAATCTGCGCCGTGCGACACGCTCACAACTAAACAGCGAAGCGAAGCAAAGTGGCGGAGCGCTAGCACGCATCTTGTATGGCCTTGGTGAAAAGTGAACGGACGGACGCGCCAGCCGGACGCTATTGTCGTATTTTCCATTCAAAGTTAATGTATTATACAGCACGAAAGGCCCCCACAAACACGCGTTGCACGGTCCCGTGAATATCCATTCAAACCATTCTAAAATAAAAACCAGTCTTAAAAAAAAAGGCGCATCTGCAATGTATGACAAGTCATTTAAACGCACTCCCAGAAGATCTATAGCAATGTAGTTTGGAGTTTTGTTTTGTTTTGCTGTTGCGGTTACTGAAAATAGAAATGCGGCGAGGACAGGATAGTTTCTGGTGGTGGTCTTTCGTTTTGCACGAGTGTACAGTCCGACCATTGTGTGTGTGTGTGTGTGAGTGTGTGTGTGTGTGTGTGTGTGTGTGTGTAGTGTGTGTGTGTGTGTTGTGTGTGTGTGTGTGTGTGAGAGAGAGAGGAGAGAGAGAGAGAGAGAGACAGAGAGAGAGAGAGAGGGGGGGGGAGAGATGGGGAGAGAGAGAGAGAGGAGCGAGAGATGAGAGAGATTCAAGTAGGCCTTCGCCCCTCAAGGGGTATGTGAACAACATACTTTTGTTTCCATAATTACCTATTAATAAGAAAAGAAAAAACGAATTAAAACAAACAAACAAAAAAGTAGCAAATGGCCATAACAAATGTAGCTGAACTGTGACATAAACATTTTCCCATATTAAAAAGTCTTTGCATAGAAACTGCGTATAACTTCTGATTTAGAGCATCACATCACAGGTTTAGTCGAAATAAACATGGGTTTCTATGGTACTTTGGCTCAAGAAACTGCTCTCTAATTTCTTGAAGACTGGCAAAAACAACACAACCGAAATGCACTTCATCTTCCTTAGATAGCTTACAAAGAGGACACAACATATCAGTCATTGCTTAATTTATGCTTATGTATTTTCAGGTCAGTTATTCCTAATCAAAATCTAGTCAATATACTTCATGCTTATTAAGGCAAGGCTTAACATCATGAGTTTCACAAAACAGTCTATAAAAAGCAAATCGTTCACTCTTGTTAATATGATTGTTCCAATGTTGCCACTTGCAGTCAATCAAACGTCAACGAAACATTGATAGACATATTATTTTTACATGTCCAACGCCTTGATGTAACCAGACATCGCCAAAACCATTTTCACACAATCACGCACTTTCGATACCCAGTTACTTTTTCCATTGGCATCTAAATTATATAACGTTTTATAATCTTAATATGGCAATCTATGATCTTTCATACACATTAATTTTTAGCCAATATCTAATACAACTTACCGCAGAATTTAAATACAATGGATATATGTTTGTCTCTCCACAGACTAGATCATTTGGGGTTCTCTGATCTACTAGAACTCTTTTGATTGCAAATAAATGAACTGACTCACAATGATGCTGCTTTGTCTAACCCAACATTCCTGAGCCATAGAGTAATAGTGGCTGAACACCTGTATGAAAAAAGTTGAAAAGTGGTTATTTAAAGCATACAATGTCCATATAATCCATATTAATGCGTTCTTGTTTTCTGCTGGCAAGATCTCAACAAGCAACACTAAAACGTAAACGAGTTTAAAAAAAATAAAATATTTTATTATTACTATACATTTCTTTGTGGTCTTCAAAACAATTATTTGTTTGTTGTATTATTAGTTTTGTGTTAAAGTTAAGGTTTTTCTTTACGTTTACTAGCTTATTTCTTAAACTATGATTTATAGTGTTCGTTTGTTTCTTAATATGAGAAAAATGAAATAAAAACGTTTAAAACAGTGACAAAAACTCACCTTAAACGAGTTGAGGAGAATATTCCTAAATATTTATAAACTTCAGCCACGGGCATCACCTCACCACCATGTACCAAGCGTTCTCGTGCATTTAATAAATAACTTCCTTTCCTATTGTACGATGTTACTCTTTTTCATATTAATTTTCTACTAGAGTGACAAAGCAGCACTACACACGTTGTTTTTTAACTGAGTCTGTAAACATGATAGTTTCAGAAAACGAAATAATATCATCTGCTAACAAGAACAAAATGAAACGTTCTAGATCACTTAAAGATCCACCAGATCACGTGTCAAAATCACGGGTTTTCGCGTGTTTTCCTTCTTATAGCTGGAAAGATATCTTGTTTTGACCAAGTCTGACTCCCATATAAATGGCCCCAAATTCAAACCGACACATCAGTTTAAAGAGCAGCCTCAATTTCAAGTTGGGGAAATTTGGATGTGGGTCACAGCTACCCAAAAAAAACAAGGGACTTAATCGTGGCGCGTCACTGGGTCTTTAATGAAAATGTAGCACCGTGCCTCCCATTGTTCATTACTTGTATGGCTAACTCCTTTATGGAAATGTAGCACCGTGCCTCCCATTGTTCATTACTTGTATGGCTAACTCGTTTATGAAAATAGAGAACAGAGCAGGGCTACATGCAACACCTGTTGTACATCCAATATAATTAGATAATTTATCCCCATTTCTTACTCTACATTTAATATTTTACCCACACCTTTAATAAACTAAATAGCTTACTATTAATACTTGACACTAGCATTAAGTTTGCACAAAATATTAATACTTTAAAAAATATTCTAGACAATCTTCCTAAATTTCAGACACTTTTTCGTGATTTTGATTTATTTGTTTTTTTCCAAAAACTTGCTCAGACCAACTGAAAACAAAAACATAAGTCACTTGATATTGATTGGATGTTTAGCAGGCCGCGAGGCCTAGGCTGATGAAGCCTGACCCTATGTACCTACCTACCTAAAAAGGTTTTAGAAAATAGGCCAACATAAAGTTTTGTTGATCGAATCAAATGCCTTCTCAAGAGAGAGAGAGACAGAGAGACGCGAGAGACAGACAGACAGACACGACACAGACCCTTATTGCAGTTGTATATACTCCCGTTCGTAGAGAACTGTGTGTGCAATAAAAGGGAGCAAAATAGTCGCCCTCTGTGAGTGTGTTGGTTCACAGTTGAAGCGTCGCCATCGTGAATAGAGTATAGTATTGGCGACGGTTGAAGACGGACGATCTCGACAAAGTAAGTGAATGTGCCTGCTTGCTGTTTAGCGATGATAACACTATCCAACAATATCCAATATTTCCAGCATTTGGCCTACTTCAAAGTCGTGTTGTATGTAACAATGGATATCCGTTTCGTTTCGTTTGTGCGACAAGTGTAAGCTCCAAATAAGTACACTGTATTAGGTTTTAGAGTTTACTTTCTTTAATTTCATCGTCAGTTGTTATTTAGCCATTATTTATGCAATACAAGTTTCTTGCATCAAGTAAGCTTATTCTTGTTCACGTTTTCTGCAGGTGAAGGTAACTTGACTAGGGTTTTTTCAATAGTCCGGGCGTAGGTCTATATAAAACCTAGCTATGCCTTGTTTTGAGATAGGTTTTTATGTCGATCTAACAATATAAAAATTGCCGATGCGCTGAGTTGCTCAACAGATTCATTATGCGAAAAGTAGGCTCTTTAACGACCTAAAAAATCTATCTTGATCGTTACTTTTTCGTTGTTGCATTTTTAAGCATTATTATTATTATTATTATTATTATGAATTCAATGAAGCTGCGAGTTAAGGCCATGCTCCACGCACCCAGTTTCAATCATACAGCTACCCGTTTGTGACGACGTCTGTCAGGCATGAATGTGTTGAAATACTACTGT
This sequence comes from Phymorhynchus buccinoides, assembly GCA_017654935.2. Taxonomy (NCBI): domain Eukaryota; kingdom Metazoa; phylum Mollusca; class Gastropoda; order Neogastropoda; family Raphitomidae; genus Phymorhynchus; species Phymorhynchus buccinoides. The sequence continues at coordinate 15,879,320 of CM065696.1, forward strand.
TTAGTGGAATCTGATGAAATCATAGAAGTTAGTATAGTTACCAGCCGTTTGCTTTGAAAGGATGCGCGCACGCGCGCGTTGTGTGTGTTGTGTGTGTTGTGTGCGTGCACCGAGGAAGGATACCTCTAATAGGTGGACTAGCCAGAAGGGGTGTATGCTCTCCTCGTTCTCTGCATCCAGAAACTTACGGAGACCCCCTCGTACACATAATTACAGTGAACGAAACCAATATAAGGTTGGATCTAAGCAATTCATCTAGTATCAGGGGCGGATCTGAGGGGGGGGGGTTCCAATGTTTCGGACCCCCCATTTCATATACGGGGGTTAAATGTAAGAACATTGCACAATGTTTGCTTTCAATCATATAGTAAAAAGCCAAGTGTCCGTGTGTCTGTCCGTGTGTCTGTCTGTCTGTTTGTCTGAAACACAAAAACGGGCCTTATAACTCCGCCGTTTTTCGACCGAATCGCTTCAAATTTGCTGTGAGCCCTAACGGGGCGATGGCAACGGCAACCGAGGCGGCCGTATCATTTGCGCGGATTGGCAAATGCGCGAAACGCGTATCCGCCGGACTCTCGGCGCCCGTATCTCCGGCATTTCTGGGCCGATTGCCTTTGGAATTTGGCATGTAGATGACCGGGGACGGTGACTATCGGTGTGCCAAACCGGAAGCGAATCGTTTCAGAAACGCGCGCGCTATACGCCGCTTCACCTTTTCACAAATAACTCCGCCATTTCTTAACCGCATCGTTGCAAATTTACTGTCAGACTTGCTATGGCCCGGGCAAAGTCTGGCAGCAAATGTGAAGAGAATCGGGAGAGAGCGTCACTCTCAGAGCAGCGGCACTCTCAGAGCAGCGCCAACGGGAAACGGGGCCTTATAACTCCGCCGTTTCTTAACCGAATCGCTTCAAATTTGCTGTACTCAGCATTACCAGTACTTGGCGTTACCGTTACTAGGCGTTACCGTTACTAGGGAGAGCGCATCACTCTCAGAGCAGCGCCAACGGGAAACGGGGCCTGATAACTCCGCCTTTTCTTAAACCGAATCACTTCAAATTTGCTGTACTTAGTAAGGTGCGGGGGGTGGGTAGAACGGGATGAGTGAAGAAGATGGAAGGAGGGAGAGAGACAAAAGTAATAATAATATTTCGCGGACCCAGCGAAACCAGTACTCAGCGTTACCAATACGTGGCGTTACCAGTATGGTGCATTGCCAGTACTAGGCGTTGCGCTAGTAACCACTAAACTGCAACATGTTCCGGGGGGTTCGCCCCCTGGGCCCCCACAAGGCCACTATACCTTAACCCAGGACATAATTATGCAGCTCCCTGGACTCCCCGCGGATCCCCCTCCCATTTGCGAATAATTTTGTCCGCCCCTGAGTATTATTCGTCACAGTTGGGTTAGGTGAAGACGGGGTAAAAAGCCCATGTCAATTCCATGAATTATCATGAAATAAAGCAAATTTCACAGTCACATTTTGCCAATGAGAACACTCGTTGAATGCTAAACATTAACACTCGTCTCATGGGCAAAATGTGACTGAAATTTTCTTTATTTCATGAGATAATTGGCATGGGCTTCTAACCAGCCCATGGGCTTTTTACCCCGTCTTCACCTATTATTCCTCACAGTCGTCACAGTTGGGTTAACGCCTCTCGTATTTTCCGTGCGATCCCTGCTCGTATCTCTTTTCACTCTCTACTCGCCGTATGTCTTTTCAGTTGGATGCGTGTAGTTCACTTCTCTAACCCGCATTGAAACATTTTCAGGTCTCTACGGTACCCCCCACAAATGGCGGACGAGAAAAAGGTGTTTGTCAACTCGTCTTATTTCAAAGCAGCACAGAAGGGTATTTCCCACGAGGAGTCCACCAACGTGTACGATGACTGGGCCTCTGCTGGGCTGTACGATGAGGTATGGCAAACTTACATTCACTAAAGGGTAGGCGGATAAGAGGTGACCTCATTCAAATGTACAAACATTTTCACAACTTAGATGCTGTCAGTTTTGAGTCTCTCTTCTCACCATCCTTGTCTAACACAACTAGAAACCAAGAGGGGAAAGTACACGTTCAACGGTATAACACTAACAAACGTAAGCATTGTTTCAGTAACAGAGTTGCTAACTCCTGGAACTCACTGCCACCTGAACTAAAAAATGCACCATCTACTAACGCCTTCAAAAATCTACTTGACAAAAATGAAAATTTTAGTGAAATGTTTTATAATTATGATTGATATTGCAATCATAGTTTGATTGTTTTTCGCATGCAAATGCAACCTAATTAAAGAAAACTTTTTTTTCTGGATGGGACGTTTTATAAGCCGCGAGGTTTAGGCAGAAGCCAGTCCCGTTACTACTACTACTACTACTACGAATACTACTACTACTAATACTACTAATACTACTACTACTACTACTACTATGGACATCACTCGGTGTGCGTAAATTATTTACAATGTCACATTATCAGTTTTGTGTGCATTAGTTTATATGTTTTATGTCCCAAGTGGGTATGAAAGAAAATATTTGCCTTGCCTTGCTTGCATGATATGCAAACTGAACTGAGCTGTAAAACAGACGAGACAAGAAAGTAGTGTTCCAACTTTGTAGGGTTTAGACATATGAGAGTGGCAGGTGTAGAGTGGTACAGGGTGGGGTACAGGGTGGGTGGGTGGGTGGGGTAATGGGGTACAGGGTGGGTGGGGTAAATGTGGGTACAGGGTGGGTGGGTGTTATCTTGTCTTTCTTCTTCTCTTCTTCTTCGCTTTAACGTCCTCCGTCAGCTTGTTAACAACTATGATGTCTGCACACAGGGGGTTCTGGTTATCATCTAAAAACACAAGTACTGTGGGAAAGAACCAGCTGCCCAGATGATCATGTCTTTTAGCTCTTACTGCACACGACATACATTGGTATGCAAATATCCCTTATTTCTCCCCCCCCCCCCTCTCTCAATCTCTCTCTCTCTCTCTCTGAGCCTCTCTCTCTCTCTCTCTCTCTCTCTCTCTCCTCTCTCTCTCTCTCTCTCTGTGTAATCGCTCACACGGTGATATTTCTACGACACACATTGTGGCAACCATTAACCTAATAGTACCAGGCATTCACAAATAATCATAATCATAATCATCAGACTTCCCATGCCCTTGCTGTTAATACATGGTATTTATCGTTTTTTATCCCCTGCTGTTTTATAGTATGCGTTTTGAACAGTCGCTAGTGCACTAAAGCACCACGTGTCGCTTTAGAATAGAGGTTTTACGCATTGGCGTTGGATGATACGAAAAAGAAGTCTAGTGGTGGTAGGGGTAGTTTTTAATTGGTGGAAAGCGGATATTGCTCTTTTATTTATTTTGCGGCATTTGTTGTGGTTTGAATTACACACACACACATATATATATATACATGAATACACACCCCCCGCCACACGCATACACGCACACACGCACGCACACGCACACACGCACACGCACACGCACACGCACACGCACACACACACACACAACACACACACTACACACACACACACACACACACACACACGCACACATCACGCGCGCGCCGCGCGCGTATATCCATATATACATAGATACGTACACACACGCTCGAACGCACACACACACACACACACAAGCCTACATACACACTCACAGACACACACAGACACGTACACTCACTCACACACACACACACACACACACACACATACACACACACACACACACATACACCACACACACACACACACACAAACACAAAAACACACACACACACAACACACACACACACACTCTCACTCAATCTCACATTCACCTCTCTCTCTCTCTTTCTCTCTCTCTCTCTCTCTCTCTCTCCCACAAAAAAAACATCTCTCTCTCTCTTCTCTCTCTCTCTCTCTCTCTGATTAAACTATATTTAGTATATAGTAATTAAAAGAACATGAAAAAAACAACCCACGCGGAATTAGAAAGCTTGGTAGGCCAATGCGTCAACACTAGTCATAGCGATATTAAATGGTTTCACAGATGCTTGTTTTGACACACAAGCACGTGCAACATCACTCACACTGACATAATTATGCACAGACATGTGTGTAGTCTGTGTTTGTGTGCGTCTGGGTGTTATGTATGTGTCTGCATGAATAGGCATACACATGTCACTTTAGAGTCTTTCGGGTGACGATAAACCGAGGTCCCGTGTGCCCATGCACTTAGCACACGCTAAGCCCAGTGGCAACGAAAAAGTTTGTCAATTGGTCAACATTTACCTCCCCCCCCCTACCTTTATCACACAAAAATCGCATGCAAAAAAAAAAATAATAAAAAATGGGTGTCACGCCTCTGCCTGCGTGTGTACACACGCACTCGTACGCATGCATGTGCATGTGTGCGCGGACGTATGTGTGTGTTCGCGTATGTGCATACGCATGTACATTCAAACGTTTATTAAAATAATAAGCAAGAAATTGCTTTCTTTTCCACCAAGCCATCAGAAAACAAAATGAAAAGAAAGAAAGAAAAATAGAAGGAACAATTAAAAATAATAACTGAAAATAATAAACTGCAAAAGGATAGTATTTAGTAAACAATATTTGCAAACATTATGTTCAGTAGAAATGTTCACGTATGTAAATAATAGAAATTTACAATAAATAATTATTTTACATCCTCGCACATTAGGCCTAACATTTACAAAGTGACGTTTAACAAAGCTCTTAGCATATCATTACGTATAGCATTAATTTCTTGTTTACTTGATGGTTTTATATTTTAAAGGGGCACCCTGACGGATGCGAGTTTTTGCAAGAAACACGTCCAGATCAGCAGGAAAACACCCTTTACAGAGATCGCAACACTCACTTTGCTCTGGTTTCCCAGAAATCAAGCCGTCAAAAAGGCGATTCCTCCTTGGCGGAGGTGCTGGAAGTCAAATTCTTTCACCCAAAGAGAAGGCGTTTGCCGTCTCTTTTTTAATGGCCGCCTGTGTTTAGACCAAATCGTTTGCACGAACGTTTCGCAATACAAGCCTTTTTTCTTTATTTTTTTCTTTTTTATTTTTTTTTATCTATAGGAGTTTCGCTCACAACAAAGGAAATAGCTCCTTTTTTTAATTTTTACTGCACTACAAAAAAAAAGAAAACGCTTCAACCACAATGATTGACCTCCACCCACCCCATCCAAAATGGCTACTTTCTCCGGCATCTCTGCCAAGGAAAAAAATCGCCGTTTTGACGGTTTAATTTCTAAGAAACCAGAGCAAAGTGAGTGTTCCGATCCTTGAAAAGGCTGTCTTTCTGGTGATCTCGACGTGTTTCTTGCAAAAAAAAACTCATCATCCGTCCGAAGTCCACCTTTAAGAGATGTTCTTTTATGTGTTTTTAAACATATATTTTCAGTGTTGCCTTTAGATTGGTATGTAAATTACGTTATCATTTACGCATTGGACTGTTGAGGGGAAGTATTGTTTTTTAATTTTCATCGGGTTTTTTTTCTCTCCTTTTGTTGCCTGCTTTTTGCTCCTTTTGCTATCTTTGCTGTTTTCTTGTGTGTCTATGTTGATAAAGGCGCATTCGCCGTAATACCCAGTAGTTTTGTTTTGTCTCTTGTGAATAAAATAACGTCACTTTACACTTGTCGTGTAGTTGTTTGTTTGTTGTATGGTAAATTATTTCATAAACTTGCTCCAGAGAAGAGAAGACTGGATCTAAATAGAATAACTTTTAGTGGTCTTGGATATGTCAATAAATTAGTATGCGTCCATGGTGGTTCATGTGTATGTGTATGTGAGTATGTATGTGTGCGTACGTGCGTGCATGCATATGTATGCGCGCACACGCATGTATATGTAGGCTACGCGTGCACTCATATATGTGTGTATTCATGTATGTGCGCATGCGCAGGAGTGCGTTTAAAAAAAAAGTATTTCATTTTGGCTTACATGTTGTTGGCATACCCTGGCTAAAAGACTCCAGGGATCATCCCAACAGCGGAAGCACTTGAACACTGGTAAAGCGCATCAGCTACAGATGAGAACATTGTGCGCGTGACCGTTCTTGATTACCCCGCCACGTGAGCAGCCACACTTCGTCTTCGAGGGAATGTATTTATTTATTTATTTATTTATTTTTTTTGTTTTTTTATTTATTTATCTATTTATTTGTTTATTTATTTATTTTTGTTTGTGTGTTTATTGGTTTAAGCAAATCTTTATTCATTCGAAAATGATCAAACAGAAAGACAATTAGAGCAACAACAAGCTCGAAGCTTATACCGTGCTTCTTATCTCTTCTAGCACCATGGGCAAATACATTCGCCCAAGACATCACTCTTCACTCCCTTCAAATACAAAGACATTCACTGCCAAGCATCCTGCCACGTGTTTGTCTGGTGTTTTAATTTTTAGCTTTTGTCACTGTTTCTGCCATTAAAGCAATGCATGCTCACTCGAAAAAGTAGTCACTTCCCTCTTGTCGGTTGAGATGCAACGGACAACTAAGAACGTTCAAATATACATGGTGCTAGAAGAGGTAAATGATGTGTTTATTGACATGCTCGTGTATGCCCCCTCCCCTCCCCCAGGACATGAACGACGAGAGGTACCGGGGGGCCTCAGCGGCGTGCCAGACTGTGGCGGACCAGTTCCCTTCCAACAGGGACAAGGTGCTGGTGCTGGACGCCGCCTGTGGCACCGGGCTGGTGGCGGAAAAGGTGCGGGGGTGATGTCATTGTCATCGTTATCGTTATCATCATCGTCGTTGTTGTCATCATCATCATCATCAGCAGCAGCAGCAGCATCGTCGTGACCATCTTTGTCGTTGTTGTCATAATCGTCTTCGTAGTTGATGTCATCATCATTTTTGTCGTCGTCGGCATCGTCATCATCGTCATCATCGTCATCATCGTCATCATCATCATCATCAGCAGCAGCAACAACAGCATCGTCGTGACCATCTTTGTCTTTCGTCATCATCGTCTTCGTAGTTGACGTCATCATCATTTTTGTCGTCGTCGGCATCGTCATCGTCGTCGTCATCATCATCATCAGCAGCAGCAACAGCATCGTCGTGACCATCTTTGTCTTTCGTCATCATCGTCTTCGTAGTTGACGTCATCATCATATTTTTGTCGTCATCGTCATCATCATCATCGTCGTCTTCGTCTTTGTCTCGTCGTCGTCGTTGTCATCATCATCATCATCATCGTCCTCCCATGCTCCTCATCATTCTCATCATCGATTTCGTCGTAATCATCATCATCATCATCATCATCATCATCATCATCATCTAATCATCATCATCACCATCACCGTCGTCGTCGTCGTCATTAACACTGTTATCGTTGTCATCAGCATCGTCGTCATCATCATTATCATCATCATCATCTTCGTCATCATCGATGTCATTGTCATCGCTGCCAACTTTCTTGTTATCATCGCTATCATCGTCATCGTCGGTGTCTTTCTTTCTCCTTCGCCTGACGAACACGGAAATTGTACCAATCTTAAAGACACACTGACCCACCATGATTAAGTCCCTTGTTTTTTTTGTGGGTAGCTGTGACCCGCATTCAAATTCCATCAATTTGAAATTGAGGCTGCTCTTTAAAATGTTTCGTTTCGAATTTGGGGGCAAATGTATGGGAGTCAAACCTGGTCAAAACAAGATTTCTTACCAGCTATAAGAGGGAAAACACGTGAAACCCGTCATTTTGACACGTGATCTGGTGGGTCTTTAAGATCGTTGCGCTTGCTTCAAGATCAATTAGTACTGTACTTGTAAAGATGGTTCTTCCATTTCTTTTCATCTTATCTAATTTCTTTCCTTCTTCTTCTTCTTCTTCTTCTCTTCCTTCTTCTTCTTCTTCTTTCTTCTTCTTCTTCTTTCTTCTCTTAATTAACTTCCTCTCCCATCTCTTTTATTTTTCTTGTCCTCCTTTAAATATACTTAACATCATTTTATTTCTTATACTTCCCACTTCTTGCCTCCTCCTTTCCTTTCTTCTTCTTCTTCTTCTCCTTCTTCCTACCCTTCTTCTTCCTCCTCCTCCTCTTCCTTCTCCCCATCCTCCTGTTGAACTGTAATGCCTGAGTGTTTCTTTGCACGTGCAGCTTCAGAAGCAGGGGTTCAACAGGATCGACGGGTTTGTCGCCAGTTCCGGCTCCTCCAAAATCGGGCTGTGTTGGCTGAATGCAGCGGGGAGACCAGTGAAAACTGAAAACCGGACACATACGTAGGCCTACTTCACCCATTATGGCCATATGGCCTGGGAACGCAGAAGAAGAAAAAGGAGATGCCAGTTCCAATATGCTGGACTGTGCTTATATCAAGAACGCTCACATAAAAGATGGATATTCCATTTCTTTTCATCGTTTCCTTTCACTTGATCTTTTCTTTGGGAATTTTTGAATGCTCAGTTTCTCTTTGCACGTGCAGCTCCAGAATTTTTTTTTTATATTTTTTTTTTAGCTCCAGAAGTTGGGCTTCAGCAGGATCGACGGGTTTGACGCCAGTTCCAAGATGCTGGACTGTGCTCGCCCCAAGAACGTCTACCAGAAGCTGACCGCGTGTTTCCTCGATGCTTCCCCTTTACCCATGAGCCCCGGTGAGTCTGTGGAATGAAACGCCATTTTCCGAGTTATTGTTCTTTGCGTTTGTCTGGAGTTTTTTTTTCTCCAGAGTTATTGTTCTTTGCGTTTCCCTGGAGTTTTTCCAGAGTTATTGTTCTTTGCGTTTGTCTAGGAGTTTTTCCAGAGTTATTGTTCTTTGCGTTTGCCCTGGAGTTTTTCCAGAGTTATTGTTCTTTTGTTATTGTTCTTAGGGAGGCACAAAGAACATGTCAGATACGATACTGCTCCCTGCTTGCTCCGCCGATGTTTAGTCTGTCTGTTTGTTTATCTGTCTGTACTGTGTCTGTTCTTTCTTTTTCTCTTTTTTGTTTCTGTTTGCCTCTTTCTTTTCTCTTCTCTTTCATCTCTTATCCCCCCCCCCCCCCCAAGTTTTCAATACGTGTATGTATACTAGATATATATATATATATATTTAACACGCGCGCGTGTTTGTATATGCGCGCTCTCGCGTGAGTGTATGTGTTTGTGCGTGCAACAAGAGTAAGTCTATGTTACATGCATAAGTGCGAATAATCATTATTTAGCACATGTGGTGTGTGTGTGTGCGTGTGTGTGTGTGTGTGTGTGCGTGTGTTTGTGTGTGTGGTGTGTGTGTGTGTTGTGTGTGTGCGTGTGGCGTGTGCGTGTGCCGTGTTGCGTGCGCGCGTGTGCGTGTGCGCGTGTGTGTGTGTGATTATGTTGCACGCGCGCGGGCATGTCTGTTTGCAGGCACGTACGACTGTGCGGTGATCGCTGGCGGCATGTGTGAAGGCCACATCCCCACTGCAGGCCTGCGGTCTCTGGCTCGTGTGGTCAAGTCAGGTAACAGTAATTAAAGGAAACATTAAGTCCAAAGACGAGTTGGCCTTAAATTAAAGTTTTATGTGTAATACACAGTCACTGTGCATTTCTTTCTATTCAAAAGTCTTTCAAATAGACACTGACCTGGGTGGGAGGAAGGAGGATCCTAGGAGGTCATTTGCTGGGCTAACAATTTCGACCATAGCTCTTCGTCGGACTGAATTTGCAGTGCTGTGTTGGCAGTCTGTCTTCACTGACTGAGTAGTGTTCAGAGGAGGAATGGGTGAACACGTGTCAGGAATTAACCCTTTCACCGCCAATGTCGCGTTTATGCACCACGAAGCTTTAACACCCATGTCACTAAAGAGTATCAAATCAGGGCCTGTTAAAAAAGTGTTATCTGAAGACCCTTTTTTCTTTATATTATTGGGAGGTAAGGATAGGCCTAATGTTATATATGTCACAGAGGAATTAGCAATATTGCAGATATTATTTTTGCTCTACCCATGTAAGTTTAATGGTATATTTTGGCTGAAAAATGGCTGGCGGCGAAAGGGTTAAGTGATTGGAAAGAGAAAAATATGGGACAGGAGTGGGAGGAGGCGTAGTTGAGTGCTTTTCCATTAATAGGCGTAGTTGAGTGCTTTTTCCATTAATAGGCGTAGTTGAGTGCTTTTTTTTATATTAATTGGCGTAGTTGAGTGCTTTTCAATTAATAGGCGTAGTTGAGTGCTTTTTCCATTAATAGGCATAGTTGAGTGCTTTTCAATTAATAGGCGTAGTTGAGTGCTTTTCAATTAATAGGCGTAGTTGAGTGCTTTTTCCATTAATAGGCATAGTTGAGTGCTTTTCAATTAATAGGCGTAGTTGAGTGCTTTTTCCATTAATAGGCATAGTTGAGTGCTTTTCAATTAATAGGCGTAGTTGAGTGCTTTTCAATTAATAGGCGTAGTTGAGTGCTTTTCAATTAATAGGCGTAGTTGTAGTTGTAGTCATGTAACTGGTATGTCGATGGCAGTATGATTTTATTTGCAGTATTGTATATAAGCTTGATTGAGAAGGTGAATGTGGTCTATGTTTCTTCCTAGAATTTTCATATTGTAACTTTTGACTCTTGCATAATTGTGTGAGTGTGTGCGTGCGTGTATGTATGTGTGCGTACGTTCATGTGTGTGTGTGTGTGTACATGCGTGCATGCGTGCGTGTGTGCGTGTGCGTGTGTGTGTGTGTGTGTGTGTGTGTGTCAAGTCAAGTCAAGTCAAGTCAAGTCAAGTCAAGTCAAAATCATCTTTATTGAGGGTTAAAGAATAAGCTAACAAAACTTTTTTCATCCTGCCCTCATGTGTGTGTGCGCGCGCGCGCTGTGCGTGCGTGCGTGCGTGCGTGCGTGCGTGTGAGAGAGGAAGTAAGAGAACGTTGCGTGCAAGCATCGTGTTTATTTTACTTTCTAATGATTCATTATTTGTTTGCCTTTAATGTTCTTGTTATCAATGTAAAGCGCACTGAGCTCATGTGAGAAAGAGCGCTATAATATAAATTCCCATTATTATTATTAACATTAAACTAAACATAAAACTGAGGGTAATCTTTTTTGTTCTTCAGGCGGGGTGGTGGTGATCGTGATGCGGGAGTCGTTCCTGAGGGAGGTGGCGGAGTACAAGGACAGGCTGGAGAGGGAGATGGAGGCCATGGAGGGGGAGGGGCTGTGGCGCCTGCTGTCCAGGACCCCCCTGCCCAACTACTTCCACCACCACATGGGGGTCGTCTTCACCTTCCGCCTCTGCTAGATATATAGCTGTTGCCATGCATGTTTTGCTGTTTTATTAATTAGCCTCTGCTAGATAAACCACCATAGCTGTCGCCACGTCTTGTTATTTTGTTAATTAGCCGTTCATCGTCTTCACCTTCCGCTTCTAATAGATAAACCACCATTGTGGAGGGCGATCAGAGGCGTTTAAATCTCGAGACCCTGTTGCTAAGCTGTAGTCTCTTCCAACATTGTAGGTTTGTTGGCTCCTCCGAAATCGGAATGTGTCGGCTGTATGCAGCGGGGGAGACTGGTGAAAACTGAAAACCGGACACAAATGTGCCTTACCCTATATGGCCCGGGTACAAGGCAATGGGCAAGGCAAGAAATTTATTTCATACCCCATTTGGGCACAGAAATATAAAAACATACACACATAAATAAATTTCCAAGAATCAACCCAAGAGTGATGTCCAAAATCATTTCAAAGATAACCCATACCATAATATTACAAATAATGTAATGTATTACTAAATTAAAAACAAAATGGGAAAAAGACATGATTAATATCATTTATCTGAAAGAACCGTTAACAACTGTAATGAAGTGCTTTAGTTTGAGTAATATTTTCTTATTTTTTGTAGAGAACAAAGCTTTGCATTTATAAGCATTAGGGCGAGTAAAAAAATACTTAGGGAGGTACCTTCTCCTGTCAGTGTCAAAGAAAGGACAAACAAACAAGTAGTGAAACTCATCTGCCACATCATGTACATTACATTTTTCACAAATTCTTTCATGTCTGGGTGTACCAGTATAACGCAACGTGTTCACAGGCAAGTTATTATTAGTAGTTCTGAATTTTAACACAGTAATCATATAGCTATATGGCAAGACTAAGTAATATGGGTCAACACAAAAAGACGTTTTAAACATTCTGTAGTTTAAATATAAATCGTCATTATCTACATGCATATACCAAGATTGTAAAAAGGTGTCTTTTAAGCATCTTTTCACCTTCTCCTTGAACCACAATGGATTTGCATCAAGAAAGTTTTGATTCAACCAAAAACTACTCAAGCCAGTTTCATTTAGTAGTGTATGGATATATTTGATGTATCTGTTTTTATAAACATTTGACTCGTACATTTTCAATGGGCATTTATAAACAAGAACTGATAATTTTTCTGTCTGGTGGTTTGTTACAAGGTTAAACCAAAATGATAGCATTCTACATTTAACAGTTACACCAACAGGGAATTTACCCGTTTCCCCAAAAATCATGAGAGAAGGAGTCGACTGTCTTACTTTCAGAACCAACTTGTAAAATCTTAACTGCAGTCTCTGAATAATATCATTCACATCAAAGCCCCAAATTTCACAACCATATGTAAGGATAGGAAGTACAGTTTTATCAAATAGGTCAATTGTTAGATCTGCAGGAAGCAGACAACGACACAGAAGAAATATATAGTCAGAAGTGGCGAAGAGAAAAGTAAAGACGAGTATGACGATAGGGACGAGATCATGGCCCCCTCATCCGTACTACTAAGTTTTACCCAAAAGCCTAAATGTTACAAAGAGTGATATACTTCGCAGCCTACCAACCTTGCAAAGAATGAAGCCAACTTTCTCACTTCCCTTCTGGAAGGTGAAAAGGTGGGAAGCGTTAGTGTTGTAGGCAGTGAGTGAGTTCACAATGACGGCAACCACCACTTGTAGTGTAGGTGAAAGGGTGGGAGTAAAAAAAAACCCGGCTTCAGTTAGCTGCGGAGTGCGAACTCTTTGTATATTCAGGCTTTTTTGGTTTTACTGCTGAAAGAGACGGACTTATCAGCAGTCTCAACATTCATGCGCGTCAGTATGGGCTCCAGTCGTAGTTATTGACGTTATTATTGGTTTAAATAGCATTTGTATTTCTGAAAGTCACAAATGAAAATCAATAATGATCATTAGATAGGGCAACAAGAAAACTTCTATAAAGCCCTATCTTAAAGAAAAAAGTGCACAGACAATAATAGTGACGGACGGCCAATCAGAGTAATGAAGCGCTATCTTAATTTTCAAATATGTTTTATATATTAATGTAACACATAAACAATCGAAAAACAACAACAAACAAACACACAGAAATTTCATTCCATTGATGTCATTATTGACTGTGACAAACTTGACATGAGAAGAGCGGCGAGAGTATACCTTCCATTGGTGATTAGAAAAAAGTCCAGAAGGAAACACTCTCTAAATGGCCTAGAAGAAAAAAGACAGTTTGTATCTTTACACGGTTATATCTTCCTATTGATCAATGTTAACAGAGGCGACTTCTTACCATAACATTTGTTTTAAAAACATCATACTGCTACTTATTTTACTATCAATACCAGTTAGAATTTTCTGGCCCGGCTAAAAATGTTTTTTTTTTTTTGTAATTGGAAATTGTTTGAGGTCATTTAGAGACTGTTTCCTTTTGGACTAGTAAGGCAACAATTGCAGCAGTTTATAGGGCCTACGTTTATATTTCGCTAACACGTGTAACATCCCAATTCCCCAATTCGCCCCCCACCCCCACCCCCACCCGCCTGGAGACGCCGGAGAATGGGGGTTTGCGGGTAGTCGAGGGTGGGAGGGGGGTAGAAATTGATTAAAGGGTGGGTGGGTGTGAGGAGTCCATTTTCTCTGGTCTCCAGTCGGTATATATGGCTAAGGCATTGCGTGTATTGTTTATGTCATTTGTTTCAGACCTAGGATTTCATTTCCAGATTTTCTTTTCGTTTAGCTTTTGTATCTCAGTACATGTTCTGTTTCAAGGAAAACTGTTTGGTTCCCAGAATATCAAATTATTAAGATTTTGTTGTGAATCTGTATTTTCGGTTGGGTAATTTGTTTTTGTTTGCTTTGTTATCGCTTTCTGGAATTTGTCACGATTCCTCCATTGTTTTGAAGACGTTTTCAATACACTATCTTATTTATCGGAGTTATTAATATGGATAATAAACTGAAAGGCAGATTTGCCGAAAACAAAATACAAAAACCTCTCAGCTGTGCAAAAGTTCAAACAAAAATGACAGGACAGTGAAGAGGCCGCGAGGCCTAATGTCCTAACTACCTGACCTGACACTGACCTTATTGAAACACTTGTTATTGGTGCATAATTTTGAAACTTTAAAGCACCTAATCTATAATTTAGAAATAAGGTTTGTTTAAAAGTATAAAGTTTGTTTAAAATTGAAGACAGAGATATTAATATGGATAATAAACTTCAACCAAAAATACACACACAAATGGAAGGGTTGTTTTGTCTATCAAAATCAATATATTGAATATGTGTATGTGTGTTCGCACGCGCACGTGTGTGTACGTGTGTGTGTGCTTGTGTGTGTGTGTGTGTGCGTGCGTGGTGCGTGCGTGCGTGCGTGCGTGCGTGTGGCGTGCGTGTGCGTGTGTGTGGGTGTGTGTGTGTGTGTGTGTGTGTGTGGTGTGTGTGTGTGTTGTGTGTGTGTGTGTGCGGTAACAAATATGGCTAAGACATTCATTTCACACTTCCAAGGTATACATCCTTGACCTTGACCTTCCACGATACCCAATACTTAGCTAAACTCACCATAAGCCAATGCACCTGCACGCGAAGTTTGAACATTGTAAGTCCAACGGTGTAAAACATGGGCCCAAAGAAGAAATTTCGATTTTCAAAGTCAAACTCCAAGGTTAAGGTCATTACTGTTATAGTTTTTCTACAGGACCATTTGTGTACCGTGGCAAACAACCACACAAATGTTGAAGTAATTCCATCTATTGGTTCACGACATACAAATACAGATTGGATACAAAATATATGGCATAAAGGACATTTTGATTTTAAAGATCAAACTTCAAGGTCAAGGTTAGCAAGGCCATGAATATCGAAAGGAACCTTCCTTTTTTAGACGTCTACATATCTACCATATGTGACCCAGCACCACGAAAGGGACATTAAGTGTCAAGATGACCTTTCTGAGAAAATTAGTACATTTGAAAACATCAGGACAATTCTCTTTCTAATATTACAAGAATCATTCTTGTACTTGTTTCCGTTCTAGAGTATGGGTATTTAACGTTAGTAGGGTGAGTCTGTCATTTTGAGAAAACACTGTCTGAAGTAAAGCCTAGCTGAAGAAAAATGCATTGACCTACTCGTTTTAAAACACCTTTAAAACCATTTAGAGAACACATTAAAGATTATCCTTTATAAATATGAAATATAAGATGTTAGAGAACACAAAAATACCCATAATTCAAAACTGACAAAAAGTGAGATTTTTGACTTTGCAAAAGCCTGTTGTGAGAAACTAGCCCAGCGACTTAATGTCCCTTTCGTGGTGCTGGGTCACATATTTGATCAAAATCCGTCCAGTAGTTTTTGAGAAATTTGAATGACAGACAGACACTCACACACACACACACACGCACGCACGTACGCACGCACGCACACAGCACACACACAACACGCGCACGCACACACACAACACAACACACACACACACACACACACACACACACACACACAGACAGTCAGACACACACAGACAGACAGACACACACACACACACACACACAACACACACAGACCCCCCAAAATAGTAATAATACACCCGTTCAATAACCAAGCCCTTGTGAAATCCCCAGATTTCAGCACAATATTGCATTATTGGTTGCACTTGAGAATTTTAAAAAATGCAAACCGAATTAAAAGAACAGCCATCTGTACAATTTATTAAAATAATAACCATAATTGCTTTTTTCGCTCTGTTTGCTAGATCGTGACATGCAAATTCCAAGCTAAATCTTGTAGAAAAGTAAACTCCCAAGATTGTTGTATGCATTGACTACATTTATATTCATATAAGATTTCTGTATGCATTTACATTCCTACCACCATATTTACTCTGTTTATTTTTCAGAGAGGGAGAGAGAGAGAAGAGAGAGAGAGAGAGAGAGAGAGAGAGAGAGAGAGAGAGATAGTAGTAGTAATTTTGAAAGAATATAAAAATATTTTCTGTAGAATAAATTTTGAAGAGCTGAAGAATAAATTACGACACCGGCTGTCCCCCAAAAGTCTTTGGTTTCTTAAGACCAAATTATATAAACGTAATCAGATACATTTATGTTGTACTATCTATGATCAAGAACAAATAGAGTTTGGTTTTGATGTGCTATTTTCGTTTCTTTTGAGCTGAGATCCCGAAATGTATATTTTTTCCACCCAGCCCTCATCTCTTCCTCCTGCACAGACCTAAATCAAATCGCTTTTAACAGCAGTATCAAAATTGTTACCAAAATATAATGCCTTTGAAACGTGTGTGTGCCAAACAAGAGGTTAATCAACGAAATTGTTAACCCTTTCACCGCCAATGTCACATTTTTGCACCACAATGGTTTAACACCCATGTCACTACAATGGCATCAAATCAGAGCCTGTTATGTGAAGACACTATTTTCTTAATTTTGGGAGGTAAGGAGAGGCCTAATATTATACACGTCACAGAGGAATTTGCAATATTGCAGATCCCCCCCACCCTCTTTACCCAGTTACGTTTAACCCTTTCGCCGCCAGCCATTTTTCAGCCAAAAAATACCATTAAACCTACCTGGGTAGAGAAAAACAACCCCATTCTGCAATATTGTGAATTCCTCTGTGACATGTATGACATTAGGCCTATCCTTACCTCCCAAAATTAAGAAAATAGGGTCTTCGGATAACAGGCCCTGATTTGATGCCTTTTAGTGACATGGGTGTTAAACCATTGTGGTGCATAAATACGACATTGGCGGTGAAAGGGTTAATGTTATCTTTTGGCTGAAAAATGTTGGGAGGTAAGGATAGGCCTAATATCATATACGTCATAGAGGAATTTGCAATATTGCAGATTCCCCCCCCTCTTTTACCCAGTTAAATTTTAATGGTATTTTTTGGCCCAAAAATGTCTGGCGGCGAAAGGGTTAATCCAAAGAGCAGGACTAATATTGAATAAGATCAAAAGGGTATTGCATTACATTTTCTAGCTTTGTCACAGGTTGGTGTCATAGCTAAGCTTCTTCTTCTTCTGTGTTCCCAGGCCATATGGCCATAATGGGTAAGGTACATATGTGTCCGGTTTTCAGATTTCATTGGTCTCCCCGCTGCATACGAGCCAACACATTTCCGATTTCGGAGGATCTCAAAGAAGAAAATATTTGGAAGATATTTTTGGGGAGAAAATAAGAGGCAGGAGAGTGGACCAATATGTCAGAAAGATAGTAGATGACAGAAAGTAAAGGGAAATGCCCCCCCCCCCCCCTCCCCCTGACCAGTACATACACCACGGCCATTATTCCCGCTATTACATGCCAACCCCCTCATCCCATGTTTTCCCCCCCCCCCTCCTCCTCCCCCTCGCTCAACCCCACCATCAGTGTGGCAGTGGCCTTTTCCATTTCCCCAATTTCCCCAATGTCCCTCACCAGCTCTGCCACACCAGCTAATCTGAGTTCATTATAATTATAACGTCACTCGAACACTAGTCTACAGCCACGACTACAGCTTCTACGCCAAGACTCACCTGACTTTAGTCCAGCGCCTCCCGCCCGACCCTTTCCTCCCAAGAACAACGCTGATGAACCAATTTCGAAGTCTACAGCACCAGAACTACTTGTCCCTAAGAGCTACGGCTGTGAGGACGTAAAACCTTCTGCAAACAACTAGTCTACAGTGCTGTGCGCATGTATGTGTGCTAGCGCGTGCGCGCGCGTGTGTGCGTGTGTGTGTGTGTGTGTGTGTGTGTGTGTGTGTGTGTGTGTGTGTGTGTGTGTGTGTGTGTGTGTGTGTGTGTGTGTGTGTGTGTGTGTGTCACTGTGTATTATGTGTGTGTGTGTGTGTGTGTGTGTCCGTGTGTGTGTGTGTGTGTTGTGTGTGTGTGTGTGTGTGTGTGTGTGTGTGTGTGTGTGTTGTGTGTGTGTGTGTGTGTTGTGTGTGTGTGTGTGTGTTGTGTGGTGTGTGTGTGTGTGTTTTGTGTGTGTGTATGTGTGTGTGTTGTTGTTGTTCTTTAATTTAAACGTCTTTTCACTTAGAAGTGATATTAGACATGAAAGTGTGTGTGTGAGTGTGTGCGCGTGGGAATGTGCATGTGTATCTGTGTGTGCTTAAAGTGCATATTTATAAGTAACATTAGGGGATGTATGCTTAGTTAAAACAGTTTTAAAAAAAAAATTAAAACACAAAAAAAATAATAATAATAATGATAATAAAATAAAAAAAAAACTCCAGAATTGAACTATTATAAAATAAAAATGCAAACATTCTATAAACAAAAAACCCAACAGCAATCATAGAAACGAGCCAAATGGACTTAACATTAAAGTTTGTACAAAATTCAAAAGAGATACGGCATCTTGGAATATACATTTGGATTCATCTTTTCTGAATTCTGAAAGGGCCGATTCAAAATAAGGGCAATAATATAGAATGTGTGTTGTTGTACAATTATCAATAGCACCGCATACACATTGAAGATTTTTTGTGAATTTAGTTTTAAAAGCATTTAGCTTAAGTCTATAAAGTAGTGAAACAAACTTTTTAAGGCGTCTTGGATGTTTGTTTACATTTCTATTAAGAAATACATAATTTACTAAGGAATCTCTTTTCTGAGACTTCCATGATCGGGAGTTTAAACAACACTTTATGGAAGATTCAGGTTTATGTATTTTGTGAAGCATAGATTCTTTGTAGATTTTATCAAAATGTTCAAAAGAAGCTCTTTGTAAGAGAGAATAGCCTTCTTGCAAACTCCAGGGAATGTGAATATCCGTAGAATTAGCAGATTTGTTTGCCCCTGCCCGAGCAGTACGATCAGCCCATTCATTTCCAGAAATCGAACAATGAGATGGGATCCAACAAAAGTCAACTGTGATGCCTCTTAATATAAGAATATGGATAAGTATTCTAATTTCCGTAATGATTTCAGCCCTGGTTTTTGGACTTGTTGATTCTAAAGCTTGAAGAACAGATTTAGAATCTACACAAAAAAGAACACCGTAGAAGTTAAATGGAACATCTACAACATACTGAATAGTCATTAAAATTGCTACTAATTCAGCTGTGAAAATGGAGAAGTCTTTACCGAGATAAAAAGATTTTTCGATTTTTAAAGTGGGAATGACAAATCCACAGCCTGCATTATTGTCTAGTAAAGAACCGTCAGTAAAAATTTTGAAATGATTGGGATAACAATTGTTGATATGAGATTTAGCCTCACAGGCAAGAATGTTAATGTTATCATTTTTAGATATAGTTGTGTAGTTATAATCAAATTTTGCCTTGCAAAGCTCCCAGTTTGGAATGGGACTTACTGGAAAACGCACAGCCAAGTTCTTTTGATTTACACCTGATTTTGTCAACAGTTTAGAAGAAAATGTTAAAATAGTTTTATTAGAACGAATGCGTCTAGCACGTTTAGGAAAATGGATGTCAGACCTTATACCGAGTTCCGTTTGATTTGAATTTTGAACTGTAGAGCATCTTAAAATGTATTTAGCACACGCTAATTTGCGATGATCTTCAAGAGGTAAAACACCTGCTTCATGGTAAGTTCCTAAGATCGAACCATGAAAGGGAACGCCAAGGGCTAATCTAAATGCCTTACAATCTATGCTTTGAAGTTTTTTCAGTAAGTATTTGGGGGCATTAAAAAAGACCTCTTGTGCATATGATAATTTAGATCTAACTAATGCGGAAGACAAATGAATTAAGGTTTGTGTGTCTTGGCCCCAACTTTGTTTACTAATTACTTTAAGAAGATTAAGTGATTTTCTTGCTTGATTTACAGCATGTTCCAAATGTAGATTCCAAGAAAGCTTAGATGTAATATATACTCCAAGAAATTTAATATCTGTAGCATAATTTAGTGTAGTGTGATGTTATTTACTTTAAAGGGGAGAGCCTTATGAACAGATCCTCCTGCATCAAATAGCATCATATGAGATTTTTCAGGAGAAAGACATGAACCGTTGTCAGACATAAAATTAGCTATGTTATCCAGATCTTTTTGATTATTCTTCGAAGATAGTTTAAAGACCTTTTTGATGTTTTGTTTTTCAAAGTAGCATTCATCCAATAAACAAATATCGTCTGCGTATTGAATTAAGTTACTATTTTTTGAAATATATTTCGGTAGATCATGAGTTAAGATGTTAAAAAGGAGAGAGGCGCAATTACAGAGCCTTGAGGGATGCCCATGTCAAGGAGCCTCTTTGAGGAATATGTATTACCAATTCTTGTTTGCATACTTCTGT
>CM065696.1:15904777-15914777 GCA_017654935.2 Phymorhynchus buccinoides
TTGTGAGGAGTATGTATATTGTTTATTTTTTTTTTTTATCTATTTAACCGTTTTGTGCAACACATTTGTTTTTTAAAGAGAGGGACAAAAAACCCCCACAATAAAACATCATACTTACATAGCATAACATAGAAAATATTCAAGACAATATTAAGGCATATACACTCAAAAGAAAATAAACACGTGGATGAGTAATAATATCATGATAATTATACTATCAATGGCAGACAGGGAAAGAAGTGAAGTTGATGGAAGAGAGAGAAGAGAGAGAGAGAGAGAGAGAGAGAACGATGAGTAGAGAGAGAGAGAGAGAGAGAGAGAGAGAGAGAGAGAGAGAGAGAGAGAGAGAGAGAGAGAGAGAGAGAGAGAGAGAGAGAGAGAGAGACGAGATCAGAGAGTGAGTAGAGAGAGAGAGAGAGAGGGTGGTTGGTTGTAACTCAGTCCTTGAGACTGCAATACAAAGTTGTGTCTGCATAGCACAAACCATACTCGAGCTTTCAAAATGCATAAACAGAAAAACCAAGTAAACATATCAGACCCTGGGGAGAAAAAAGAAGAAAGAAAAACAAAAAAGAACACATATGTGGGTTAATCCCTTTTTCCATTCCTTGATGAGTGCAGACACATGGATTCAAGCAAAAATAAACTTTTAAAATATCTTGAAATGTTCACACAAATACTTTTGAAATTTTCACACGAGATACATAAATTATTTGTATTTTATCAAACTGCCTATCTTGAAATGTTCACACAAATAATTTTGAAATTTTCACACGAGATACATACATTATTTGTATTTGATCAAACTGCCTATTAATGTGAAGACAGGGATGGTTTCCCTTGCCCATACTGCACATTTTAATTTGGGCAACTTTTGGGCCGAGGTTTTAATAGTTTTCATTTTTGTTTTGCAGCGATCTTAACATACTCTGATTAGGTTTACTCAGAGCTTCCACCCGAGAACATCACATTCTTCTAGGCAGCATGTTTATGGGCTGCACACTAAGAAACATGCTTTATGTTTTTGCTCATTACCTAGCGGTGGTGGCGTAATTTTGCCAAATTTACATATTTATTATGATCAAATCACTCTCGAAACGATATATTTAACAGCAGAGATTGTCTCCTTTGTACAAATAAACATTTAAAGTACAGCTAAAACTATGCATTAAGCTGGCGACAGACTATGTGACTGCCTCATGTGACTCGATCAGGTCGTGACGTAGACCAAATTTTGTTTCCCGAACAGAAGAGGTCACAAGCCATCCGACTCGATCAAACTCGATCAGTGAAATTTAGAACCCGCCCTATTTGTCCCTGTCACCATACTGGGCCCGACTGAGTCAGACTGATCGAGCAGCATGGTATGCAAATGAGGTGAAACGTCACGACCTGATCGAGTCACATGAGGCAGTCACATAGTCTGTCGCCGGCTTTAGCCCACAACCAATCAACTGACCCAGTCACCCAAGGTCACCTTGTCGCCAGTTTCGGCTCACCCAGTTCCTTGCACCACATCAGTACTTTCATCTGCCTTGAAACTGTTGATGATAATGATTTGTATGCGATGGAAAGAGGAATGTCAAAATGTTTTTAATTGCGCTCAATATCCACATTGCTTCTTGTTTCTACCTTCGTTTTTCAATATGCTTTCAATATGGCTGACTAAGCAAGTAGAGGGGAGCAACTCTGGGGGTGTTTGGGGCTGATTTGGTAAACTAGATATTTTAAATTAATTTGTAAAGTTACATACCGAAATTCTCATTTTCAGTTAAACAGACTGTACATACGCCCACCCCCACCCCAAAAAAACGCACACAAAAACCCCGGCCCAAATGCCGTTTGTATCCCACTAGAATAAATCGGAGATGCCAACAAAAGGACAGACCAGCTGATGCGTTCATGTTCTATCCAAGGGAGGTAAAAAAAAGCCTGTATTTATTAATTTTAGAAAACGCGCCCCTGCGCGCACGCATGCACGCATGTAGGCCTACGCACTCACGCAAGGACAGACCAGCTGATGCGTTCATGTTCTATCCAAGGGAGGTAAAAAAACACCCTGTATTTATTAATTTTAGAAAACGCTCCCCTGCGCGCACGCATGCACGCATGTACGCACTCACGCAAGGACAGACCAGCTGATGCGTTCATGTTCTATCCAAGGGAGGTAAAAAAACACCCTGTATTTATTAATTTTAGAAAACGCGCCCCTGCGCGCACGCATGCACGCATGTACGCACTCATGCAAACACGCACACACGCACGCACACACGCACACGCACGCACACACACACACACACACACACACACACACACACACACACACACACACACGCACGCACGCACACGCACGCACGAACGCGCGCACACACACACACACACACACACACACACACACACACACACACACACACACACACACACACACATACATGCACGCACGCACACACACACACATACTACTCAACGAAACATTTGCAGCCGCAGACCTATCCAAGCATGCCAATTAAAATGTACACGAATATGCACATGAACGTGCGCGTGCATGGATAAGGGGGGAGAGAGAGAGAGAGAGAGAGAGAGAGAGAGAGAGAGAGGAGAGAGAGAGAGAGAGAGAGAGAGAGAGAGAGAGAGAGAGAGAGAGAGAGAGAGAGAGAGAGAGAGAGATTAGTATTTAAATTTTGAAAGAAAACGTTTTCATTACAGTTTTGATCCATTTTTTAAGAGCTGAAGAAAGCGTGACCGAATCGGCTATCCGCCGAAAGCCTTTGGTTTATAAAGACCAAATTACATAAACCTAATGAAATACATTGATGTTGTAATATCTTATGATCAAAAACAATTAGAGTTTTGCTTTGATGTTGTTATTTTCATTTCTTTCGAGTTGAGAGCCCAATATATATTTCCCCCATCTAGCCCTCACCCTCTTCTTCCACAGACCTAACTCAAATCGCTATTAACAGCCTGTTCTTCCACAGACCTAACTCAAATCGCTATTAACAGCCTGTTCTTCCACAGACCTAACTCAAATCGCTATTAACAGCAGCAATAAAACCATTACCAGAATGACATGCTTTTGACGCGTATACGTGCCGAAAACGTTATAAAACAACGAAATTATTAATTCAAAAATCAGAAATAAAATCAGGTCAAAACGGTATTGCATTAAATGTTCTAGTGTTGTGACAGGTTGGTGGGTTTTTTTTTATTATTGCGAAACAGTAGTTATTATAAAAAGACTGGGCTGCAACTAACAGCATATGAGTTTGTTCTATTCTGTCCATATCGCATGTCTGTTTGTCTCTCTCTGTCTATCTCTGTCTCTCTGTCTCTCTCTCTCTCTCTGTCTCTCTCTGTCTCTCTGTCTCTCTCTCTCTCTCTCTCTCTCTCTCTCTCTCTCTCTCTCTCTCTCTCTCTCTCCTCTCTCTCTCTCTCTCTCTCTCTCTCTCTCTCTCTGCAGCTTCACATCAACTGAAAGGCACAAAACACATGGTGCAATATATGTAATCGCCCCCACCAAGTATGCCATGTGTTTGCCCTTTGATGTGAATCGTTGAGAACTTTGACACCCTTTGAGCAAAGTTGAAAATTAAACTACAGACAATCCAAAAACAGATTGTCTAGAAACTTTTAATTGCGTCCCCCCCCTCCCAACTCATTATCACACGCATACACATACTCACACGTATGCGCATGTGCGCGCGCACGCACAAACAAACAAACACACACACACACACACACACACACACACACACATACTCATCCGCTCACCCACCCACACTCACGCATACACTCAGTCCCTTTGCGACAGATTGGCAGCACGTGAAATTTTGGCTGTCACCAAGGACTTTGTGGTGAATAAATAGCTTTGCACCAGCAATCTCTCAACCATTACATATATTCTGATCGCTTCTCGGCCTTTTGGCTAAGACAGTGATTCAGGAATATAAATTTTTGTTTATACCCTGGTTGGTTTGTTCAGCCCGTCGTACATGGCGAAAGCCGATACGCGACGTTAAACTGAACTTCCATCCATCTCTCAACCAGAGAGCAAACCAGTGGGGAGTGGCCGGCCGTCAGAGAACAAAGTCAACCAAGTAAATGTTATGTAGAAGAATGAAAAACTATGTCTGGATGTAATGATTCACTATACCGGGAAATTAATGACAATGAAAAAATGGAAATGAAAGGATTCTGAATTCGTCTCGTTTTTGTGGTTGTGTTTATTTTATTTTATGCCTGTCCCAAGGATATCTCCAGAACCGCTTGACAGAATCGCTTCAAATTGTGTGTGGTGGTGTGTCACCACGAGAGGAAGGCCTACGCGCATAAAGTATCGCCGTCGTGACCATGACCTTGAAAACCAAAAATATTTAAGGGGCCATAACTTCCTCCTTATCATTGGACTTAAAGTCTTCAAACTTGTCATGTTTGTACATTGGCTTATGGCGATTCTGATGATGGCATATCGATCAAGGTCAAGGTCAAGGTCAGGGAGATCGGTAGGCCTTGAAAGTGGTAGGGGTCTAGAAATTGGGTTTTAAGCCATATTTTCCATATTTTTACTTGTCAGAGGCGCTTCAGATTGTCAGTGGTTGTGTATCCCCTAGAGTAGAAGACACCCGAGTAGAAAGTATTGTGCTGACCTTGACCGTGAAGTGTGACTTTGAAAACCGAAATTTTCTTCTTTGCGCTATATATTTCTTGTCTAAGCTGTATCTCGTGAAAATTAAAATAGAGTCCCTTCAAATTTTGTGTGAGGCTGTAATACTTAGAGTACAATACATTGGTACATAAATTATGCCCCGGGAACAAAATGTCGCCGAGCGGCAGACATGTTTCCGTTTTTCTTCACTCTCTTATATCTCGTGAAATTGAATCACTCAAAATTGTGTGTGTGTAATAAGAGTAGAAGACTTTGCAGTACAAATTATTTCACATGATGTTTAAATGTCGCCGAGCGGCAGACATGTCTCCGTGTTAAGGGTGTACACCCCACTGATTAAGGGTGTGCACCCCAGTAAAGTAGGGGGTGTAATACTAAGAGTAGAAGACATTGTAGCACAAAATGTGCTACGTGGGGTTTAAATGTCGCCGAGCGGCAGACATGTCTCCGTGTTAAGGGTGTACACCCCATTGATTAAGGGTGTGCACCCCAGTAAAGTAGGGGGTGTACTACTAAGAGTAGAAGACATTGTAGCACAAAATGTGCTACGTGGGGTTTAAATGTCGCCGAGCGGCAGACATGTCTCCGTGTTAAGGGTGTACACCCCATTGATTACGGGTGTGCACCCCAGTAAAGGAAGGGGTGTACTACTAAGAGTAGAAGACATTGTAGCACAAAATGTGCCACGTGGGGTTTAAATGTCGACGAGCGGCAGACATGTCTCCATGTTAAGGGTCTGCACACCACTCTTTAAGGGTGCACACCCCGGTAAAGGATGTGCACTATAGTAAAGGGTGTGTAGACCTGTGTATCACCCAAAGGACCCAAGGAGGACAGGGGCTATCCAGGTGGGATTTGAATGCTACCGAGCGGCAGACATGTCTCAGTGTTAAGGGTGTGCACCCCAGCGATTAATGGTATGCACCCCAGTAAAGGATGTGCACTCCAGTCAAGGGTATTTAGGTGCATCACCCAAAGATTGCAAGGAGAGTTTTGCAGTTACAGGCGGGGCTAAGATGTATGGGGCAGAGGAGGTACAGGGCGGGGCAGGTACAGGGCGTAACGGGCAAAAGACATATCTGCCGCTCGGCGATGCCCTTGTTCTTATTTGAATCCTGACCTCTCATATTAAAACAAATGCTTGAAGATACTGAAAAGCAGAGGGTCGTCTGATATATTTCAAGAAAATTATTTTGTCGTGACTAATTTTGTATCAATTATTATTTGCTAGTTAGTTTTACTATACCTTCAAACGTGGGGAATTTCATTTAAAGGATAATGATGTTCATTTTAACAATCGAACACTGATAAACTTCTTAGAAAGCTGTTTCGTGTGATACTCACAATCTTTAATCCCGAATGCTGCTTTCTCAGCTTTGATGGAGAAGTGGTTGTTAATTAATTTGCACGTTGTTTACGGAGCGCCAGTTATCCTTCTTTTCTTTCCGTTTAGCCTCTGTATTTTACTGCTTTTTTTCTGTTAGTCTGCGCCTGTTCCAATTTCTTTGAATTGAGATCATGCAGTTTTCTTGACATGACTTGACAATATACTCAAAGGGCGACACATTGGTTTGGTTCTAACGTGAAAGATTTGGCTTGTTCAGCACATTTTTTAAAATGCAAACTGTACACATTAACGTCCAATACGATCCCTCTCCCGTTCCCCCCTCCCCCACCTCCACCAACACGGAATGTTTAAAGGTGCACTCTGACGGATGAGGTTTTTTTTGCAAGAAACACGTCGACATCACCAGAAAGACAGCATTTTCAAGGATCGGAACACTCACTTTGCTCTGGTTTCTTATAAATTAAACCGTCAAAACGGCGATTCCTCCTTGGCGGAAATGCCGGAGAGAGTAGCCATTTTGGATGGGGTGGGTGGAGGTCACTCATTGTGGTTGAAGCATTTTCTTTTTTTGTAGTGCAGTGTGAAACAAAATGGAGCTATTTCCTTTTGTTGTGAGCGAAACTTCTTTAGGTAAACTGTATAACAATTTTTTTTAAAAAGGCTTGTATTGCGAAAAGTTCGTGCAAACGATTTGGTCTAAACTCAGGCGGCCACCCCCCCCCCCCGGTTAGAAAAGAGACGGCAAACGCCTTCTCTTTGGGTGAAATAATTTGACTTCCAGCACCTCCGCCAAGGAGGAATCGCCGATTTGATGGTTTGATTTCTGGGAAACCAGAGCAAAGTGAGTGTTGCGATCTCTGTAAAGGGTGTTTTCCTGGTGATCCTCGACGTGTTTCTTACAAAAACTCATCCATCAGGGTGCCCTTTAAGTAATATTGCTGGCCAGACAATCCTGAATTATGTCACTCCAGGTACAGTATTCATGAGTGCATCATCTTACACAGTTAACACCGGTAGTAACACGTAAATTCGCATAAACACCCAATCGTTCTTGCTTGTGATGCTAATTTACATGCTACTATCCGTGTTTGCTGTTTAAGACGCATTCATGACTACCATAACAGACTCTGTATGTAATGAGCAACTTAGGACGCGCATTTGACCGCCAGGGGGCAGTCAAACCAGTAGGGGCTTAGCGCGCGATATTCTTAGTTGGGCGTAGTGAGAGAGAGAGAGAGAGAGAGAGAGAGAGAGAGAGATGAGAGAGAGAGAGAGAGAGAGAGAGAGAGAGAGAGAGAGGGATGGAGGGACTGCCTCCTGGCGGTCAAATCATCGTCCTAAGTTGAGAATTATGTCGCTTGAAATGTGGAGACAGCCTGGAAGAGGTTTCACGTTGGTCTAGATACTCTATAATTACCGAAGTCTTTCCCCAAAAAGATCAGCGCTCGCATGGATGGCTCCAATTCAGCCAAGCAAAACGGATGCCGCCTGCTAGACCATGGAACTTCGCGTCGAGTTGTCTGCTGACTCGTTTGTCTCGCCCTTTGACTCGTCCTACCTCCCCGTGGGGATACCGGGGGGGGTCTTTCGTAAAAATAGTTCCCCCCACCTTCTGGAATTCTGTGCTTGTAACTTCCTCTAATCTGCCACTCTCTTTCACTCTGACTTTTTCCTTTGCTTTGGGTCATTTGCTATCTTTCTGACTTTAAAAAAAAAAATCTTCAAAATATTTTTTCTCCTTTGAGCTCCTCCGAAATCGGAATGTGTCGGCTGTACGCAGCGGGTAGACCAGTGCCACCCCCCCCCCCTGCATTTCTTGGTTAATTGTATTTTTCCATTTTTGCCTTTCTTACCATACATAAAGCTGTATTTTAGGAACAGTTTTAGCTAATAACCTTTTTTGGAATACTAACCCTATCCCTAACCCTAAACCTAACCCTACACCCCCCCCCCCCCCCCCCCCCCCCCCCCTATGTACTGCATTACACCGCGATTTGTCACAGTTGTGGTTCGTTTGCGTTTTTCCGTCTTATAGGGTGGGGGGTAGGGTTAGGCTTAGGGCTAGGGTTAGGGATAGGGTTAGTATTCCAAAAAGGTTATTAGCTAAAAGAAAATGTTAATAAAATACAGCTTTATGTTTGGTAAGAAAGGCAAAAACGGAAAAATACAATTAAACGAGAAATGTAGGGGGGGGGGGGGCACATCTTGACCTTTACCTGCACAAACCTTAAAAATGCGCCGACGGGACACCGTTTACCTTTTAAATGGTCAAACGGGATGCACGTGCACACCTTGCCGATAAAATGTAATGCAGAGCAGTGTCCCAAAACATGTTCTAAATAAGTAAAAAAAAACGCTTGACGTTTTCTTCTCAATCTTGTTATTTTTGCGCGTAGGGCGTTGTGTGTGGTTCTTAGGACCTACCTCGTCCCCCCCCCCCCCCCTCCCCAACTCTTGTGAAACTCACCCCTGGGTGGACATACCATTCTACTGGTAAAACCATGTTATGCTCAAGACAGTGGCGTAGGAACAAATGTTGAAGCCAGGGGGCGGAGGGGTAGGGGGGGGGGGCAGGATTGCCAGCAAACATGTACCTGGGGGGGGGGGGGGTTGTGGCGAAGGAGGGGGGATGGGAGCAACACAGTCAAGGTGGATGTGACGGGTTAAGTTATCTGCGGTTATGCGGTTATCATAACCGAGAACAACTGACTGATCAATGACTACCGTTTTACTATCATCATCACATCATAACACAGAACAACTGACTGATCATTGACTACTGTTTTACTATCATCATCACATCATAACACAGAACAACTGACTGATCAAGCCACTTCTGTTTTACTATCATCATCACATCATAACACAGAACAACTGACTGATCAATGACTACTGTTTTACTATCATCATCACATCATAACACAGAACAACTGACTGATCAATGACTACTGTTTTACTATCATCAACACATCATAACACAGAACAACTGACTGATCAATGACTACTGTTTTACTATCATCATCACATCAAAACACAGAACAACTGACTGATCAATGACTACTGTTTTACTATCATCATCACATCATAACACAGAACAACTGACTGATCAATGACTACTGTTTTACTATCATCATCACATCATAAAACAGAACAATTTGACTGATCAATGACTACTGTTTTACCCCAATCATCATCACATCATAACACAGAACAACTGACTGATCAATGACTACTGTTTTACTATCATCATCACATCATAACACAGAACAACTGACTGATCAATGACTACTGTTTTACTATCATCATCACATCATAACACAGAACAACTGGCTGATCAATGACTACTGTTTTACTATCATCATCACATCATAACACAGAACAACTGACTGATCAATGACTACTGTTTTACTATCATCATCACATCATAACACAGAACAACTGACTGATCAATGACTACTGTTTTACTATCATCATCACATCATAACACAGAACAACTGACTGATCAATGACTACTGTTTTACTATCATCATCACATCATAACACATAACAACTGACTGATCAATGACTACTGTTTTACTATCATCATCACATCATAACACAGAACAACTGACTGATCAATGACTACTGTTTTACTATCATCATCATAACACAGAACAACTGAATGATCAATGACTACTGTTTTACTATCATCATCACATCATAACACAGAACAACTGACTGATCAATGACTACTGTTTTACTATCATCATCACATCATAACACACAAACAACTGACTGATCAATGACTACTGTTTTACTATCATCATCACATCATAACACAGAACAACTGAATGATCAATGACTGCTGTTTTACTATCATCAACATATCATAACACAGAACAACTGACTGATCAATGACTACTGTTTTACTATCATCATCACATCATAACACAGAACAACTGACTGATCAATGACTACTGTTTTATTATCATCATATCATAACACAG
>CM065696.1:15919777-15928041 GCA_017654935.2 Phymorhynchus buccinoides
TGTGTTTAGACTACCAAGACAAGCGTATATGATGTTGACAAACTTGGATGATAAAGGTAAAACGTGCTGGGTTAGCTTGGTTAGAAATACTTTGTTTAGCTTAGGATTTGGTTATGCATGGCTTAACCGGTGTGTTGGATGTGAAATTGCTTTCTTATCTTTACTCTAACAACGATTAAAAGAGAACTACTTACAATAATGGAATAGCTCAGTAATGAACAAAGACATGTATAGTACCTATCGGCTTTTTAAACAATCATTTGAAAGTGAACCTTATTTTTGAATTTCTAGACATTAGGTGTTTCCGTGATGGGTTGGTCAAATTGAGAACTGGTGAGCTTCCAATAAACGGTTCGTCCTTCAGAACAACTTTCAGTGACAATTTAAACTTTCTTTGTCCCACATGTAAGGTAGTTGAAGACGAACATCACTTTATACATGTTTGTCCCATATATAACGATATCAGAAATAAATATCTAAGTGGAATTGAAAAGCATTATACTAATATTCTTCTGAATGGATCCATGACACTAACTCGTAAATTAGCCATGTTTATTTTGTCATGCAATTCGACAGAGAAATGTGATTAATAAATTAGACAAATAATAAGTTGTGAGAATGTTCTTATATAGAAAAGAAAAGAAACGATGTCTATATAGTGTTGTTAACAGATGTTGGCTTGCCTAGTATACGTTTGGTGTTATAATTTTTCGCTCACCAACATGATAGTGTCTCCATAATGATGTTGTTATCTAATTAAGATGTGTAGTAAATATTGTATGATATTTGTTTGTTCCTTGACACTGCTTCTAGGGGCTAGTGGCCTAAATAAAACATAACTATTGTTGTTCAATGTTCTCTCTCTCTCTCTCTCTCTCTCTCTCTCTCTCTCTCTCTCTCTCTCTCTCTCTCTCTCTCTCTCTCTCTCTCTCTCTCTCTCTCTCTCTCCTTGTGTGTGTATGTGTGCGTGTGCGCGTTCATTGTGTGCGTGTGCGCGCGTGTGTGTGTGTACTTTCTACGAGTGTACGCCTTTCAACTAACAGTGCTTCAGACAATCATAGGCCTATCGTTGTTTTGCTATGTGATTGTGGGCTGGATGATGAGTGTGAGTGAATGCCCGTGCGAGTGATCGCGTGTGAGTAGCCTATGTATTTTTGAAAATATATCGAGATAATGTATATATTAAGATAACAATAATATGATGTCTGCAATCTTACAAAGCCGATGTGTGGCTGTTAATAGGAATTGTTCGGAAATAATTAAGGGGAGTAATTTCATGGTGTGTGGGAGTGATCTTGCCTAATTCAATCGGTCAAACAGGGGAAGTCACTCTACCATCAGCTCTCGTAGCCTATCGACTCGTGTGTTTGAGCAGACATATAGCACTTAGAACACTGTGCGTCATTCTAAAAAAAATATGTCATTTATATTTTTATGTCACATTTTGCAAGTTTTACCAGTTTGTGACCACTGGCCACCCCTATTTTTTCAACAACAAAAATGTTTGCAAGTCACTGACTCGCATCCTGCGGTTTCAAGCTTCGACGCCATTGTTGCATTGTTGCTATGGTATTTGACCGAGTAATGGAGGTAAGCAACTCTAATTTGCACGAAGTGCTCTCCCCTATTTTTTTGGTCTCTCCCGAAAATCGTCTAGGGGGGACGTAAGAGGACGTAAAACACTAGGTATCATCAATCGTCTATGGGGACTCGGAATAAGCGGCGTGAGAGCAATGCCACTGCATAGCCCAGATGATGCCACCACCACACACAGCCTACACACACAGAACTGAACCCAATCGGTTGTCAAGTTCCCTCCGTGAGTTGTTCATGAACCCTTTGAGCACGGACGGATGCACGCACGCACCCACCCACCCACATACACATGCATCCACGCACGCGCAGGAATGACAAAGATAAGGGTGTCTGTTTCCCTTAGGACATGAACGCAGAGAAGTACCGGGTCCCAGCGCACGCACTCACCCACCCACCCACACATGCATGCACCCACTCTCCTACACCCACCCACCCACCCACACATGCATGCACGCACGCACAGGAATGACAAAGATAAGGATGTTTGTTTCCCCTAGGACATGAACGCGGAGAAGTACCGGGGTCCCAGCGCACGCACTCACCCACCCACCCACACATGCATGCACCCACTCTCTCCACCCACCCCACCCACCTCCCACACATGCATGCACGCACTCACAGGAATGACAAAGATAAGGATTTACTGTTTCCCCCTAGGACATGAAACGCGGAGAAGTTAACCGGGGTCCCCAGAGCACGCACCCACGCACCCACCCACCCACCCACCCACACATTGCATGCACGCACTCACAGGAATGACAAAGATAAGGATGCCTGTTTCCCCCAGGACATGAACGCGGAGAAGTACCGGGGTCCCAGAGCACGCAACTCACCCACCCACCCCACACATGCATGCACGCACTCACAGGAATGACAAAGATAAGGATGCCTGTTTCCCCCAGGACATGAACGCGGAGAAGTACCGGGGTCCCAGAGCACGCACTCACCCACCCACCCACACATGCATGCACGCACTCACAGGAATGACAAAGATAAGGATGCCTGTTTCCCCCAGGACATGAACGCGGAGAAGTACCGGATGTCCCAGAGCACGCAACACATGCATGCACGCACCCACAGGAATGACAAAGATAGGGATGCCTGTTTCCCCCAGGACATGAACGCGGAGAAGTACCGGGGTCCCAGAGCACCCACCCACCCACACATGCATGCACGCACTCACAGGAATTACCAAGATAAGGATGTCTGTTTCCCCCAGGACATGAACGCGGAGAAGTACCGGGGTCCCAGAGCACGCACTCACAGGAATGACAAAGATAGGGATGCCTGTTTTCCCCCAGGACATGAACGCGGAGAAGTACCGGATGTCCCAGAGCACGCAACACATGCATGCACGCACCCACAGGAATGACAAAGATAGGGATGCCTGTTTCCCCCAGGACATGAACGCGGAGAAGTACCGGGGTCCCAGAGCACGCACTCACAGGAATGACAAAGATAGGGATGCCTGTTTCCCCCTAGGACATGAACGCGGAGAAGTACCGGGGTCCCAGCGCTGGTGCCCAGAAGGTGGCGGATCTGTTCCCGGAGCACAGAGAGGACCTGCTCATCCTGGATGCCACCTGCGGCTCCGGCTTTGTTGCTCAGCACGTGAGTACCGTATTTACAGGGACTAGGCCTGTTAAGGCGATACTTTACCCCCAGACTGAGGACCCCTGCGCCTTATAATGTGATTGCGGATATAGTAAGAAAATATAAGAAACAAAATCTGAATTGGTTATGTTAAATTTGGGTGGTGCGCCTTATAATCAGGTGCTCCTTATAGTCCGTATAATACGGTAGTAGTAGTATCATCATCATAATCATCATCTTCATCATCATCATCATCGTCATCATTGTCATCATCATCATCATCATCATTGTCGTCGTCGTCGTCATCATCATCGTCATCGTCGTCGTCGTTGTCGTTATCGTTGTCGTTGTCGTCGTCGTCGTCGTTGTCATTGTCGTCTGAGTGAATTAAAATAGGGTTTCTACGCCCTCTTCTGCCTTTCGGCATGGGGGACATTTGTAGATTACAAAAGATGGTGGGAACAATACTAGAGGCAATGCCCGGAGGCAATGCTAAACCAATAAAGTCCCAATTTTTTAATAATACATACAGATATGTAGTAGCAGTAACCAACGCCTCGGTTAAACCTCATCGGCTATGGTAACACCACCACAAGAATGATAGGTATATACACTACATTGTCGTCTGGTTTGGGGGGGGGGTTGGGGGGGGTTTTTTTGTAATTACATCGACTTTAATAGTACATGAAATTAGTGTTACGATTCCCCCTTTAGGGGAACTAGGAATGGCCTACTTGTCAGTGGCATCATATCAATGATTGTAAAGGGCCCCCCAGCCACACGTCCCACTAAAATCCGCAGGACTGTAACGATGCGATTCGATCACGTGATCTCGATGCACCAATCGCATTTGTTTCTTGGATGACCACGTGATCGAATCGTATCATATAGTCGTAAGACTTTAGTGGACGTGTGGCTGGCCCTTAATTGTTAGCCCTGGCTCATCCTTTTTATGAGGATGAAGTTCGGTCTGTCTCCCCTACTGCCGTTTTGGTCTTCCATTAAAAACCTTTGGGCTAGGAGCGGTGGTGCCGGAAATAACTTTTGGTGGAGGGAGTTAATTAAGAGAGAGTTACTCCCAGCTTTATTCCATGCCACTATCTCCTCTCATAGCCTATTTCAAGCTTTCTTTAAACCCAAAACTTCTATCGAGGCAAACCATTTTTGTTCTGTGTTGTTTAAACCTTTCACGGCCAATGTCGCATTTTAGCACCACAAATGGTTTAACACCTATGTCACTAAAAGGGCATCAAATTGGGGTCTGCTATCCAAAAACCTTATTGTCCCTTAGTTTTGGGAAGTAAGGTTAGACCTTATTTTATATATTTCACAGAAGAATCCCCAATACTGCAGATGGATGTTGTTGTTCTCTACCCAGGTAAATTTAATGGAAATTTTTGGCTGAAATATGGCTGGCAGTGAAAGGATTAATGCTAGAAAGGCTATGCCAATTCTTGAACATTTAATGTTGATTTGTTGTTGCACCATTCTCTCTAACCAATGTTGCTGTGTGTGGGGTGGATGGATGGTCATAATGGCAGCACCTGGCTCATCAATACGGTTCATATACTAATACGTGGCGGTACCATAGCCGATGAGGTTTAACCGAGGCGTGATTACTGCAACACTTATCTGTATTGTTAAAAATTCAGTGACTTTACTGGTGTTGCACTGCCCTCCAGACATTGCCCCCAGTATCGTTCCCACCATCTTTGTATCTACAAATGTCCATATGTGTCTGTATCAGACCGAGAGGACTTAAAACACCAATATTTCTTCATTCATTCATCATTTTATGAGGACCCCGCATTTAGAGTGAACAATGTTTCATATGTGCCCTTTGGGCCAAGAGGACGCAGCATTTCACATTTCGTTCCGTTTATGAGGATGAAGTTGGGTCTGTCTCCCTACGGCTGTTGCCCCATGCTTTGCTAGGCGATTGTACCGAAAATAACTTTGGTGGAGGGACTTAATTAAGAGAGAACTACTCCCCCTTATTCATTTCATTATCTCCTCCCCTGACCTCACTATTTCAAGCTGCATCCGTCCGTTCCAGTCCAGTTCACCGTCCATAAGGGTCTTTGACCGATTGGACGTTAATCTCATCATAATCGTCTATCATCCAGTCCGGACATCAAACCCAAATAAGCATGCCCTTGTGAAGCTTTTTGTGTGTAAACTAGTGGATTCTTTGGAGGAGATTTATTACCAACTGCTGCTAATGCATAGCCTGCTGATTTGTTTTGTCGACAATGATAGCCATTCGGTATGATTGAGTTAATCTTTGTGTTATTTGGTTCTTGAAAAGTATATTGTCATGTTGTAACATGCATTATGGAAAATTGAACCTTCTTTGCAAAGGGGAAAAAAACCCACGCGAGATAACTTTGCACCCATTCCGGCTCCGCCTTGTTTCTTTATTTCCCAGCTGAAGAATCACGGCTTCAAACGGATTCACGGTTTCGACGCCAGCACAGGGATGCTGGATCTGGCACGACAGAAGAACGTCTACGAAGAGCTGTTCTGCTGCTTTTTGGACGCCAACCCTCTGCCCATGAACCCCGGTAGGCCTACGTCAGACAGACTCCTGCCTGCTCCCTGCTGGCATCTCCAACACCTCCTAACCTAACTTTGACCTTGCTCTTCTCACGCTTTTTTCTTTACTTGCGCGTTCTCTTTCATCTATGTAATCAATCATCCGTTGAAACATTGCATTAACAGTGAAATGGTGAGTTAAGTTCAGTTGGGAAGCTGGGGTGTTGGTCTGGTAACTTGCGCGCCACCTGTCCTTTTTTCTCTTTTAATTCCTGGAAACATTTAGACTTTCTTAAAACAGTGGTTTCAGTCAAAAGAATGAAGATGAAATGGCATGGGCATGTTTCCAGATGCGAAATCTATCCTGCAAGGAACAATTCTTTGAACACAAGGGGAGGGGGGGAGGGAGGAAGGGGGATGGTGGAAGATAAGGAGATAGCTTCAAAGAATAGGCAGGTCTATCACATCATTAGCTCAGGGTAGTGGTGGTTTATAGCTTGAAAAATGTTCGTGGTGGTTCAACAACCCTACTCTGAGTTGTAAGGTTGATGATGATGATGATGATGAAGAAAAATATGATGATGATGATGATGATGATGAATGATGATGATGATGATGATGATGATGACGGACGATGATGATGATGTTCATGGATTTGATGATGTTGATGATGAAGATCGTAAAGCAGACTGTTTTTCCTTCATAATAAACAATCTAGTTCTTTACTAATCAAATTTGGGGTTCCACAAGGATCAGTTATATGTCCCCTTTTGTTTTTACAATATGTTAATGATCTTCCTCTTCATATTAAAGACCCTTGTGAGATGTTTGCCGATGATACGTCAATTCACACTAGCCATACTGATTTCAATCAGTTATCCTTTAAATTACAAGAAAATATAGATCAGCTAGAATAAACAGAACTGAACCACATGACATTGAATGAACAAAAAAACAAAATATATGATAGCAACATCACGACAAAAACGACAAAACTTAACATTTTCTTTGCCTCCAATATATATTCACAATAAAAAAATTGAAGTAGTCAGTTCTCACAAAGTGTTAGGGGTTACCTTAAACAATAATCTTTCTTGGTTTCCCCATATTAGTAGTTTGAGTAAACGTGTCTCACAAAAAGTCTTCCTCCTCTCTAAAATTTAAAACTTTCTTAATCTCGATGCCCGTAAGCACTTCTTTTATGCATGCATTCAATCACACATACGCCTCTACACTCTTCGATTCAAGTAGTGCCAACGCATTAAAGCCATTAATATAATGTTCATAAACGAGCCCTTAAAGCAGTCCTCCTAAAATCGTCTTCTCTAACTTTTCAAGATTACATCACAATAAAAGTTTTACCTCTACAGACAAACTTCAATACAAAAAAGCTGTCATTATGTTTAGAATAATCAATGGTTTTGCACCTCCAACATTAATAAAAACGTTTCCAATCAACCAATCTAGATATACTAACAATATTGTTATTCAAAAACCTAGAACTGATCTTTTTAAAACAAGCTTAACATACTCAGGTGGTTCTCTTTGGAATTCCTTAACAACTAATATTAAGCATAAAAGCAGCATTGCTTCCTTCAAAAACGCGTATCAAAATATTATATTTCAGAGACTAAAAGAAAACATGTCAACTGTATCCAGATATCCATTCTATTATTGGGTATGCAATACCCGCATCAGAAGATGTTGATACATATTAAGTTACTTTAAAGGTGATGTCTATGATTGCTGATTTTGATATCATATGTGATAGCATATTTGTTTGATACCTTTGTATGATATAACTTGATTTGTTTATTACTATTGTGCTGTTACTGATAATAATAATAATAATGATGAGGAGTGTTATCCTTTGATGATTTTTATGTTTGCATGATGTGACATTTTTTTAATATTTGTTGCCTGTACTTTAAATTCCCAAATTTCCCCATCCTTTATCCCCCTCTGTGCCTCTTCCCCCATCCTCCCTCCCTTTTCTTCTCATTTCTGCATGTACATATATTATTTATCATTTCTTGTTTGATTTACTTTATTTCCCCCCAGGGCTGGGTGGAAAAAACCCATGTAACTTGCTTATCTCATGTTTCCCTGGTTAAATCAAATTTCGTTTTCGTCTCTCTCCTTCTCTCTCTCACTATCTCATCCCTCGTCTCTCTCTCTCTCTCTCTCTCTCTTCTCATCCTCTCTCGAGCTAGCCGCTTTCTCCTCTATACAGGTCTTTATGCGTCTCTTCTCCTCTCTCTCTCTTTCTCTCTCTCTCTCTCCTCCCCAGTCTCTCCCTCCTCTCCCTCTCTCTCTCCTCTTTCTCTCTCTCTCTCTCTCTCTCTCCCTCTCTCTCTCTCTCATCTCTCCGCTCTCTCTCATTCTCTCTCTCTCATCTCTGTATCATGCTTTGGGAAGCAATAGGCCATACACCGTTCGGTTATCAATTACTGTAAACGTTAATGAATGAGCTTTATTAAAAGAAACAACACAATATCTTACCCATAGATTGCTTTTGTTTTGGTTTTTTTGTTGATTTC
>CM065696.1:15928541-15958541 GCA_017654935.2 Phymorhynchus buccinoides
AATACACAAAACACATACACATACCCACACACACACACACACAACCACACACACACACACACAAAAACCACACACACACACACCCACACTCTCACTCAATCCATTCACATTCACCTCTCTCTCTTCTCTCTCTTTCTCTCTCTCTCTGATTTAACTCATAGTTAGGATAGTAGGAAATTAAAGAACATGAAAAAACAACCCACGGGAATTAGAAAGCTTGGTAGCCATGCGTCAACACTAGTCATAGCGATATTAAATGGTTTCACAGATGCTTGTTTTGACACACAGCACGTGCAAACATCACTAAACACTGACATATTATTGCACAGACAGTGTGTAGTCGTGTTTGTGTGCGTACTGGGTGTTATGTATGTGTCTGCATGAAACTAGCATACCACATGTCACTTTAGCGTCCTTTCGGGTGAGACGATAAACGAGGTCGTGTGGCCCATGGCACTTAGCACACGCTAAGCCCAGTGTCAACGAAAAAGTTGTCAATAGTCAATATTTACCTCCCCCCCTACCTTTATACACACAAAAATCGCATGCCAAAAATTAAAAAATAATAAAAATGGATGTATAGCGCCTCTGCCTGCGTGTTGTACACGCGGCACTCGTACCGCATGCATGTGCATGTGTGCGCGGGACGTATGTGTGTGTTTCGCGTATGTGCATACTCCAGTACATTCAAACGTTTATAAAATAATAACGCAAAAGAAATTGCCTTTTTTCCACCAAGCCATCAAAACAAATGAAAAGAAAGAAAGGAAAAATATAAGGAACAATAAAAACAATAACTGAAAATAATAAAACCGCAAAAGCGATAGTATGTAGTAAACAAATATTTGCAAACATGTTCGTGACCAGTAGAACGTCACATATGTAAAACAATAGAAATTACAATAAGTAAATAATCATTTTACAATCTCGCAGATTAGGCTAACATTTTACAAAGATGACGTCTAACAAGAGCTTAGCATATCATTACGTATAGCATAATTTCTTGCTTACTTGATGGTTTTTAGATTTTAAAGGGGCACTCTGACGGATGCGTTTTGCAAGAAAGCCACGTCCAGATCAGCAGGAAAACACCCTTTAACAGAGATCGCAACACTCACTTGCTCTGGTTTCCA
Source organism: Phymorhynchus buccinoides (assembly GCA_017654935.2). NCBI lineage: Eukaryota > Metazoa > Mollusca > Gastropoda > Neogastropoda > Raphitomidae > Phymorhynchus > Phymorhynchus buccinoides. The sequence continues at coordinate 15,929,675 of CM065696.1, forward strand.
GAAACCAAGCCGTCAAAACGCGATTCCTCCTTGGCGGAGGTGCTGGAAGTCAAATCTTTCACCCAAGAGAAGGCGTGTGGCCGTCTCTTTTGAATGGCCGCCTGTGTTTAGACCAAATCCGTGTGCACGAACGTTTCGCAATACAAGCTGTTTCTTTATTTTCTTTTTATTTTTTTTTTATCTATAGGAGTTTTCGCTCAAAACAAAGGAAATAGCTCCTTTCTTCAATTTTTACGGGCACTACCAAAAAAAGAAAAACGCTCAACCACAATGAGTGACCTCCAAACCACCCAACCAAAATGGCTACTTCTCTCCGGCATCTCTGCTAAGGAGGAATCGCCGTTTTGACGTTTAATTTCTAGGAAACCAGAGCAAAGTGAGTGTTTCGATCCTTGAAAAGGCTGTCTTTCTTTCTGGTGATCTCGACGTGTTTTCTTGCAAAAACTCATCCGCCCGGGTCCACCTTTAAGAGATGTTCTTTTATGTCGTTTTTAACATATATTTTCCGTTGCCTTTAGATTGGTATGTAAATTACGTATCATTTACGCATTGGACTGTAGATGGGAAGTATTGTTTTTTTGATCTTGTGTTTTTTTCTCTCCTTTTGTTGCCTCGCTTTTTGCTAATTTTGCTATATTTGCCGTTTTCTTGTTTGTCTATGTCATGCTGATAAACAGGCGCATTCGCCGAAAATATCCAGTAGTTTAGTTTTGTCTCCTGTGAATAAAATAAACGTCACTTTACCAATTTTCTTGTAGTTGTTTGTTTGTTGTATGGTTAAATTATTTCATAAACTTTCTCCAGAGAAGAGAAGACTGGATCTAAATAGATTAACTTTTAGTGGTCTTGGATATGTCAATAAATTAGTATGCGTCCATGGTGGTTCATGTGTATGTGTATGTGAGTATGTATGTGTGCGTACGTGCGCGCATGCATATGTATGCACGCGCACACGCATGTATATGTAGGCTACGCGTGCCATTGATATATATGTGTGTATTCATTATGGTGCGCATGCGCAGTGAGTGCTTTAAAAAAAAAGTATTTCATTTTTGGCTTACTGGTGTTGTTGAAAGGCTTACTCTGGCTAAAAGGGACTCAAGCGGATCATCCCAACAGGCGGAAGGGCAAACTTGAACACTACGGTACAAGTGCACCAGCTACGGATGAGAACATTGTGACCGTGACCGTTCTTGATTACCCCGCCACATGAGCCCGCCACACTTCGGTCTTCGAGGGAATGTATTTATTTATTTATTTATTTATTTATTTTTTTTTAATTTATTTATCCTATTTATTTGTTTACTTATTTTTTGTTGTGTGTTTATTGGTTTAAGCAAATCTTATTCATTCGAAAACATCATCAAACAGAAAGACAATTAGAGCAACAACAAGCTCGAAGCTTATACCGTGCTCCGTATCTCTTCTAGCACCATGGGCAAATACATATCGCCCAAGACATCACTCTTCACTCCCTTCAAATACAAAGACATTCACTGCCAAGCACCCTGCCACGTGTTTGTCTGTGTTTAGAGCTTTTGTCACTGTTTTCTGCCTGATTAAAACAATGCATGCTCACTCGGAAAAAGTAGTGCACTTTCCCTCTTGTCGGATTGAGATGGCAACGGACAACCAAGAACGCTTCAAATATACATGGTTGCTAGAAGAGCGTAAATGATGTGTGTTTAGTTGACCATGCTCGTGTAGCCCACCCTCCCCTCCCCAGGGACATGAACGACGAGAGGTACCGGGGCCAGGAATCAGCGGCGTTCCAGACTGTGGCGGACCAGTTCCACACTTGTCCAAACAGGGACAAGGTGCGGGTGCTGGACGCAGCCTGTGGCACCGGGCTGGTGGAGGAAAAAAGGTGCGGGGGTTGATTTGATTGGGGGTGATGTCATCTCGGTGATCGGTGATGTCATTGTCATCGTTATCTTATCATAATCGTCGTTGCTTGTTGTCTATTCACATCGTCAGCAGCACAAGCGAGCAGCACAGAATCGTCGTGCGACACCTCACTTTGTCGTGGTGTCATCATAATCGTTCTTCGTAGTTCTTAGTTGTAGTTGATGTCATCATCATTTTGTCTTCGTCGGCATCGTCATCATCGTCATCATCGGTGTCATCATCAACGTCATCATCTATGCACAAGCCCGCAACAAAGCACCATCAACAGCATCGTCGTGACCAGCTTTGTCTTTCGTCATTCATCGTCTATCGTAGTTGACGTCATCATCATATTTTGGTCGTCGTCGTCATCAGCGTCATCGTCGTCGTCATCACGTCATCATCAATCCAACACCAGCAGCAACAGCATCGTCGTGACACCATCTTTGTCTTGTCTTCATCATCGTCTTCGTAGTTCGACGTCATCATTCAATATTTTTGTCGGGTCATCGTCATCATCCTGCATACGCGTCCGTCTTAGCGTCTTTCGTCTCCGTCGTCGTCGTTGTTCATCATCATCATCGCATCATCATCGTCCTCCCATGCTCCTCATCATTCTCATCATCGATTTCGTCGTAATCATCATCATCATCATCACATCATCATCATCATCATCACATCATCATCGAGAGACCCATCATCACCATCACCGTCGTCGTCGTCGTCATTAACACTGTCATCGTTGTCATCAGCATCGTCGTTACATCATCATTATCATCATCATCTTCGTCATCATCGATGTCATTGTCATCGCTGCCAACTTTCTTGTTATCATCGCTATCATTGTCATCGTCGGTGTCTTTCTTTCTCCTTCGCCTGACGAACACGGAAATTGTACCAATCTTAAAGACACACTGACCCACCACGATTAAGTCCCTTGTTTTTTTGCAGCCTCCGGGGAGAGTACCCGCCGATGGGGGTAGCTGTGAACCACATACAAATGTCCATCAAAATTTGAAAAATTGAGGCTGCTCTTTAAAATGTTTTCGTTTCGAATTTGGGGGCAAATGTATGGGAGTCAAACCTGGTCAAAACAAGATTTCTTACCAGCTATAAGAGGGAAAACACGTGAAAAAACCCGTCATTTTGACACGTGATCTGGGGGTCTGTCCTAAAGATCGTTGCGCGCTTGCTTCAAGATCAATTAGTACTGTACTTGTAAAGATGGTTCTTCCATTTCTTTTCCTCTTATCTAATTTCTTTCCTTGCCCCCTTCTTCTTCTTCTTCTTTCTTCTTCTTCTTAATTAACTTCCTCTCCCATCCTTTATTTTCTTGTCCTCCTTTAAAATATACTTAAACATCATTATTTCTTATACTTCTTGCCTCCTCCTTTCCTTTCTTCTTCTTCTTCTCCTTCTTCCCTACCCTTCTTCTTCCTCCTCCTCCTCTTCCTTCTCCCCCATCCTCCTGTTGAACTGTAATGCCTGAGTGTTTCTTTGCACGTGCAGCTTTTTTGAGCAGAAGCAGGGGGTCAACAGGATTATTCGACGGGTTTGTCGCCAGTTTCCGGCTCCTCCAAAATCGGGCTGTGTTGGTCTGAATGCAGCGGGGAGAACCAGTGAAAACTGAAAAAAAACGGACACATACGTAGGCACTACTTACCACCCATTATGGCCATATGGCCTGGGAACGCAGAAGAAGAAAAAAAAGGAGATGCCAGTTCCAATATACTGGACTGTGCTTATATCAAGAACGCTCACATAAAAGATGGATATTCCATTTCTTTTCATCGTTTCCTTTCACTTTATCTTCTCTTTGGGAATTTTTGAATGCTCAGTTTCTCTTTGCACGTGCAGCTCCAGAAGGTTTTTGTTTTTTGGTTTTTTTAGCTCCAGAAGTTGGGCTTCAGCAGGATCGACGGGTTTGACGCCAGTTCCAAGATGCTGGACTGTGCTCGCCCCAAGAACGTCTACCAGAAGCTGACCGCGTGTTTCCTCGATGCTTCCCCTTTACCCATGAGCCCAGGTGAGTCTGTGGAATGAAACGCCATTTTCCGAGTTATTGTTCTTTGCGTTTGTCTGGAGGTTTTTTTTCTCCAGAGTTATTGTTCTTTGCGTTTGCCTGGTTGAGTTTTTCCAGAGTTATTGTTCTTTGCGTTTGTCTGGAGTTTTTTCCAGAGTTATTGTTCTTTGCGTTTGCCTGGAGTTTTTCCAGAGTTATTGTTCTTTGTTATTGTTCTTAGGGGGAGGCACAAAGAACATGTCAGCATACGATACCGCTCCCTGCTTGCTCCGCCGAGGTTTAGTCTGTCTGTTTGTTTATCTGTCTGTCTGTGTCTGTTCTTTCCTTTTCTCTCTCTTTCATCTCTTATCCCCCCCCCCCCCCCCCCCCCCCCCCACAAGTTTTCAATACCCCCTCCTCCCCCATGTATACTAGATATATATATATATATATATATACATATATATATATATATATATATATATATATGCATAGTTATACACGCGCGGTGTGTTTGTATATGCGCGCTCTCGCGTGAGTGTATGCGTTTTGTGCGTGCAACAAGAGTAAGTCTATGTTACATGCATAAGTGCGAATAAATCATTATTTAGCACATGTGGTGTGTGTGTGTGTGTGTGTGTGTGTGTGGTGTGCGTGCATGTGTGTATGCGTGCGTGTCGTGCGACTGTGCGTGTGCGTGCGAATGCAGTGCGCGCGTGCGTGTGCGCGCGTGTGTGTGTGATTATGTGCACGCGCGCGGGCATGTCTGTTTGCAGGCACGTACGACTGTGCGGTGATCGCTGGCGGCATGTGTGAAGGCCACATCCCCACTGCAGGCCTACGGTCTCTGGCTCGTGTGGTCAAGTCAGGTAACAGTAATTAAAGGAAACATTAAGTCCAAAGACGAGTTGGCCTTAAATTAAAGTTTTATGTGTAATACACAGTCACTGTGCATTTCTTTCTATTCAAAAGTATTTCAAATAGACACTGACCTGAGTGGGAGGAAGGAGGATCCTAGGAGGTCATTTGCTGGGTAACAATTTCGACCATAGCTCTTCGTCGGACTGAATTTGCAGTGCTGTGTTGGCAGTCTGTCTTCACTGACTGAGTAGTGTTCAGGGGAGGAATGGGTGAACACATGTCAGGAATTAAAACCAGTTCACCGCCAATGTCGCATTTATGCACCACGAAGCTTTAACACCCATGTCACTAAAGAGTATCAAATCAGGGCCTGTTAAAAAAGTGTTATCTGAAGACCCTTTTTTCTTTATATTATTGGGAGGTAACGATAGGCTTGATGTTATATATGTCACAGAGGAATTAGCAATATTGCAGATATTATTTTTGCTCTACCCATGTAAGTTTAATGGTATATTTTGGCTGAAAAATGGCTGGCGGCGAAAGGGTTAAGTGATTGGAAAGAGAAAAATATGGGACAGGAGTGGGAGGAGGCGTAGTTGAGTGCTTTTCCATTAATAGGCGTAGTTGAGTGCTTTTTCCATTAATAGGCGTAGTTGAGTGCTTTTTTTATATTAATAGGCGTAGTTGAGTGCTTTTCAATTAATAGGCGTAGTTGAGTGCTTTTTCCATTAATAGGCATAGTTGAGTGCTTTTCAATTAATAGGCGTAGTTGAGTGCTTTTCAATTAATAGGCGTAGTTGAGTGCTTTTTCAATTAATAGGCGTAGTTGAGTGCTTTTCAATTAATAGGCGTAGTTGAGTGCTTTTTCCATTAATAGGCGTAGTTGAGTGCTTTTCAATTAATAGGCGTAGTTGAGTGCTTTTCAATTAATAGGCGTAGTTGAGTGCTTTTCAATTAATAGGCGTAGTTGTAGTTGTAGTCATGTAACTGGTATGTCGATGGCAGTATGATTTTATTTCCAGTATTGTATCTAAGCTTGATTGAGAATGTGAATGTGGTCTATGTTTCTTCTTAGAATTTTCATATTGTAACTATTTGACTCTTGCATAATTGTGTGAGTGTGTGCGTGCGTGTATGTATGTGTGCGTACGTTCATGTGTGTGTGTGTATACATGCGTGCATGCGTGCGTGTGTGCGTGCGTGTGTGTGTGTGTGTGTGTGTTGTGTCAAGTCAAGTCAAAGTCAAGTCAAGTCAAGTCAAAGTCATCTTTATTGAGGGTTAAAGAATAAGCTAACAAAACTTTTTTTCATCCTGCCCTCATTGTGTGTGCGCGCGCGCGCTGTGCGTGCGTGCGTGCGTGCGTGCGTGCGTGCGTGTGAGAGAGGAAGACAGAGAACGTTGCGTGCAAGCATCGTGTTTATTTTACTTTCTAATGATTCATTATTTGTTTGCCTTTAATGTTCTTGTTATCAATGTAAAGCGCACTGAGCTCATGTGAGAAAGAGCGCTATATAAATTCCCATTATTATTATTAAATTAACTAACATAACTGAGGGTAATCTTTTTTGTTCTTCAGGCGGGGTGGTGGTGATCGTGATGCGGGAGGCGTTCCTGAGGGAGGTGGCGGAGTACAAGGACAGGCTGGAGAGGGAGATGGAGGCCATGGAGGGGGAGGGGCTGTGGCGCCTGCTGTCCAGGACCCCCCTGCCCAACTACTTCCACCACCACATGGGGGTCGTCTTCACCTTCCGCCTCTGCTAGAGAAACCACCATAGCCGTTGTCATGCATGTTTTGTTATTTTATTAATTAGCCTCTGCTAGATAAACCACCATAGCCGTTGTCATGCATGTTTTGTTATTTTATTAATTAGCCTTTCGTCGTCTTCACCTTCCGCCTCTGCTAGATAAACCACCATAGCCGTTGTCATGCATGTTTTGTTATTTTATTAATTAGCCTTTCGTCGTCTTCACCATCCGCCTCTGCTAGATAAACCACCATAGCTGTTGTCATGCATGTTTTGTTATTTTATTAATTAGCCTCTATTAGATAAACCACCATAGCCGTTGTCATGCATGTTTTCTTATTTTATTAATTAGCCTCTGCTAGATAAACCACCATAGCCGTTGTCATGCATGTTTTGTTATTTTATTAATTAGCCTCTGCTAGATAAGCTATTGTCATGCATGTTTTGTTATTTTATTAATTAGCCTCTGCTAGATAAGCCACCATAGCTGTTGTCATGCATGTTTTGTTATTTTATTAATTAGCCTCTGCTAGATAACCTACCATAGCTGTCGCCATGCATGTTTTGTTATTTTATTAATTAGCCTCTGCTAGATAAACCACCATAGCTGTTGTCATGCATGTTTTGTTATTTTATTAATTAGCCTCTGCTAGATAAACCACCATAGCCGTTGTCATGCATGTTTTGTTATTTTATTAATTAGCCTCTGCTAGATAAACCACCATAGCTGTTGTCATGCATGTTTTGTTATTTTATTAGTTAGCCTCTGCTAGATAAACCACCATAGCTGTTGTCATGCATGTTTTGTTATTTTATTGATTAGCCTCTGCTAGATAAGCCACCATAGCTGTTGTCATGCATGTTTTGTTATTTTATTAATTAGCCTCTGCTAGATAAACTACCATAGCTGTCGCCATGCATGTTTTGTTATTTTATTAATTAGCCTCTGCTAGATAAACCACCATAGCTGTTGTCATGCATGTTTTGTTATTTTATTAATTAGCCTCTGCTAGATAAACCACCATAGCTGTCGCCACGTCTTGTTATTTTGTTAATTAGCCGTTCATCGTCTTCACCTTCCGCTTCTAATAGATAAACCACCATTGTGGAGGGCGATCAGATGCGTTTAAATCTCGAGACCCTGTTGCTAAGCTGTAGTCTCTTCCAACATTGTAGGTTTGTTGGCTCCTCCGAAATCGGAATGTGTCGGCTGTATGCAGCGGGGAGACTGGCGAAAACTGAAAACCGGACACAAATGTGCCTTACCCTATATGGCCCGGGTACGCAGACAACGATAAAGAGGAAAGATATAGTCAGAAGTGGCGAAGAGAAAAGTAAAGACGAGTATGACGATAGGGACGAGATCATGGCCTCCTCATCCGTACTACTATGTTTTACCCAAAAGCCTAAATGTTACAAAGAGTGATAACTTCGCAGCCTACCAACCTTGCAAAGAATGAAGCCAACTTTCTCACTTCCCACCTGGAAGGTGAAAAGGTGGGAAGCGTTAGTGTTGTTGTAGGCAGTGAGTGGGCTCACAATGACACCCCCACTTGTAATGTAGGTGAAAGGGTGGGAGTAAAAAAAAAACCCGGCTTCAGTCAGCTGCGGAGTGCGATCTCTTTGTATATTCAGGCTTTTTTGGTTTTACTGCTGAAAGAGACAACTTATCAGCAGAGTCTCAACATTCATGCGCGTCAGTATGGGCTCCAGTCGTAGTTATTGATGCTATTATTGGCTTAAGTAGCATTGTATTTCTGAAAGTCACAAATGAAAATCAACAATGATCATTAGATAGGGCAACAAGAAAACTTATATAAAGCCCTATCTTAAAGAAAAAAGTGCACAGACAATAATAGTGACGGACGGCCAAGCAGAGTAATGAAGCGCTATCTTAATTTTCAAATATGTTTTATATATTAATGTAACACATAAACAATCTGAAAAAACCCCATTAAAAAGTTAACAATATCAATTTTTTTTATATTGAATTATATTAATGAATATTAAACAAATGTGGTGAGAAATGGAGATCAGTCTCAGCTTACAAGGAAACAAAATGCAATACGCCTGCAGAACAATAATAATGTAACATACAGAAATTTCATTCCATTGATGTCATTATTGACTGTGACAAACTTGGCATGAGAAGAGCGACAATGGTATACCTTCCATTGGTGATTAATTTTAAAAAAATCCAGAAGGAAACAGTCTCTAAATGGCCTAGAAGAAAAAGACAGTTTGTATCTTTACACGGTTATATCTTCCTATTGATCAATGTTAACAGAGGCGACTTCTTACCATAACATTTGTTTTAAAAACATCATACTGCTACTTATTTCACTATCAATACCAGTTAGAATTTTCTGGCCCGGATAATATTTTTTGTGTTTTTTTGTAATTGGAAATTGTTTGAGGTCATTTAGAGACTGTTTCCTTTTGGACTACTAGTAAGGCAACCTACGTTTATATTTCGTTAACACGTGTAACATCCCAATGGTCAACCTATGGCGATATTTTTCACGCCAGAGGGCAGTCAATGCACTAGGGGCTTATCACGCGATTTTCTTACTTGGGCGTAGTGAGAGAGAAAGTGATGGTAGGACCACTCACTGTCTCTCTCTCTTTCTTTATCCCCAACTAATAATAATAGAGAGGATTAGCCCCAACGAGCGTCATGCCCTCTGGTGTGAGAAAAAATCGCACTAAGTCTCTCATTCCCCAATTCGCCCCCCCACCCCCACCCCCGCCTGGAGACGCGGGAGAATGGGGGTTTGCGGGTAGAAATTGATTACAGGGTGGGTGGGTGTGAGGAGTCCATTTTCTCTGGTCTCCAGTCGGAGTATATGGCTTAATGCATTGCGTGTATTGTTTATGTCATTTGTTTCAGACCTAGGATTTCATTTCCAGATTTTCTTTTCGTTTAGCTGTTGTATCTCAGTACATGTTCTATTTCAAGGAAAACTGTTTGGTTCCCAGAATATCAAATTATTAAAATTTTGTTGTGAATCTGTATTTTCGGTTGGGTAATTTGTTTTTGTTTGTTTTGTTATCGCTTTCTGGAATTTGTCACGACTCCTCCATTGTTTTGAAGACGTTTTCAATACACTATCTTATTTTTCGGAGTTATTAATATGGATAATAAACTGAAAGGCAGATTTGCCGAAAACAAAATACAAAAACCTCTCAGCTGTGCAAAAGTTCAAACAAAAATGACAGGACAGTGAAGAGGCCGCGAGGCCTAATGTCCTAACTACCTGACCTGACCTGACCTTATTGAAACACTTGTTATTGGTGAATAATTGTGAAGCTTTAAAGCACCGAATCTATAATTTAGAAATAAGGTTTGTTTAAAAGTATAAAGTTTGTTTAAAATTGAAGACGGAGTTATTAATATGGATAATAAACTTCAACCAAAATCACACACACAAATGGAAGGGTTGTTTTGTCTATCAAAATCAATATATTGAATATGTGTATGTGTGTTCGCACGCGCACGTGTGTGTACGTACGTGTGTGTGTGTGTGTGTGTGTGTGTGTGTGTGTGTGTGTGTGTGTGTGTGTGTGCGTGTGTGTGTGTGTGTGCGTGTGCGTGCGTGTGTGTGTGTGTGCGTGTTGTGTGCGTGTGCGTGCGTGCGCGCGCGCGCGCGCGCGCGTGTGTGTGTGTGTGTGTGTGGGTGTGTGTCGGTACAAATATGGCTAAGACATTCATTTCACACTTCCAAGGTATACATCCTTGACCTTGACCTTCAACGATACCCAATACATAGCTAAACACATCATAGGCCAATGCACCTGCACGCGAAGTTTGAACATTGTAAGTCCAACGGTGTAAAACATGGCCCAAAGAAGAAATTTCGATTTTCAAAGTCAAACTCCAAGGTTAAGGTCATTACTGTTATAGTTTTTCTACAGGACCATTTGTGTACCGTGGCAAACAACCACACAAATGTTGAAGTAATTCAATCTATTGGTTCACGACGTACAGATACAGATTGGATACAAAATATATGGCATAACGGACATTTTGATTTTAAAGATCAAACTTCAAGGTCAAGGTCAGCACAGTCATGAATATCGAAATTAACCTTCCTTTTTTAGACGTCTACATATCTACCATATGTGACCCAGCACCACGAAAGGGACATTAAGTGTCAAGCTGACCATTCTGAGAAAATTATACATTTGAAAACATCAGGCAATTCTGTTTCTAATGATACAAGAATCATTCTTGTACTTGTTTCCGTTCTAGAGTATGGGTATTTAACGTTAGTAGGGTGAGTCTGTCATTTAGAGAAAACACTGTCTGAAGTAAAGCCTAGCTGAAGAAAATGCATTGACCTACTCGTTTTAAAACACTTTTAAAACCATTTAGAGAACATATTAAAGATTATCCTTTATAAATATGAAATATAAGTTGTTAGAGAACATGAAAATACCCATAACTCAAAATTGACAAAAAATGAGATTTTTGACTTTGCAAGCCTGTTGTGAGAAACTAGCCCAGCAACTTAATGTCCCTTTCGTGGTGCTGGGTCACATATTTGATCAAAAATCCGTCCAGTAGTTTTTGATAAATTTGAATGACAGACACACACACACACACACACACACACACACACACACACACACACACACACACACACACAGAGACAGACACACAGACAGACAGACAGACACACACACACACACACAGTCAGACACACAGACCCCCCAAAATAGTAATAATACAGCCGTTCAATAACCAAGCCCTTGTCAAAGCCCCAGATTTCAGCACAATATTGCATTATTGGTTGCACTTGAGAATTAAAAAAAATGCAAACGGAATTAAAAGAACAGCCATCTGTACAATTTATAAAAAAATATATAACCATCATTGCTTTTTTCGCTCTGTTTGCTAGATCTTGACATGCAAATTCCAAGCTAAATCTTGTAGAAAAGTAAACTTCAAGGTTTCTGTATCATTTACATTCCTACCACCATATTTCCACTGTTTATTTTGAGAGAGAGAGAGAGAGAGAGAGAGGAGAGAGAGAGAGAGAGAGAGAGAGAGAGAGAGAGAGAGAGTAGTATTAGTAATTTTGAAAGAATAAAATATTTTCTGTATAATAAATTTTGAAGAGCTGAAGAATAAATTACGACACCGGCTGTCCCCAAAAAGTCTTTGGTTTCTTAAGACCAAATTATATAAACGTAATCAGATACATTTATGTTGTACTATCTATGATCAATAACAAATAGAGTTTGGTTTTGATGTGCTATTTTCGTTTCTTTTGAGCTGAGATCCCGAAATGTATATTTTTTCCACCCAGCCCTCATCTCTTCCTCCTGCACAGACCTACATCAAATCGCTTTTAACAGCAGTATCAAAATTGCTACCAAAATATAATGCCTTTGAAACGTGTGTGTGCCAAACAAGAGGTTAATCAACGAAATTGTTAACCCTTTCACCGCCAATGTCACATTTTTTTGCACCACAATGGTTTAACACCCATGTCACTACAAGGCATCAAATCAGGGCCTGTTATGTGAAGACCCTATTTTCTTAATTTTGGGAGGCAAGGAAAGGCCTAATATTATACACGTCACAGAGGAATTTGCAATATTGCAGATCCCCCCCCCGCCCCCCCCCCCCCCCCCCCCGCCCCAACCCCCCCCCCCCCCACCCCCCACCCCCCCCCCCCCCCCCCCCCCCCCCCCCCCCCTTTACCCCAGTTACGTTTAATGTTATCTTTTGGCTGAAAAATGTTGGGAGGTAAGGATAGGCCTAATATTATATACGTCACAGAGGAATTTGCAATATTGCAGATTTTTCCCCTCTTTACCAAACGTTGCACCAAACATTTGGAATTCTCTCCCTTACCATACCCGTAACCAGTCCACTCTTCCTTCCTTCAAGTCCCAACTAAAGACCCACTTCTTCAGGAAAGCTTTCTCTCTGCAAAGTCTATGATCCTTTCCCCACTCTTGTTTTCCAGCTCATTGAAGACGTTGAGTATGAGGTTAACGCGTGCGCGCGTGTGTGTATGGGGTGGGGGTGGGGAGTAGGGGGGCAGGGGTGGGGGGTGGGTGGGGGGGGGAGTGGGGGGATGGTTGGGGTGGTGGTGTTGAAGGGAGGTGGGTGTTGGTGTGTTGTGTTATGATTATATGCAATGCATTCTCTAATGTATTCATTTTCATAGAGATGTATGGTGAGGATGCGTGGGCCAGTTTGTTAGAAATGTTTGTACGAATGGTGAGTGAAAAGCGCATTGAGTTGCTTTGCAAGATTATGCGCTATATAAGCATTATTAATTATTATTATTATTATTCTACCCAGTTAAGTTTAATGGTATCTTTTGGCTGAAAAATGTCTGGCGGCGAAAGGGTTAATCAAAAGAGCAGGACTAATATTGAATAAGATCAAAAGGGTATTGCATTACATTTTCTAGCTTTGTCACAGGTTGGTGTCATAGCTAAGCTTCTTCTTCTTCTGTGTTCCCAGGCCATATGGCCATAATGGGTAAGGTACATATATGTGTCCGGTTTTCAGTTTTCATTGGTCTCCCCGCTGCATTCAGCCAACACATTCCGATTTCGGAGGAGCTCAAAGAAGAAAATATTTGGAAGATATTTTTTGGGAGAAAATAAGAGGCAGGAGAGTGGACCAATATGTCAGAAAGATAGTAGATGACAGAAAGTAAAGGGAAAACCCCCTCCCCCTGACCAGTACACGTGTCGCGTGCAAATTTGCAGCTCGCTACTATGAGAGTGTGTATCAAAACACTATCTGAACGATTTTAGACGGAAAAAGTGCTGTCTCTATAGGGGATTTGAAGAATGAAAATATCACTTTTTCCGTAAAAAAATTAACTAATTTTTTCTGTTCCGGATAGTACACTTGACACTTGGAGCGCAAGTGAAGTTATAGTGCGCGTGCACTACAACTGCACTTGTAGAGCTGCAAATTTGCACGAGCTGCAAATTTGCACGGGACACGGCCATTATCCCGCTATTACATGTCGCCCCCTCATCCCATGTTCTCCCCCCCCCTCCTCCTCCCCCTCGCTCAACCCCACCATCAGTGTGGCAGTGGCCTTTTCCATTTCCCCAATTTCCCTCACCAGCTCTGCCACGCCAGCTAATCTGAGCTCATTATGATTATAAAGTCACTCGAACACTAGTCTACAGCCACGACTACAGCTTCTACGCCAAGACTTCACCTGACTTTATTCCAGCGCCTCCCGCCCGACCCTTTCCTCCCAAGAACAACGCTGATGAACCAATTTCGAAGTCTACAGCACCAGAACTACTTGTCCCTAAGAGCTACGGCTGTGAGGACGTAAAACCTTCTGCAAACAACTAATCTACAGTGCTATGTGCATGTATGTGTGCTAGCGCGTGCGCGCGTGTGTGTGTGTGTATGTGTGTATGTGTGTCACTGTGTATATGTGTGTCTGTGTCACTGTGTGTGCGCGCGCGCGCGCGCGTGCGCGCGTGCGTGCGTGTGTGTGTTGTGTGTGTGTGTGTGTGTGTGTGTGTGTGTGTGTGTGTGTTGTGTGTGTGCTTGTGTGTGTGTGTGTGTGTGGTGTGTATGTGTGTATGTGTGTGTGTGCGTGTGTGCGACTTTTGTGATCATTTTCCTTTTTCATTCTACTTTTATATTTGTAAAAAAACATCCAGAGGACTGGATGTAAAAAAGCATGTTATTTCGTATTCTATTACCCTATATAAATAAACATTCATTAATTCATTAATAAATTCATTAATTTACTCTCTCTCTCTCTCTTCTCCTCTCTCTCTCTCTCTCTCTCTCTCCTCCCTCTCTCTCTCTCTCCCCCCCCCCTCTCTCTGTCTCTCTGTGTGCAGTTTTACATCAAAGCACCTACATGGTACAGTATATCTCATCGCCCCTACCAACTATATCATGTTTTTGCCTTTTGATTGGTGTGAATCGTTGTGGACTTTGAAACCCCTTTGAGCAGGCAGTTTTCAGCACAAACTTGAAAATTTAAACTATTGACAGCCCCCAAAAGGCTGTCTACAAACGTCCATTTGTCCCCCTCGCTCCAGCTCCATCCCCCTTACTTCCCGTCCCCAACTCAAACTCATTATCAGACTGACAGACAGACAGACAGACACACACACACACACACAGACACACACACACACACACAACACAACGCACGCACGCACGCACGCACACACACGCACACACACACCCCCACACACACACGCACACGCACACACTGTCACGACTCGCTAAGGTCGGACGTAGAAAAAAACAAAATCCTACTAAAGAAAAAATAACCCCAGGAGAAAAACTACTGACACTCACTCAACAACAAAAAAACAAGTACGTACGAACTCAAAACTTTTATTTACATAAATACATTGGTGCACAAATAACATAAATTGACATAATCCTTCATTTACACATTATAATTACATAATAACAGCACACACACATCAATCACCCATTTTCTCAAACGTGCACGCTTCAATTTCACACCTCCGCACCCTCTCTCATACACACAACCCAACCCCCCAGGAGCACTACGCGGCAAGATGAATACATTGCGCACACAGCTAAACGGCCCTCAGCTCAGAGAGCTCTACACACACACGCGATGTGACGAACAGAACTTCCACGCAGGCAAGGTACGGCGCCGACGCAAAGAATCACCTCCATCGCCGGTTACCGACGACCGACTGAGGACATAACCGGGCTGGCCAAGCCCAGACCACCTGCTCACTCAGCAAAGTGGCCCCATGGCCAACACCCGGCACCCCACGCCGACCATCCGACGGAAGCCCACACACTGGGCCCACGCCCCAGCTGAAGAGAAACGGAACGCCGAGCCGACCTCTGATGCCACACTGCCCTGTGCCAGCTCTACCGACGAGCAGTTCCCCACAGACGCACAGCTCCCAAAGACATCCACGCCAAACAGCAACAAAGCACCCAAAACGCCAGTCCACAGCAAGCCCCAAATCCTAGATCCTATAATAAAGCAAAGAGAAACCCCTTTTATTTTAACTGCTTAATATTTCAATAAAACTATTACTGTCCATACTGTCTCAAACAACAAAGACAAATCAGACCACACAGTGTCACTTTTGAACATTAATTTCCCCATATTGTATCTCAACATGTCAACAAATCACATTATCGACCCAGACAAACTTTACTGCTTTAAACTAAGCATTATTATTTTGTTCTTTAAGCCAGTTATCCCACAGACCAATTAGCCAATTACAAGTCAGTCACCCTTTAAACTCGCACATAAGACATGCTTAAATGGAGAAACAAAACACCAGTTTAATTAAACTGGAAACATGCCAACAACTTAACAATCCCATGAGACTCAAGAAACCCACTATGTGTACTGCAAAATAATTACTTCATCCTTTTAATTCCCACGCACAACTGCGTTTACCTTATTAAGCTTTACCAATTTATTTCAATCTAAATCAAAACAGTATCAAACACAGCCGTGTCAATTTGCTGTAGCACTAACTAAGTACACATATGTAAACAATCATTTAATTTCCACCTTTCCTGTCAAACATAGGTAAAGTAAACCAAAAGAATGAATAAACATGAATGCACAAATCATAGTACCCAGTACATATAAGTGCACAGAGCATCTACATCACATGAATACCAGTTCAGTGAAAGCCTACTTCATCAAGAAGCAACTCTCCCGCTCTGACTGATTATACAACCAAAAATGAATTACTTTAAATTTCTCTTGGCTGAACAAACCCAAACAGCCCACAAAAACACCTTTGCCAATTAATTATTTTCATAACAAAAATGTAGCTCTTAAAATCATAGCTTTAATAGCAATATAAACTTATGCACATTAAACTAAATACTTATTACTGTGAAAGAATGCCTGCCACACGTAGCTCTGTAAACCAAAAGTAGAATTCCAACATACCTACTCACTGTGGCAGACTAACCCAGTGCATGGTGACCAACTACTGTATTTAGAACTCTACACCTAATATTATACATTCCACTGTTACAGTATTAAACCCCCCGAAACTCACATTGCACCTTTTTAGATATCTGAACCTCCCTACTATGTTAACACTACGACAAGTTTACATTTTATTCTTGCTGCACTACTTTTGACCAACATGTCGTCTGCTCTCTACTCACGTTCAGTCTGCATACGACAACACTATTCTTACCTGCGCCATGTGTTTGAACTGAAAGCACAATTTTACAAACAAACTAACTACGAGCACATTTTAACGATAATAAATTCACACTCTACCAATTTACAACATTGCTACAAAACTCTAAGCAAAAGCACCACCATTCATTTTTACACTACTGACATACCTTACGTCCATCAACAAAACACGGAACACGGGCCCACAGGACAGGACACTCAGGCAACTTGACAAACCAAGCATACTGCCTGAACGAAGAAACGAAGAACGGCCCAGCACCCAGGTACACATGACCTTCAATGTGCTGGCCAACCGGTTGAAGCGAGTCAACCCGCCCCGAAGGACAAAACGGGTCCAAACGACCCACCTGCCAAACCTCTACATCAAGAGTCCGGACAGGTGACGACGAAAGACAAAGCTTAAGTGATTTGACATCGGAAAGTTAGAACTCCCAGCATAACGGGACTATGTTTTTACTAACTCCGCAGCCGAGCAAAGCTGCTAGCCAATCACACAACGACTTACAAAACGAACAGCACAGAACAAGACAGACACGGACGAAAGGAAATCTAGGACTGGTGCACAAAACTTGCATACAGACATTCATACGCTTTCTTAGGAACCTTCAAGAATAAACTGAACACAAACACTGCGTGCAACACGAATTGCACAAAACAAACTATCGTCTACCACACAAGCTTAATTTTGTCTGCTCACAAAGACGCTGAGCTAATAAATTTCTACTGCCCACTGACAGGCTAAAACGAAACTTAGAAAGTACTGGCACAGTACACATGCTAAAAATACCCAAGGTAAATGCCGTTTGTGACATACCCCTCACACAAGATTAAAGCGATATCCAGCTTTAATTACAAAAAACTTTCTTAAAAGTTTTCCAAAAAGGAACAAACGGCGAGGACACTAAAATCCCACAAAACTAAAAGACCTGAGGAATATGCCGTTTGTGACACACACACACACACACACACACACACACACACACACACACACACACACACACACACACGCACGCACGCACACACACACACACACACACACACGCACACACACACATGCACACACACACACACACACACACACACACACACAACGCACACGCACACACACACACACACACACACACACACACACATCCACTCACCCACCCATACTCACACATGCACTCAGTTCCTTTGCGACAGATTGGCAGCATGTGACATTTTGGCTGTCAACAAGGACTTTGCGGTGCATAAATAGTTTTGCACCAGCAACCTCTCAACCAGAGAGCAAACCAGTGGGGAGTGGCAGGACATCAGAGAACAAAGCCAACCAAGGAGAAATCCATTGTCGTAAGTAAACATTATAACACTATAACTTTTTTTTTAATGTAAAAGAATAAAAAAAAACTACATAAGTTTTCCTTCTCACAAAATGTTTGGCTGTACTGATTCAATATACCGGGAAATTAATGATAATTATACTGATTTGAATTCTGACCTCTGCTATCACAATGCTTGAGAGACCGAAAAGCAGACACACACACACACACACACACACACACACACACACACACACACACACACACACACACACACACACACACACACACACACACACACACCACACACACATGCGTGCACACACAAACCACAAAACCAAAACACACACAAGCACACATCTCGGTGAACTCTCGGTGAACGTTCCTTCTCCTTTCAGGCCTCCTCTACTTGGAACAAACTCCCTCTTCCTCTCCGTTCTGCCAACTCCCTTTCTTCATTTAAGTCTTCCCTCAAAACCACTCTCTTCAAATCGTAGCCTGCTCTTTTCTTTTGGAAAGTAATGTTTGTCCCTTCTCTGCGCGTGTGTTTGTGTGCAGTGTGTGGTTTGTGCGGGCGTGTGTGTTGTGTTGTGTGGTGTGGTGTGTGTGTGCGTGTGTGTGTGTGTGTGTGTGTGTGTGTGTGTGTGTGTGTGTGTGTGTGTGTGTGTGTGTGTGTGTGTGTGTGTGTGTGTTTTTGCTTGTGTGTGCGCGTTTGTGTGCGCGCTCGTGTGTGTGTGTGTGTGTGTGTGCGAGGAAATTTTTGATATACTCATATTTTCTACTGCTTTTTTTGAGGTTTTTTTTGTGGGGGTTATTCATTTATTTGTTTATTATTGAAGCGCTTAGGGCTTGTTTAAGATTAAGCGCATATAAATGCTCATTATTATTATTATTACTATTATTATTATGCACACATGCATGCTCACACACACACAACACACACTCACACTCACACACACACACACCACAAAACACAGCACAAACCTCTTATTCAATCTTCCCTCACGTGCACACAACGATAGACAACTGATCAAATATTTAGGGTGCAGCAGGAAAAAGATGGGTTTTAAGAGAGGTTTTGAATATAAGAGACTGAGTTGGAGTTTCGGAGAGGAGAAGGCAGAGAATTCCAAAGAGATGGTGCTTAACAGGAAAACGAACGTTGGCCAGCAGATTTGAGATGGATGGAGGGAAGGGAAAGGAGACGAGAATCAGAAGACGAACGTAGTTGGCGAGCTGGGACATAGAGATGAAGAAGATCAGAGATATATGAGGGAGCTTGATCAGTGTGTGTACGTGTGGGTGATATTTTTTAGAGTTAACACTTTTGTTTGGACTAAAGGGCCAGCCACACGTCAGCTAAAATCGTGCGACTGTACGATACGATTCGATCACGTGGGTCTCCAAGAACAAATGTGATTCGAGATCACGTGATCGAATCGTATCGTACAGTCGCACGATTTAGCTGACGTGTGGCTGGCCCTTAAGAGATCAAGCATATAAAGAAACATGGGCAAAGATGTAGACTAGCGCACCCCCCGCACCCCTTGCAATAATCTCATCACCATTCCCCGCCCCTCATGTTTACGACCCACAGTCTCAAGTTTGCTCTTTTTTCAGTTTTGAAAGACGATTATCGGAAAAAATAGTCTTTACTACAAAGATCCGATTGTCCCCCATGAAAAAGGACAAATATAAGGTGTTTGTCCTACCAATTAATGAAAGGTCACTCGCGCAAACCGTGAAATTATATTCCTTGGCTATTTGCGAACATTTCATATTGCAAAATCGGACTCTTGGCCAATTTGATGCTGATCATGACGTTAGATAGGTTTGTACCGCTTAAAAAAAAATTTCCACCATAAAATATACAGTTTCTAATAAAGTTTCAGTCTTGCGAAGATTGCATTTGTTGTAGCAGAATCAGTTAGGTTTTGTGGGCACATCTGAGTAAGACAAAATACATGTTGGGCAGTCACGTGATGTAGATGTAGATGTAGATGCATCAGAGTAGTCTGATAACCCTCAGCATTTCAACACTTTTTGTGTGCATATCATTTGGAAGGAAACAAACCGTACATTTTTCGTAAATTTTCACAATAATTTGGTATGATCGCTCCAAAACTGACAGCTTTTTGTTTGTGGCACAAGCCACAAACCTATAACTCACTTTGTCGGTCGGTCTGTCTGTCGGTCCAAAATTGTCGCACTTCAAAGTGAGGCTGCAAAATTGTCGCACTTCAAATCGAGGCTGCACTTCAAAGTGAGGCTGCTCTTTAAAATGATGTTTCGTTTTCAATTGTCGCACACCACAAACGATTGCGAATCCGCACTTGTTTTCTTACGAGTCCACTTTCAATAAACGGGTCTATTTTACTTTTTATTTAAGTAAAGAGGTAGCATGTACATGAAGAAACGCGTAAATTATTAGCGTTTCTTTCGGAAGCGAGTGTATAAAATATGCTAAGTAGTTCCTGAAATGTCCAAGAACGGGGAAATTCCACGCCAGACCGTTAGAGTCGTGACAAATAATAATTCCATTTACTTATCAAGTATGCATTGGCTAAAATTTTGAACAATATTAGTGACGCCAAACCACATTGCTTTTCAGTTGCAATGAAGCGTTTGTATTTGTAATCTTAAATCAAATAAAAACACTTTTAAACAGACTTAATTAAAATTTAGGTTATATACTGATATGTCCTAACCGAACAATAACCACTTTTCCAAGTTCCATGATGACTTTTCATAACTTTTTGAATGTGGCTATCGAAACATTGTTATAGATTTCCTTTTCTTTAAACGCCACTCATCACGAGTCACCAGCATACTGATGATTCTGGTGGTGTAGCCTGTAAATTGTTTTTACAATAAAACAACAGAAAAAGATTAGAAACACAAGCCGCCTGGATCGTCCAGATCCTAACCCACCCCTTCTCTTATAGAATTCACTTACGAAGTATCGTGATCAAAGAAAAAAAACAACTCGGGATTTTCCTGGCATTTCAGAGTACCTCCAAGATCGTCCCACCCTCTTTATTGATAAAGATGTCCCACGTGTGCCTGAACCAGAACAGAGGACGTTAAACGGACTTTCATTCCCTTCTCTTGGAATGAAAATCTGTTTAACGTCCTCCGGTCTGGAACATTAGTAGATATAAAGATGGTGGGAACGAACTGGAGGCAATGCCCGGAGGCAGTGCAACACCAGTAAAGTCCCGATTAAAAAAACACCAATGCAGAAGAAAAATACTGTTTAACGTCCTCCGGTCTGGAACAGACACATATGGGACATTAGTAGATATAAAGATGGTGGGAACGATCCTGGAGGCAATGCCCGGAGGCAGTGCAACACCAGTAAAGTCCCGAGCTTTTAGCAATACAGATATAATAACATAATAAATTATTATGTATTATTCCTTTCTGCTATAAAGTTCACAGTACAACTAACCTCACGAGTCACGCGCCGAATTAGTGGTCCATTGGTGGTCACAACAGGTAACTCGGGAACTAATTGATCCAACACTGCCGTGTCACTTCATACCCGAATTAAAGACTCAGTACGTCACGTGTCAAAATCACGGTTTTCCCTTTTCCCTTATAGCTGGTAAGAAATCTTATTTTGATCAAGTGTTGCTCCCATATAAATTGCCTCTTACACGAAAACGAGACATCACTTTAAAGAGTAGCCTCGATCGTATACGAGGAAAGTCTGACTGTGGGCCACACCGACCTAGAAAAAACCAAGGGACTTAATCCAGCCGGCTCCCCACGAGCGCTTATTCTTGCCCAACTGGAGATCACTCTCCCCTTAAATATTTTACTTCCCTTTGTCAAATAAAAGGCAAACTCCGCGAACTTTGATTTTTTATTGCATAATAACTCTGTGGCGGTGCCATAGCCGATGAGGTTTAACCGAGGCGTGGTCACCGCTACAGCTATCTGTATTAATAAAAAAAAATCGGGACTGTACTGGTTTCGTACTGCCTCCGGGCATTGCCTCCAGTATTGTTCCCACCATATTTGTATTTACAAATGTCCCATATGTGTCTGATTCAGACCAAGAGGACGTAAAACTCCATTTTCTCTCGGGCTAACGAGAAAGAGTGAGCTTTGCGTTGCTAACGGAAACGTCCTCTAAATGAAACGTCACGAGTTATGGTAGTAGTATATAAATTAGACTAAACTCCCAAAACGATTGGCTGTTTAGCCTAATTTACATAATACTACCCGTGTTGACTGTCTAAGACGCAGTCATGATTACAGTCATGTAGTCATGAGTGCGTCTAAAACTTAATCCCGAATTTAAAATGTAAATGAAACAAAACTGCCAGTCTAATTTACATTTTACATCGCGATCTAATTAGAAAAAACTGCCCGTCTAATTTACATTTTACATAATTAAGATGGGTAGTTTTGTCAGATTTACATTAATTTTTACATCCCGGATTAAGTGTTCGAGTTAGACGCATTCCTGACTACAGGGCCTGTTGTCAAGGGCTAATTATTTAGTTTTAGTTCCATAACTCCACCTAAACAGCACATTTGCTGCAGAGGCATATTTTACGAAGCATTCCGCGAAAATATGCAGATAAACACCCCCTCCGTTTTTTCAGTCTTGCATTTTCTTACTGCAGATTGCACACTTAAAACCTCTATCGTTTTCTTTAGTCAACGTTAATTTTCATCCATTAACACAATTAAAAATATGCATTCAATAATAGTAGAAGATAAAGGCAAGACGGAAAGAACGCAAAAAAACCTGTGACTGGGGGTGCCGATCTGCATCTTTACCGCATTCTGTTTGGGCGACGCGAAATTTATTTATTCACGGTCAGGACACGCGTCTCTTCAAGTTAATTAATTAAGCAAGAAATCCATGTTCTCTACTCTGTACTTGAATGCACAAGTCCACAACGATGGAAACCAAGCGTGTATAAAATGTGTACGCGCTGCGTGTGTTTTTTTTTTTTATGTGTGTGTGTGTGTGTCCGGGTTGCGGGTGGAAGAATTACCACGCGTGCATTGGGTTGTAGTCTTGTAGATAATGTGAGCGGGATAATTGGGAAGGGGTGTAGTGGTAGGGTGGAGGGGAGGGGAGGGGAAACGAGGCTGGGCGAAAGGGGGTGGGGGAGGGGAAGGAAGCCAAAGGGAGGTGGGTGAGGAGTAAGAAAAAGTGTGGGTAGACTTGTATTTTAGACACCGCTAATCCCATTTTCCAACTGAACATTTTCCTCTGAGAAGGAACATTCTGCCATTCCCAGGAAAGGGATAGGGCTAGAATCTGTTTATGATTACTTTCGTGAGACTGAAAGAACCAGACTTTTTAGATTGAGGGTCGTAAACACGAGGGGGGAGGTCTAAAGTGCAAAGTTTCCGGAAGGGTGAAGGTACATTCCCCCTTATGTACGCACGCGTCGTAAATCTGCGCCGTGCGACACGCTCACAACTAAACAGCGAAGCGAAGCAAAGTGGCGGAGCGCTAGCACGCATCTTGTATGGCCTTGGTGAAAAGTGAACGGACGGACGCGCCAGCCGGACGCTATTGTCGTATTTTCCATTCAAAGTTAATGTATTATACAGCACGAAAGGCCCCCACAAACACGCGTTGCACGGTCCCGTGAATATCCATTCAAACCATTCTAAAATAAAAACCAGTCTTAAAAAAAAAGGCGCATCTGCAATGTATGACAAGTCATTTAAACGCACTCCCAGAAGATCTATGGCAATGTAGTTTGGAGTTTTGTTTTGTTTTGCTGTTGCGGTTACTGAAAATAGAAATGCGGCGAGGACAGGATAGTTTCTGGTGGTGGTCTTTCGTTTTGCACGAGTGTACAGTCCGACCATTGTGTGTGTGTGTGTGTGTGTGTGTGTGTGTGTGTGTGTGTGTGTGTGTGTGTGTGTGTGTGTGTGTGTGTGTGTGTGTGTGTGTGTGAGAGAGAGAGAGAGAGAGAGAGAGAGAGAGAGAGAGAGAGAGAGAGAGAGAGAGAGAGAGAGAGAGAGAGAGAGAGATTCAAGTAGGCCTTCGCCCCTCAAGGGGTATGTGAACAACATACTTTTGTTTCCATAATTACCTATTAATAAGAAAAGAAAACGAATTAAAACAAACAAACAAAAAAGTAGCAAATGGCCATAACAAATGTAGCTGAACTGTGACATAAACATTTTCCCATATTAAAAAGTCTTTGCATAGAAACTGCGTATAACTTCTGATTTAGAGCATCACATCACAGGTTTAGTCGAAATAAACATGGGTTTCTATGGTACTTTGGCTCAAGAAACTGCTCTCTAATTTCTTGAAGACTGGCAAAAACAACACAACCGAAATGCACTTCATCTTCCTTAGATAGCTTACAAAGAGGACACAACATATCAGTCATTGCTTAATTTATGCTTATGTATTTTCAGGTCAGTTATTCCTAATCAAAATCTAGTCAATATACTTCATGCTTATTAAGGCAAGGCTTAACATCATGAGTTTCACAAAACAGTCTATAAAAAGCAAATCGTTCACTCTTGTTAATATGATTGTTCCAATGTTGCCACTTGCAGTCAATCAAACGTCAACGAAACATTGATAGACATATTATTTTTACATGTCCAACGCCTTGATGTAACCAGACATCGCCAAAACCATTTTCACACAATCACGCACTTTCGATACCCAGTTACTTTTTCCATTGGCATCTAAATTATATAACGTTTTATAATCTTAATATGGCAATCTATGATCTTTCATACACATTAATTTTTAGCCAATATCTAATACAACTTACCGCAGAATTTAAATACAATGGATATATGTTTGTCTCTCCACAGACTAGATCATTTGGGGTTCTCTGATCTACTAGAACTCTTTTGATTGCAAATAAATGAACTGACTCACAATGATGCTGCTTTGTCTAACCCAACATTCCTGAGCCATAGAGTAATAGTGGCTGAACACCTGTATGAAAAAAGTTGAAAAGTGGTTATTTAAAGCATACAATGTCCATATAATCCATATTAATGCGTTCTTGTTTTCTGCTGGCAAGATCTCAACAAGCAACACTAAAACGTAAACGAGTTTAAAAAAAATAAAATATTTTATTATTACTATACATTTCTTTGTGGTCTTCAAAAAAATTATTTGTTTGTTGTATTATTAGTTTTGTGTTAAAGTTAAGGTTTTTCTTTACGTTTACTAGCTTATTTCTTAAACTATGATTTATAGTGTTCGTTTGTTTCTTAATATGAGAAAAATGAAATAAAAACGTTTAAAACAGTGACAAAAACTCACCTTAAACGAGTTGAGGAGAATATTCCTAAATATTTATAAACTTCAGCCACGGGCATCACCTCACCACCATGTACCAAGCGTTCTCGTGCATTTAATAAATAACTTCCTTTCCTATTGTACGATGTTACTCTTTTTCATATTAATTTTCTACTAGAGTGACAAAGCAGCACTACACACGTTGTTTTTTTTAACTGAGTCTGTAAACACGATAGTTTCAGAAAACGAAATAATATCATCTGCTAACAAGAACAAAATGAAACGTTCTAGATCATCACTTTAAAGATCCACCAGATCACGTGTCAAAATCACGGGTTTTCGCGTGTTTTCCTTCTTATAGCTGGAAAGAAATCTTGTTTTGACCAAGTCTGACTCCCATATAAATGGCCCCAAATTCAAACCGAAACATCATTTTAAAGAGCAGCCTCAATTTCAAGTTGGGGAAATTTGTATGTGGGTTCACAGCTACCCAGAAAAAAAACAAGGGACTTAATCGTGGCGCGTCACTGGGTCTTTAATGAAAATGTAGCACCGTGCCTCCCATTGTTTATTACTTGTATGGCTAACTCCTTTATGGAAATGTAGCACCGTGCCTCCCATTGTTCATTACTTGTATGGCTAACTCGTTTATGAAAATAGAGAACAGAGCAGGGCTACATGCAACACCTGTTGTACATCCAATATAATTAGATAATTTATCCCCATTTCTTACTCTACATTTAATATTTTACCCACACCTTTAATAAACTAAATAGCTTACTATTAATACTTGACACTAGCATTAAGTTTGCACAAAATATTAATACTTTAAAAAATATTCTAGACAATCTTCCTAAATTTCAGACACTTTTTCGTGATTTTGATTTATTTGTTTTTTCAAAAAACTTGCTCAGACCAATTGAAAACAAAAACATAAGTCATTTGATATTGAGGGGACGATTAATAGGCCGCGAGGCCTAGGCTGATGAAGCCTGACCCTATGTACCTACCTACCTAAAAAGGTTTTAGAAAATAGGCCAACATAAAGTTTTGTTGATCGAATCAAATGCCTTCTCAAGAGAGAGAGAGACAGAGAGAGCGAGAGACAGACAGACAGACACGACAGACCCTTATTGCAGTTGTAATATACTCCCGTTCGTAGAGAACTGTGTGTGCAATAAAAGGGAGCAAAATAGTCGCCTCTGTGAGTGTGTTGGTGCACAGTTGAAGCGTCGCCATCGTGAATAGAGTATAGTATTGGCGACGGTTGAAGACAGACGATCTCGACAAAGTAAGTGAATGTGCCTGCTTGCTGTTTAGCGATGATAACACTATCCAACAATATCCAATATTTCCAGCATTTGGCCTACTTCAAAGTCGTGTTGTATGTAACAATGGATATCCGTTTCGTTTCGTTTGTGCGACAAGTGTAAGCTCCAAATAAGTACACTGTATTAGGTTTTAGAGTTTACTTTCTTTAATTTCATCGTCAGTTGTTATTTAGCCATTATTTATGCAATACAAGTTTCTTGCATCAAGTAAGCTTATTCTTGTTCACGTTTTCTGCAGGTGAAGGTAACTTGACTAGGGTTTTTTCAATAGTCCGGGCGTAGGTCTATATAAAACCTAGCTATGCCTTGTTTTGAGATAGGTTTTTATGTCGATCTAACAATATAAAAATTGCCGATGCGCTGAGTTGCTCAACAGATTCATTATGCGAAAAGTAGGCTCTTTAACGACCTAAAAAATCTATCTTGATCGTTACTTTTTCGTTGTTGCATTTTTAAGTATTATTATTATGATTATTATTATTATGAATTCAATGAAGCTGCGAGTTAAGGCCATGCTCCACGCACCCAGTTTCAATCATACAGCTACCCGTTTGTGACGACGTCTGTCAGGCATGAATGTGTTGAAATACTACTGTTTAGTGGAATCTGATGAAATCATAGAAGTTAGTATAGTTACCAGCCGTTTGCTTTGAAAGGATGCGCGCACGCGCGCGTTGTGTGTGTTGTGTGTGTTGTGTGCGTGCACCGAGGAAGGATACCTCTAATAGGTGGACTAGCCAGAAGGGGTGTATGCTCTCCTCGTTCTCTGCATCCAGAAACTTACGGAGACCCCCTCGTACACATAATTACAGTGAACGAAACCAATATAAGGTTGGATCTAAGCAATTCATCTAGTATCAGGGGCGGATCTGAGGGGGGGGGGTTCCAATGTTTCGGACCCCCCATTTCATATACGGGGGTTAAATGTAAGAACATTGCACAATGTTTGCTTTAATCATATAGTAAAAAGCCAAGTGTCCGTGTGTGTGTGTGTGTCTGTCTGTCTGTTTGTCTGAAACACAAAACGGGCCTTATAACTCCGCCGTATTTTGACCGAATCGCTTCAAATTTGCTGTGAGCCCTGACGGGGCGATGGCAACGGCAACCGAGGCGGCCGTGTCATTTGCGCGGTTTGGCAAATGCGCGAAACGCGTATCCACCGGACTCTCGGCGCCCGTATCTCCGGCATTTCTGGACCGATTGCCTTTGAATTTGGCAGGTAGATGACCGGGGACGGTGACTATCGGTGTGCCAAACCGGAAGCGAATCGGTTCAGAAACGCGCGCGCTATACGCCGCTTCACCTTTTCACAAATAACTCCGCCGTTTCTTAACCGAATCGTTGCAAATTTACTGTCAGACTTGCTATGGCCCGGGCAAAGTCTGGCAGCAAATGTGAAGAGAATCGGGAGAGAGCGTCACTCTCAGAGCAGCGCCAACTCTCAGAGCAGCGCCAATGGGAAACGGGGCCTTATAACTCCGCCGTTTCTTAACCGAATCGCTTCAAATTTGCTGTACTCAGCGTTACCAGTACTTTGGCGTTACCGTTACTAGAAGCGTTACCGTTACTAGGGAGAGCGCATCACTCTCAGAGCAGCGCCAACGGGAAACGGGGCCTTATAACTCCGCCCTTTTCTTAACCGAATCACTTCAAATTTGCTGTACTTAGTAAGGTGCGGGGGGTGGTAGAACGGGATGAGTGAAGAAGATGGAAGGAGGGAGAGAGACAAAAGTAATAATAATATTTCGCGGACCCGGCGAAACCAGTACTCAGCGTTACCAATACGTGGCGTTACCAGTACGGTGCATTGCCAGTACTAGGCGTTGCGCTAGTAACCACTAAACTGCAACATGTTCCGGGGGGTTCGCCCCCTGAGCCCCCGCAAGGCCACTACACCTTAACCCAGGACCAATGCAGCTCCCTGGACTCCCCGCGGATCCCCCTCCCATTTGCGAATAATTTTGTCCGCCCCTGAGTATTATTCGTCACAGTTGGGTTAGGTGAAGACGGGGTAAAAAGCCCATGTCAATTATCATGAAATAAAGCAAATTTCACAGTCACATTTTGCCAATGAGAACACTCGTTGAATGCTAAACATTAACACTCGTCTCATGGGCAAAATGTGACTGAAATTTTCTTTATTTCATGAGATAATTGGCATGGGCTTCTTAACCAGCCCATGGACTTTTTACCCCGTCTTCACCTATTATTCCTCACAGTCGTCACAGTTGGGTTAACGCCTCTCGTATTTTCCGTGCGATCCCTGCTCGTATCTCTTTTCACTCTCTACTCGCCGTATG
>CM065696.1:15963541-15976041 GCA_017654935.2 Phymorhynchus buccinoides
CATCATCATCAGCAGCAGCAGCAGCATCGTCGTGACCATCTTTGTCGTTGTTGTCATAATCGTCTTCGTAGTTGATGTCATCATCATTTTTGTCGTCGTCGGCATCGTCATCATCGTCATCATCGTCATCATCGTCATCATCATCATCATCAGCAGCAACAACAGCATCGTCGTGACCATCTTTGTCTTTCGTCATCATCGTCTTCGTAGTTGACGTCATCATCATTTTTGTCGTCGTCGGCATCGTCATCGTCGTCGTCATCATCATCATCAGCAGCAGCAACAGCATCGTCGTGACCATCTTTGTCTTTCGTCATCATCGTCTTCGTAGTTGACGTCATCATCATATTTTTGTCGTCATCGTCATCATCATCATCGTCGTCTTCGTCTTTGTCTCGTCGTCGTCGTTGTCATCATCATCATCATCGTCCTCCCATGCTCCTCATCATTCTCATCATCGATTTCGTCGTAATCATCATCATCATCATCATCATCATCATCATCATCATCATCATCATCATCATCACCATCACCGTCGTCGTCGTCGTCATTAACACTGTTATCGTTGTCATCAGCATCGTCGTCATCATCATTATCATCATCATCATCTTCGTCATCATCGATGTCATTGTCATCGCTGCCAACTTTCTTGTTATCATCGCTATCATTGTCATCGTCGGTGTCTTTCTTTCTCCTTCGCCTGACGAACACGGAAATTGTACCAATCTTAAAGACACACTGACCCACCACGATTAAGTCCCTTGTTTTTTTGTGGGTAGCTGTGACCCGCATTCAAATTCCATCAATTTGAAATTGAGGCTGCTCTTTAAAATGTTTCGTTTCGAATTTGGGGGCAAATGTATGGATGGGAGTCAAACCTGGTCAAAACAAGATTTCTTACCAGCTATAAGAGGGAAAACACGTGAAACCCGTCATTTTGACACGTGATCTGGTGGGTCTTTAAGATCGTTGCGCTTGCTTCAAGATCAATTAGTACTGTACTTGTAAAGATGGTTCTTCCATTTCTTTTCATCTTATCTAATTTCTTTCCTTGCCCCCTTCTTCTTCTTCTTCTTCTTCTTCTTCTTCTTCTTCTTCTTCTTCTTCTTCTTCTTCTTTCTTCTTAATTAACTTCCTCTCCCATCTCTTTTATTTTTCTTGTCCTCCTTTAAATATACTTAACATCATTTTATTTCTTATACTTCCCACTTCTTGCCTCCTCCTTTCCTTTCTTCTTCTTCTTCTTCTCTTCTTCTCCTACCCTTCTTCTTCCTCCTCCTCCTCTTCCTTCTCCCCATCCTCCTGTTGAACTGTAATGCCTGAGTGTTTCTTTGCACGTGCAGCTTCAGAAGCAGGGGTTCAACAGGATCGACGGGTTTGTCGCCAGTTCCGGCTCCTCCAAAATCGGGCTGTGTTGGCTGAATGCAGCGGGGAGACCAGTGAAAACTGAAAACCGGACACATACGTAGGCCTACTTCACCCATTATGGCCATATGGCCTGGGAACGCAGAAGAAGAAAAAGGAGATGCCAGTTCCAATATGCTGGACTGTGCTTATATCAAGAACGCTCACATAAAAGATGGATATTCCATTTCTTTTCATCGTTTCCTTTCACTTGATCTTTTCTTTGGGAATTTTTGAATGCTCAGTTTCTCTTTGCACGTGCAGCTCCAGAATTTTTTTTTTATATTTTTTTTTTAGCTCCAGAAGTTGGGCTTCAGCAGGATCGACGGGTTTGACGCCAGTTCCAAGATGCTGGACTGTGCTCGCCCCAAGAACGTCTACCAGAAGCTGACCGCGTGTTTCCTCGATGCTTCCCCTTTACCCATGAGCCCCGGTGAGTCTGTGGAATGAAACGCCATTTTCCGAGTTATTGTTCTTTGCGTTTGTCTGGAGTTTTTTTTTCTCCAGAGTTATTGTTCTTTGCGTTTGCATGGAGTTTTTCCAGAGTTATTGTTCTTTGCGTTTGTCTGGAGTTTTTCCAGAGTTATTGTTCTTTGCGTTTGCCTGGAGTTTTTCCAGAGTTATTGTTCTTTTGTTATTGTTCTTAGGGAGGCACAAAGAACATGTCAGATACGATACTGCTCCCTGCTTGCTCCGCCGATGTTTAGTCTGTCTGTTTGTTTATCTGTCTGTCTGTGTCTGTTCTTTCTTTTTCTCTTTTTGTTTCTGTTTGCCTCTTTCTTTTCTCTCTCTTTCATCTCTTATCCCCCCCCCCCCCAAGTTTTCAATACGTGTATGTATACTAGATATATATATATATATATTTAACACGCGCGCGTGTTTGTATATGCGCGCTCTCGCGTGAGTGTATGTGTTTGTGCGTGCAACAAGAGTAAGTCTATGTTACATGCATAAGTGCGAATAATCATTATTTAGCACATGTGGTGTGTGTGTGTGCGTGTGTGTGTGTGTGTGTGTGCGTGTGTGTGTGTGTGTGTGTGTGTGTGTGTGTGTGTGTGTGTGCGTGTGCGTGTGCGTGTGCGTGTGCGTGCGCGCGTGTGCGTGCGCGCGCGTGTGTGTGTGATTATGTGCACGCGCGCGGGCATGTCTGTTTGCAGGCACGTACGACTGTGCGGTGATCGCTGGCGGCATGTGTGAAGGCCACATCCCCACTGCAGGCCTGCGGTCTCTGGCTCGTGTGGTCAAGTCAGGTAACAGTAATTAAAGGAAACATTAAGTCCAAAGACGAGTTGGCCTTAAATTAAAGTTTTATGTGTAATACACAGTCACTGTGCATTTCTTTCTATTCAAAAGTCTTTCAAATAGACACTGACCTGGGTGGGAGGAAGGAGGATCCTAGGAGGTCATTTGCTGGCTAACAATTTCGACCATAGCTCTTCGTCGGACTGAATTTGCAGTGCTGTGTTGGCAGTCTGTCTTCACTGACTGAGTAGTGTTCAGAGGAGGAATGGGTGAACACGTGTCAGGAATTAACCCTTTCACCGCCAATGTCGCGTTTATGCACCACGAAGCTTTAACACCCATGTCACTAAAGAGTATCAAATCAGGGCCTGTTAAAAAAGTGTTATCTGAAGACCCTTTTTTCTTTATATTATTGGGAGGTAACGATAGGCTTGATGTTATATATGTCACAGAGGAATTAGCAATATTTCAGATATTATTTTTGCTCTACCCATGTAAGTTTAATGGTATATTTTGGCTGAAAAATGGCTGGCGGCGAAAGGGTTAAGTGATTGGAAAGAGAAAAATATGGGACAGGAGTGGGAGGAGGCGTAGTTGAGTGCTTTTCCATTAATAGGCGTAGTTGAGTGCTTTTTCCATTAATAGGCGTAGTTGAGTGCTTTTTTTTATATTAATTGGCGTAGTTGAGTGCTTTTCAATTAATAGGCGTAGTTGAGTGCTTTTTCCATTAATAGGCATAGTTGAGTGCTTTTCAATTAATAGGCGTAGTTGAGTGCTTTTCAATTAATAGGCGTAGTTGAGTGCTTTTTCCATTAATAGGCATAGTTGAGTGCTTTTCAATTAATAGGCGTAGTTGAGTGCTTTTTCCATTAATAGGCATAGTTGAGTGCTTTTCAATTAATAGGCGTAGTTGAGTGCTTTTCAATTAATAGGCGTAGTTGAGTGCTTTTCAATTAATAGGCGTAGTTGTAGTTGTAGTCATGTAACTGGTATGTCGATGGCAGTATGATTTTATTCCCAGTATTGTATATAAGCTTGATTGAGAAGGTGAATGTGGTCTATGTTTCTTCTTAGAATTTTCATATTGTAACTTTTGACTCTTGCATAATTGTGTGAGTGTGTGCGTGCGTGTATGTATGTGTGCGTACGTTCATGTGTGTGTGTGTGTACATGCGTGCATGCGTGCGTGTGTGCGTGCGTGTGTGTGTGTGTGTGTGTGTGTGTGTCAAGTCAAGTCAAGTCAAGTCAAGTCAAGTCAAGTCAAAGTCATCTTTATTGAGGGTTAAAGAATAAGCTAACAAAACTTTTTTCATCCTGCCCTCATTGTGTGTGCGCGCGCGCGCTGTGCGTGCGTGCGTGCGTGCGTGCGTGCGTGTGAGAGAGGAAGACAGAGAACGTTGCGTGCAAGCATCGTGTTTATTTTACTTTCTAATGATTCATTATTTGTTTGCCTTTAATGTTCTTGTTATCAATGTAAAGCGCACTGAGCTCATGTAAGAAAGAGCGCTATATAAATTCCCATTGTTATTATTAAATTAACTAACATAACTGAGGGTAATCTTTTTTGTTCTTCAGGCGGGGTGGTGGTGATCGTGATGCGGGAGTCGTTCCTGAGGGAGGTGGCGGAGTACAAGGACAGGCTGGAGAGGGAGATGGAGGCCATGGAGGGGGAGGGGCTGTGGCGCCTGCTGTCCAGGACCCCCCTGCCCAACTACTTCCACCACCACATGGGGGTCGTCTTCACCTTCCGCCTCTGCTAGATATATAGCTGTTGCCATGCATGTTTTGCTGTTTTATTAATTAGCCTCTGCTAGATAAACCACCATAGCTGTCGCCACGTCTTGTTATTTTGTTAATTAGCCGTTCATCGTCTTCACCTTCCGCTTCTAATAGATAAACCACCATTGTGGAGGGCGATCAGAGGCGTTTAAATCTCGAGACCCTGTTGCTAAGCTGTAGTCTCTTCCAACATTGTAGGTTTGTTGGCTCCTCCGAAATCGGAATGTGTCGGCTGTATGCAGCGGGGAGACTGGCGAAAACTGAAAACCGGACACAAATGTGCCTTACCCTATATGGCCCGGGTACAAGGCAAGGCAAGGCAAGAAATTTATTTCATACCCCATTTGGGCACAGAAATATAAAAACATACACACACATAAATAAATTTCCAAGAATCAACCCAAGAGTGATGTCCAAAATCATTTCAAAGATAACCCATACCATAATATTACAAATAATGTAATGTATTACTAAATTAAAAACAAAATGGGAAAAAGACATGATTAATAGCATTTATCTGAAAGAACCGTTAACAACTGTAATGAAGTGCTTTAGTTTGAGTAATATTTTCTTATTTTTTGTAGAGAACAAAGCTTTGAATTTATAAGCATTAGGGCGAGTAAAAAAATACTTAGGGAGGTACCTTCTCCTGTCAGTGTCAAAGAAAGGACAAACAAACAAGTAGTGAAACTCATCTGCCACATCATGTACATTACATTTTTCACAAATTCTTTCATGTCTGGGTGTACCAGTATAACGCAACGTGTTCACAGGCAAGTTATTATTAGTAGTTCTGAATTTTAACACAGTAATCATATAGCTATATGGCAAGACTAAGTAATATGGGTCAACACAAAAAGACGTTTTAAACATTCTGTAGTTTAAATATAATTCGTCATTATCTACATGCATATACCAAGATTGTAAAAAGGTGTCTTTTAAGCATCTTTTCACCTTCTCCTTGAACCACAATGGATTTGCATCAAGAAAGTTTTGATTCAACCAAAAACTACTCAAGCCAGTTTCATTTAGTAGTGTATGGATATATTTGATGTATCTGTTTTCATAAACATTTGACTCGTACATTTTCAATAGGCATTTATAAACAAGAACTGATAATTTTTCTGTCTGGTGGTTTGTTACAAGGTTAAACCAAAATGATAGCATTCTACATTTAACAGTTACACCAACAGGGAATTTACCCGTTT
Organism: Phymorhynchus buccinoides; assembly: GCA_017654935.2. Taxonomy (NCBI): domain Eukaryota; kingdom Metazoa; phylum Mollusca; class Gastropoda; order Neogastropoda; family Raphitomidae; genus Phymorhynchus; species Phymorhynchus buccinoides. The sequence continues at coordinate 15,969,175 of CM065696.1, forward strand.
CCCCAAAAATCATGAGAGAAGGAGTCGACTGTCTTACTTTCAGAACCAACTTGTAAAATCTTAACTGCAGTCTCTGAATAATATCATTCACATCAAAGCCCCAAATTTCACAACCATATGTAAGGATAGGAAGTACAGTTTTATCAAATAGGTCAATTGTTAGATCTGCAGGAAGCAGACAACGACACAGAAGAAATATATAGTCAGAAGTGGCGAAGAGAAAAGTAAAGACGAGTATGACGATAGGGACGAGATCATGGCCCCCTCATCCGTACTACTAAGTTTTACCCAAAAGCCTAAATGTTACAAAGAGTGATAACTTCGCAGCCTACCAACCTTGCAAAGAATGAAGCCAACTTTCTCACTTCCCTTCTGGAAGGTGAAAAGGTGGGAAGCGTTAGTGTTGTAGGCAGTGAGTGGGCTCACAATGACACCACCACTTGTAATGTAGGTGAAAAGGTGGGAGTAAAAAATAACCCGGCTTCAGTTAGCTGCGGAGTGCGAACTCTTTGTATATTCAGGCTTTTTTGGTTTTACTGCTGAAAGAGACGACTTATCAGCAGTCTCAACATTCATGCGCGTCAGTATGGGCTCCAGTCGTAGTTATTGACGTTATTATTGGTTTAAATAGCATTGTATTTCTGAAAGTCACAAATGAAAATCAATAATGATCATTAGATAGGGCAACAAGAAAACTTCTATAAAGCCCTATCTTAAAGAAAAAAGTGCACAGACAATAATAGTGACGGACGGCCAATCAGAGTAATGAAGCGCTATCTTAATTTTCAAATATGTTTTATATATTAATGTAACACATAAACAATCGAAAAACAACAACAAACAAACACACAGAAATTTCATTCCATTGATGTCATTATTGACTGTGACAAACTTGACATGAGAAGAGCGGCGAGAGTATACCTTCCATTGGTGATTAGAAAAAAGTCCAGAAGGAAACACTCTCTAAATGGCCTAGAAGAAAAAAGACAGTTTGTATCTTTACACGGTTATATCTTCCTATTGATCAATGTTAACAGAGGCGACTTCTTACCATAACATTTGTTTTAAAAACATCATACTGCTACTTATTTTACTATCAATACCAGTTAGAATTTTCTGGCCCGGCTAAAAATGTTTTTTTTTTTTTGTAATTGGAAATTGTTTGAGGTCATTTAGAGACTGTTTCCTTTTGGACTAGTAAGGCAACAATTGCAGCAGTTTATAGGGCCTACGTTTATATTTCGCTAACACGTGTAACATCCCAATTCCCCAATTCGCCCCCCACCCCCACCCCCACCCGCCTGGAGACGCCGGAGAATGGGGGTTTGCGGGTAGTCGAGGGTGGGAGGGGGGTAGAAATTGATTAAAGGGTGGGTGGGTGTGAGGAGTCCATTTTCTCTGGTCTCCAGTCGGTATATATGGCTAAGGCATTGCGTGTATTGTTTATGTCATTTGTTTCAGACCTAGGATTTCATTTCCAGATTTTCTTTTCGTTTAGCTTTTGTATCTCAGTACATGTTCTGTTTCAAGGAAAACTGTTTGGTTCCCAGAATATCAAATTATTAAGATTTTGTTGTGAATCTGTATTTTCGGTTGGGTAATTTGTTTTTGTTTGCTTTGTTATCGCTTTCTGGAATTTGTCACGATTCCTCCATTGTTTTGAAGACGTTTTCAATACACTATCTTATTTATCGGAGTTATTAATATGGATAATAAACTGAAAGGCAGATTTGCCGAAAACAAAATACAAAAACCTCTCAGCTGTGCAAAAGTTCAAACAAAAATGACAGGACAGTGAAGAGGCCGCGAGGCCTAATGTCCTAACTACCTGACCTGACCTGACCTTATTGAAACACTTGTTATTGGTGCATAATTTTGAAACTTTAAAGCACCTAATCTATAATTTAGAAATAAGGTTTGTTTAAAAGTATAAAGTTTGTTTAAAATTGAAGACAGAGATATTAATATGGATAATAAACTTCAACCAAAAATACACACACAAATGGAAGGGTTGTTTTGTCTATCAAAATCAATATATTGAATATGTGTATGTGTGTTCGCACGCGCACGTGTGTGTACGTGTGTGTGTGTGTGTGTGTGTGTGTGTGTGTGCGTGTGCGTGCGTGCGTGCGTGCGTGCGTGCGTGTGCGTGTGTGTGTGTGTGTGTGTGTGTGTGTGTGTGTGTGTGTGTGTGTGTGTGTGTGTGTGTGTGTCGGTACAAATATGGCTAAGACATTCATTTCACACTTCCAAGGTATACATCCTTGACCTTGACCTTCCACGATACCCAATACTTAGCTAAACTCACCATAAGCCAATGCACCTGCACGCGAAGTTTGAACATTGTAAGTCCAACGGTGTAAAACATGGCCCAAAGAAGAAATTTCGATTTTCAAAGTCAAACTCCAAGGTTAAGGTCATTACTGTTATAGTTTTTCTACAGGACCATTTGTGTACCGTGGCAAACAACCACACAAATGTTGAAGTAATTCCATCTATTGGTTCACGACATACAAATACAGATTGGATACAAAATATATGGCATAAAGGACATTTTGATTTTAAAGATCAAACTTCAAGGTCAAGGTCAGCAAGGTCATGAATATCGAAAGGAACCTTCCTTTTTTAGACGTCTACATATCTACCATATGTGACCCAGCACCACGAAAGGGACATTAAGTGTCAAACTGACCATTCTGAGAAAATTATACATTTGAAAACTTCAGGCAATTCTCTTTCTAATGATACAAGAATCATTCTTGTACTTGTTTCCGTTCTAGAGTATGGGTATTTAACGTTAGTAGGGTGAGTCTCGTCATTTAGAGAAAACACTGTCTAAAGTAAAGCCTAGCTGAAGAAAATGCATTGACCTACTCGTTTTAAAACACCTTTAAAACCATTTAGAGACCACATTAAAGATTATCCTTTATAAATATGAAATATAAGATGTTAGAGAACACGAAAATACCCATAATTCAAAACTGACAAAAAGTGAGATTTTTGACTTTGCAAGCCTGTTGTGAGAAACTAGCCCAGCGACTTAATGTCCCTTTCGTGGTGCTGGGTCACATATTTGATCAAAATCCGTCCAGTAGTTTTTGAGAAATTTGAATGACAGACAGACAGACACACACACACACACGCACGCACGTACGCACGCACGCACACGCACGCACACACGCGCACACACACACACACACACACACACACACACACACACACACACACACACACACACAGACACAGTCACACACACAGACAGACAGACACACACACACACACACAGTCAGACACACAGACCCCCCAAAATAGTAATAATACACCCGTTCAATAACCAAGCCCTTGTGAAATCCCCAGATTTCAGCACAATATTGCATTATTGGTTGCACTTGAGAATTTTAAAAAATGCAAACCGAATTAAAAGAACAGCCATCTGTACAATTTATTAAAATAATAACCATAATTGCTTTTTTCGCTCTGTTTGCTAGATCGTGACATGCAAATTCCAAGCTAAATCTTGTAGAAAAGTAAACTCCCAAGATTGTTGTATGCATTGACTACATTTATATTCATATAAGATTTCTGTATGCATTTACATTCCTACCACCATATTTACTCTGTTTATTTTCAGAGAGGGAGAGAGAGAGAGAGAGAGAGAGAGAGAGAGAGAGAGAGAGAGAGTAGTAGTAGTAATTTTGAAAGAATAAAATATTTTCTGTAGAATAAATTTTGAAGAGCTGAAGAATAAATTACGACACCGGCTGTCCCCCAAAAGTCTTTGGTTTCTTAAGACCAAATTATATAAACGTAATCAGATACATTTATGTTGTACTATCTATGATCAAGAACAAATAGAGTTTGGTTTTGATGTGCTATTTTCGTTTCTTTTGAGCTGAGATCCCGAAATGTATATTTTTTCCACCCAGCCCTCATCTCTTCCTCCTGCACAGACCTAAATCAAATCGCTTTTAACAGCAGTATCAAAATTGTTACCAAAATATAATGCCTTTGAAACGTGTGTGTGCCAAACAAGAGGTTAATCAACGAAATTGTTAACCCTTTCACCGCCAATGTCACATTTTTGCACCACAATGGTTTAACACCCATGTCACTACAATGGCATCAAATCAGAGCCTGTTATGTGAAGACACTATTTTCTTAATTTTGGGAGGTAAGGAGAGGCCTAATATTATACACGTCACAGAGGAATTTGCAATATTGCAGATCCCCCCCACCCTCTTTACCCAGTTACGTTTAACCCTTTCGCCGCCAGCCATTTTTCAGCCAAAATATAGCATTAAACTTACCTGGGTAGAGAAAAAACCCCATTCTGCAATATTGTGAATTCCTCTGTGACATGTATGACATTAGGCCTATCCTTACCTCCCAACATTAAGAAAATAGTCTTCGAATGACAGGTCCTGATTTGATGCCTTTTAGTGACATGGGTGTTAAACCATTGTGGTGCATAAATACGACATTGGCGGTGAAAGGGTTAATGTTATCTTTTGGCTGAAAAATGTTGGGAGGTAAGGATAGGCCTAATATCATATACGTCATAGAGGAATTTGCAATATTGCAGATTCCCCCCCCTCTTTACCCAGTTAAATTTAATGGTATATTTTGGCCCCAAAATGTCTGGCGGCGAAAGGGTTAATCCAAAGAGCAGGACTAATATTGAATAAGATCAAAAGGGTATTGCATTACATTTTCTAGCTTTGTCACAGGTTGGTGTCATAGCTAAGCTTCTTCTTCTTCTGTGTTCCCAGGCCATATGGCCATAATGGGTAAGGTACATATATGTGTACGGTTTTCAGATTTCATTGGTCTCCCCGCTGCATACGAGCCAACGCATTTCCGATTTTGGAGGATCTCAAAGAAGAAAATATTTGGAAGATATTTTTGGGGAGAAAATAAGAGGCAGGAGAGTGGACCAATATGTCAGAAAGATAGTAGATGACAGAAAGTAAAGGGAAATGCCCCCCCCCCCTCCCCCTGACCAGTACATACACCACGGCCATTATTCCCGCTATTACATGCCACCCCCTCATCCCATGTTCTCCCCCCCCCTCCTCCTCCCCCTCGCTCAACCCCACCATCAGTGTGGCAGTGGCCTTTTCCATTTCCCCAATTTCCCCAATGTCCCTCACCAGCTCTGCCACACCAGCTAATCTGAGTTCATTATAATTATAACGTCACTCGAACACTAGTCTACAGCCACGACTACAGCTTCTACGCCAAGACTCACCTGACTTTAGTCCAGCGCCTCCCGCCCGACCCTTTCCTCCCAAGAACAACGCTGATGAACCAATTTCGAAGTCTACAGCACCAGAACTACTTGTCCCTAAGAGCTACGGCTGTGAGGACGTAAAACCTTCTGCAAACAACTAGTCTACAGTGCTGTGCGCATGTATGTGTGCTAGCGCGTGCGCGCGCGTGTGTGCGTGTGTGTGTGTGTGTGTGTGTGTGTGTGTGTGTGTGTGTGTGTGTGTGTGTGTGTGTGTGTGTGTGTGTGTGTGTGTGTGTGTGTGTGTGTGTATGTGTGTATATGTGTGTGTGTGTGTGTGTGTGTGTGTGTGTGTGTGTGTGTGTGTGTGTGTGTGTGTGTGTGTGTGTGTGTGTGTGTGTGTGTGTGTGTGTGTGTGTGTGTGTGTGTGTGGTGTGTTTGTGTGTGTGTGTGTGTGTGTTTGTGTGTGTGTATGTGTGTGTGTTGTTGTTGTTTCTTTAATTTAACGTCTTTTCACTTAGAAGTGATATTAGACATGAAAGTGTGTGTGTGAGTGTGTGCGCGTGGGAATGTGCATGTGTATCTGTGTGTGCTTAAAGTGCATATTTATAAGTAACATTAGGGGATGTATGCTTAGTTAAAACAGTTTAAAAAAAAAAAATTAAAACACAAAAAACATAATAATAATAATGATAATAAAATAAAATAAAAACTCCAGAATTGAACTATTAGAAAATAAAAATGCAAACATTCTATCAACAAAAACCCAACAGCAATCATAGAAACGAGCCAAATGGACTTAACATTAAAGTTTGTACAAAATTCAAAAGAGATACGGCATCTTGGAATATACATTTGGATTAATCTTTTCTGAATTCTGAAAGGGCCGATTCAAAATAAGGGCAATAATATAGAATGTGTGTTGTTGTACAATTATCAATAGCACCGCATACACATTGAAGATTTTTTGTGAATTTAGTTTTAAAAGCATTTAGCTTAAGTCTATAAAGTAGTGAAACAAACTTTTTAAGGCGTCTTGGATGTTTGTTTACATTTCTATTAAGAAATACATAATTTACTAAGGAATCTCTTTTCTGAGACTTCCATGATCGGGAGTTTAAACAACACTTTATGGAAGATTCAGGTTTATGTATTTTGTGAAGCATAGATTCTTTGTAGATTTTATCAAAATGTTCAAAAGAAGCTCTTTGTAAGAGAGAATAGCCTTCTTGCAAACTCCAGGGAATGTGAATATCCGTAGAATTAGCAGATTTGTTTGCCCCTGCCCGAGCAGTACGATCAGCCCATTCATTTCCAGAAATCGAACAATGAGATGGGATCCAACAAAAGTCAACTGTGATGCCTCTTAATATAAGAATATGGATAAGTATTCTAATTTCTGTAATGATTTCAGCCCTGGTTTTTGGACTTGTTGATTCTAAAGCTTGAAGAACAGATTTAGAATCTACACAAAAAAGAACACCGTAGAAGTTAAATGGAACATCTATAACATACTGAATAGCCATTAAAATTGCTACTAATTCAGCTGTGAAAATGGAGAAGTCTTTACCAAGATAAAAAGATTTTTCGATTTTTAAAGTGGGAATGACAAATCCACAGCCTGCATTATTGTCTAGTAA
>CM065696.1:15986041-15991041 GCA_017654935.2 Phymorhynchus buccinoides
AGAGCAAACCAGTGGGGAGTGGCCGGCCGTCAGAGAACAAAGTCAACCAAGTAAATGTTATGTAGAAGAATGAAAAACTATGTCTGGATGTAATGATTCACTATACCGGGAAATTAATGACAATGAAAAAATGGAAATGAAAGGATTCTGAATTCGTCTCGTTTTTGTGGTTGTGTTTATTTTATTTTATGCCTGTCCCAAGGATATCTCCAGAACCGCTTGACAGAATCGCTTCAAATTGTGTGTGGTGGTGTGTCACCACGAGAGGAAGGCCTACGCGCATAAAGTATCGCCGTCGTGACCATGACCTTGAAAACCAAAAATATTTAAGGGGCCATAACTTCCTCCTTATCATTGGACTTAAAGTCTTCAAACTTGTCATGTTTGTACATTGGCTTATGGCGATTCTGATGATGGCATATCGATCAAGGTCAAGGTCAAGGTCAGGGAGATCGGTAGGCCTTGAAAGTGGTAGGGGTAAGAAATTGGGTTTTAAGCCATATTTTCCATATTTTTACTTGTCAGAGGCGCTTCAGATTGTCAGTGGTTGTGTATCCCCTAGAGTAGAAGACACCCGAGTAGAAAGTATTGTGCTGACCTTGACCGTGAAGTGTGACTTTGAAAACCGAAATTTTCTTTTTTGCGCTATACGCTTCTTGTCTAAGCTGTATCTCGTGAAAATTAAAATAGAGTCCCTTCAAATTTTGTGTGAGGCTGTAATACTTAGAGTACAATACATTGGTACATAAATTATGCCCCGGGAACAAAATGTCGCCGAGCGGCAGACATGTTTCCGTTTTTCTTCACTCTCTTATATCTCGTGAAATTGAATCACTCAAAATTGTGTGTGTGTAATAAGAGTAGAAGACTTTGCAGTACAAATTATTTCACATGATGTTTAAATGTCGCCGAGCGGCAGACATGTCTCCGTGTTAAGGGTGTACACCCCACTGATTAAGGGTGTGCACCCCAGTAAAGTAGGGGGTGTACTACTAAGAGTAGAAGACATTGTAGCACAAAATGTGCTACGTGGGGTTTAAATGTCGCCGAGCGGCAGACATGTCTCCGTGTTAAGGGTGTACACCCCATTGATTAAGGGTGTGCACCCCAGTAAAGTAGGGGGTGTACTACTAAGAGTAGAAGACATTGTAGCACAAAATGTGCTACGTGGGGTTTAAATGTCGCCGAGCGGCAGACATGTCTCCGTGTTAAGGGTGTACACCCCATTGATTAAGGGTGTGCACCCCAGTAAAGGAGGGGGTGTAATACTAAGAGTAGAAGACATTGTAGCACAAAATGTGCCACGTGGGGTTTAAATGTCGCCGAGCGGCAGACATGTCTCCATGTTAAGGGTCTGCACACCACTCTTTAAGGGTGCACACCCCGGTAAAGGATGTGCACTATAGTAAAGGGTGTGTAGACCTGTGTATCACCCAAAGGACCCAAGGAGGACAGGGGCTATCCACGTGGGATTTAAATGTCGCCGAGCGGCAGACATGTCTCAGTGTTAAGGGTGTGCACCCCAGCGATTAAGGGTGTGCACCCCAGTAAAGGATGTGCACTCCAGTCAAGGGTATTTAGGTGCATCACCCAAAGATTGCAAGGAGAGTTTTGCAGTTACAGGCGGGGCTAAGATGTGATGGGGCAGAGGAGGTACAGGGCGGGGCAGGTACAGGGCGTAACGGGCAAAGGACATATCTGCCGCTCGGCGATGCCCTTGTTCTTATTTGAATCCTGACCTCTCATATTAAAACAAATGCTTGAAGATACTGAAAAGCAGAGGGTCGTCTGATATATTTCAAGAAAATTATTTTGTCGTGACTAATTTTGTATCAATTATTATTTGCTAGTTAGTTTTACTATACCTTCAAACGTGGGGAATTTCATTTAAAGGATAATGATGTTCATTTTAACAATCGAACACTGATAAACTTCTTAGAAAGCTGTTTCGTGTGATACTCACAATCTTTAATCCCGAATGCTGCTTTCTCAGCTTTGATGGAGAAGTGGTTGTTAATTAATTTGCACGTTGTTTACGGAGCGCCAGTTATCCTTCTTTTCTTTCCGTTTAGCCTCTGTATTTTACTGCTTTTTTTCTGTTAGTCTGCGCCTGTTCCAATTTCTTTGAATTGAGATCATGCAGTTTTCTTGACATGACTTGACAATATACTCAAAGGGCGACACATTGGTTTGGTTCTAACGTGAAAGATTTGGCTTGTTCAGCACATTTTTTAAAATGCAAACTGTACACATTAACGTCCAATACGATCCCTCTCCCGTTCCCCCCTCCCCCACCTCCACCAACACGGAATGTTTAAAGGTGCACTCTGACGGATGAGGTTTTTTTTGCAAGAAACACGTCGACATCACCAGAAAGACAGCATTTTCAAGGATCGGAACACTCACTTTGCTCTGGTTTCTTATAAATTAAACCGTCAAAACGGCGATTCCTCCTTGGCGGAAATGCCGGAGAGAGTAGCCATTTTGGATGGGGTGGGTGGAGGTCACTCATTGTGGTTGAAGCATTTTCTTTTTTTGTTGTGCAGTGAAAACAAAATGGAGCTATTTCCTTTGTTGTGAGCGAAACTTCTTTAGGTAAACTGTATAACAATTTTTTTAAAAAGGCTTGTATTGCGAAAAGTTCGTGCAAACGATTTGGTCTAAACGCAGGCGGTAATTAAAAAACCCACGGCAAACTTCTCTTTGGGTGAAAGAATTTAACTTCCAGCACCTCCGCCAAGTAGGAATCGCCGATTTGATGGTTTGATTTCTGGGAAACCAGAGCAAAGTGAGTGTTGCGATCTCTGTAAAGGGTGTTTTCCTGGTGATCTCGACGTGTTTCTTACAAAAACTCATCCATCAGGGTGCCCCTTTAAGTAATATTGCTGGCCAGACAATCCTGAATTATGTCACTCCAGGTACAGTATTCATGAGTGCATCATCTTACACAGTTAACACCGGTAGTAACACGTAAATTCGCATAAACACCCAATCGTTCTTGCTTGTGATGCTAATTTACATGCTACTATCCGTGTTTGCTGTTTAAGACGCATTCATGACTACCATAACAGACTCTGTATGTAATGAGCAACTTAGGACGCGCATTTGACCGCCAGGGGGCAGTCAAACCAGTAGGGGCTTAGCGCGCGATATTCTTAGTTGGGCGTAGTGAGAGAGAGAGAGAGAGAGAGAGAGAGAGAGAGAGAGAGAGAGAGAGAGAGAGAGAGAGAGAGAGAGAGAGAGAGAGGGAGGGAGGGACTGCCTCCTGGCGGTCAAATCATCGTCCTAAGTTGAGAATTATGTCGCTTGAAATGTGGAGACAGCCTGGAAGAGGTTTCACGTTGGTCTAGATACTCTATAATTACCGAAGTCTTTCCCCAAAAAGATCAGCGCTCGCATGGATGGCTCCAATTCAGCCAAGCAAAACGGATGCCGCCTGCTAGACCATGGAACTTCGCGTCGAGTTGTCTGCTGACTCGTTTGTCTCGCCCTTTGACTCGTCCTACCTCCCCGTGGGGATACCGGGGGGTCTTTCGTAAAAATAGTTCCCCCACCTTCTGGAATTTCTGTGCTTGTAACTTCCTCTAATCTGCGACTCTCTTTCACTCTGACTTTTTCCTTTGCTTTGGGTCATTTGCTATCTTTCTGACTTTAAAAAAAGAATCTTCCAAATATTTTTTCTCCTTTGAGCTCCTCCGAAATCGGAATGTGTCGGCTGTACGCAGCGGGTAGACCAGTGCCACCCCCCCCCCCTGCATTTCTCGGTTAATTCTATTTTTCCATTTTTGCCTTTCTTACCATACATAAAGCTGTATTTTAGGAACATTTTTAGCTAATAACCTTTTTTTGGAATACTAACCCTATCCCTAACCCTAGCCCTAAACCTAACCCTACCCCCCCCCCCCCCCCCCCCCCCCCCCCTCCCCCCCCCCCCCTCCACTATGTACTGCAGTACACCGCGATTTGTCACAGTTGTGGTTCGTTGCGTTTTTCCGTCTTATAGGGTGGGGGGTAGGGTTAGGCTTAGGGCTAGGGTTAGGGATAGGGTTAGTATTCCAAAAAGGTTATTAGCTAAAAATGTTCCTAAAATACACCTTTATGTTTGGTAAGAAAGGCAATAACGGAAAAATACAATTAAACGAGAAATGTAGGGGGGGGGGGGGCACATCTTGACCTTTACCTGCACAACATTAAAAATGCGCCGACGGGACACCGTTTACCTTAAATGGTCAAACGGGATGCACGTGCACACCTTGCCGATAAAATGTAATGCAGAGCAGTGTCCCAAACATGTTCTAATAAGTAAAAAAACGCTTGACGTTTTCTTCTCACTCTTGTTATTTTTGCGCGTAGGGCGTTGTGTGTGGTCTTAGGACCTCGTCCCCCCCCCCCCCCTCCCCAACTCTTGTGAAACTCACCCCTGGGTGGACATACCATTCTACTGGTAAACCTGTTATGCTCACGACAGTGGCGTAGGAACATGTTGAAGCCAGGGGGGGGGAGGGGGGCAGGATTGCCAGCAAACCATGTACCTGGGGGGGGGGGGGGGGTTGTGGCGAAGGAGGGGGGAGGGAGCACACAGTCAAGGTGGATGTACGGGTTAAGTTATGCGGTTATGCGGTTATCATAACACAGAACAACTGACTGATCAATGACTACTGTTTTACTATCATCATCACATCATAACACAGAACAACTGACTGATCAATGACTACTGTTTTACTATCATCATCACATCATAACACAGAACAACTGACTGATCAATGACGACTGTTTTACTATCATCATCACATCATAACACAGAACAACTGACTGATCAATGACTACTGTTTTACTATCATCATCATATCATAACACAGAACAACTGACTGATCAATGACTACTGTTTTACTATCATCATCATATCATAACACAGAACAACTGACTGATCAGTGACTACTGTTTTACTATCATCATCACATCATAACACAGAACAACTGACTGATCAATGACTACTGTTT
>CM065696.1:15998541-16003541 GCA_017654935.2 Phymorhynchus buccinoides
TTTTTTTGGTCTCTCCCGAAAATCGTCTAGGGGGGACGTAAGAGGACGTAAAACACTAGGTATCATCAATCGTCTATGGGGACTCGGAATAAGCGGCGTGAGAGCAATGCCACTGCATAGCCCAGATGATGCCACCACCACACACAGCCTACACACACAGAACTGAACCCAATCGGTTGTCAAGTTCCCTCCGTGAGTTGTTCATGAACCCTTTGAGCACGGACGGATGCACGCACGCACCCACCCACCCACATACACATGCATCCACGCACGCGCAGGAATGACAAAGATAAGGGTGTCTGTTTCCCTTAGGACATGAACGCAGAGAAGTACCGGGGTCCCAGCGCACGCACTCACCCACCCACCCACACATGCATGCACCCACTCTCCCACCCACCCACCCACCCACACATGCATGCACGCACGCACAGGAATGACAAAGATAAGGATGTTTGTTTCCCCTAGGACATGAACGCGGAGAAGTACCGGGGTCCCAGCGCACGCACTCACCCACCCACCCACACATGCATGCACCCACTCTCCCACCCACCCACCTACCCACACATGCATGCACGCACTCACAGGAATGACAAAGATAAGGATGTCTGTTTCCCCCTAGGACATGAACGCGGAGAAGTACCGGGGTCCCAGAGCACGCACCCACGCACCCACCACCCACCCCCACCCACCCACACATGCATGCACGCACTCACAGGAATGACAAAGATAAGGATGCCTGTTTCCCCCAGGACATGAACGCGGAGAAGTACCGGGGTCCCAGAGCACGCACTCACCCACCCACCCACACATGCATGCACGCACTCACAGGAATGACAAAGATAAGGATGCCTGTTTCCCCCAGGACATGAACGCGGAGAAGTACCGGGGTCCCAGAGCACGCACTCACCCACCCACCCACACATGCATGCACGCACTCACAGGAATGACCAAGATAAGGATGCCTGTTTCCCCCAGGACATGAACGCGGAGAAGTACCGGGGTCCCAGAGCACCCACCCACCCACACATGCATGCACGCACTCACAGGAATGACCAAGATAAGGATGTCTGTTTCCCCCAGGACATGGACGCGGAGAAGTACCGGGGTCCCAGAGCACCCACCCACCCACACATGCATGCACGCACTCACAGGAATTACCAAGATAAGGATGTCTGTTTCCCCCAGGACATGAACGCGGAGAAGTACCGGGGTCCCAGAGCACGCACTCACAGGAATGACAAAGATAGGGATGCCTGTTTTCCCCCAGGACATGAACGCGGAGAAGTACCGGATGTCCCAGAGCACGCAACACATGCATGCACGCACCCACAGGAATGACAAAGATAGGGATGCCTGTTTCCCCCAGGACATGAACGCGGAGAAGTACCGGGGTCCCAGAGCACGCACTCACAGGAATGACAAAGATAGGGATGCCTGTTTCCCCCTAGGACATGAACGCGGAGAAGTACCGGGGTCCCAGCGCTGGTGCCCAGAAGGTGGCGGATCTGTTCCCGGAGCACAGAGAGGACCTGCTCATCCTGGATGCCACCTGCGGCTCCGGCTTTGTTGCTCAGCACGTGAGTACCGTATTTTACGGACTAGGCCTGTAAGGCGATACTTTCCCCCCAGACTGAGACCCCTGCGCCTTGTAATGTGATTGATGATATGGTAAGAAAATAGAGAAACAAAATCTGAATGTTATGTTAAATTTGGGTGGTGCGCCTTATAATCAGGTGCGCCTTATAGTCCGTATAATACGGTAGTAGTAGTATCATCATCATCATCATCATCTTCATCATCATTATCATTGTCGTCGTCGTCGTCGTCATCATCATCGTCATTGTCGTCATCGTCATCATCATCGTCATCGTCGTCGTCGTTGTCGTTATCGTTGTCGTTGTCGTCGTCGTCGTCGTTGTCATTGTCGTCTGAGTGAATGAAAATAGGGTTTTACGCCCTCTTCGGCCTTTCGGCCTTGTGGGGCATTTGTAAATACAAAGATGGTGGGAACAATACTGGAGGCAATGCCCGGAGGCAATGCTAAACCAATAAAGTCCCAATTTTTTTAAAATAATACAGATATGTGTAGCAGTAACCACGCCTCGGTTAAACCTCATCGGCTATGGTACCACCACCACAAGAATGATATGTATAACACTACATTGTCGTCTGTGTTATTACCATCGCCTTTATATTACATGCAATTAGTGTTACGATTCCCCCTTTAGGGGAACTAGGGCCTACTTGTCAGTGCATCATATCAATGATTGTAAAGGGCCAGCCACACGTCCACTAAAATCGCACGACTGTACGATGCGATTCGATCACGTGATCTCGATGCACCAATCGCATTTGTTCTTGGAGACCACGTGATCGAATCGTATCGTATAGTCGTGCGATTTTAGTGGATGTGTGGCTGACCCTTAATTGTTAGCCTGGCTCATCCTTTTATGAGGATGAAGTTGGGTCTGTCTCCCTACGGCTGTTGTCCATACCTTGCTAGGCGATGGTACCGAAAATAACTTTGGTGGAGGGAGTTAATTAAGAGAGAGTTACTCCCCCTTATTCATGCCACTATCTCCTCTCATAGCCTATTTCAAGCTTTCTTTAACCCAACTTCTATCGAGGCAAACCATTTTTGTTCTGTGTTGTTTAACCCTTTCACCGCCAATGTCGCATTTTAGCACCAGAGTGATTTAGCACCCATGTCACTAAAAGGCATCAAATTGGGGTCTATTATCCAAAAACCTTATTGTCTTAGTTTTGGGAAGTAAGGATAGACCTTATTTTACATCTGTCATAGAAGAATCCCCAATACTGCAGATGGATGTTGTTGTCTTTCCAGGTAAATTTAATGGAAATGTTTGGTTGAAATATGGCTGGCGGGGAAAGGGTTAAGGCTAGAAGGCTATGCCATTCTTGAACATATTAATGTTGATTTGTGTGTGCACCATTCTCTCTAACCAATGTTGCTGTGTTGTGGGTGATGGATGGTCATATAGGCAGACCTGGCTCATCAATACGGTTATATACTAATACGTGGCGGTACCATAGCCGATGAGGTTTAACCGAGGCGTGGTTACTGCTACACTTATCTGTATTGTTAAAAATTCGTGACTTTACTGGTGTTGCACTGCCTCCAGACATTGCCCCCAGTATCGTTCCCACCATCTTTGTATCTACAAATGTCCCATATGTGTCTGTTCCAGACCGAGAGGACGTAAAACACCATTTTTCATTCATTCATCATTTTATGAGGACCCCGCATTTAGAGTGAACAATGTTTCATATGTGCCCTTTGGGCCAAGAGGACGCAGCATTTCACATTTCGTTCCGTTTATGAGGATGAAGTTGGGTCTGTCTCCCTACGGCTGTTGCCCCATGCTTTGCTAGGCGATTGTACCGAAAATAACTTTGGTGGAGGGACTTAATTAAGAGAGAACTACTCCCCCTTATTCATTTCATTATCTCCTCCCCTGACCTCACTATTTCAAGCTGCATCCGTCCGTCCGTCCAGTTCACCGTCCATAAAGGTCTCCGACCGATTGGACGTTAATCTCATCATAATCTCTATCATCCAGTCCGGACATCAAACCCAAATAAGCATGCCCTTGTGAAGCTTTTTGTGTGTAAACTAGTGGATTCTTTGGAGGAGATTTATTACCAACTGCTGCTAATGCATAGCCTGCTGATTTGTTTTGTCGACAATGATAGCCATTCGGTATGATTGAGTTAATCTTTGTGTTATTTGGTTCTTGAAAAGTATATTGTCATGTTGTAACATGCATTATGGAAAATTGAACCTTCTTTGCAAAGGGGAAAAAAACCCACGCGAGATAACTTTGCACCCATTCCGGCTCCGCCTTGTTTCTTTATTTCCCAGCTGAAGAATCACGGCTTCAAACGGATTCACGGTTTCGACGCCAGCACAGGGATGCTGGATCTGGCACGACAGAAGAACGTCTACGAAGAGCTGTTCTGCTGCTTTTTGGACGCCAACCCTCTGCCCATGAACCCCGGTAGGCCTACGTCAGACAGACTCCTGCCTGCTCCCTGCTGGCATCTCCAACACCTCCTAACCTAACTTTGACCTTGCTCTTCTCACGCTTTTTTCTTTACTTGCGCGTTCTCTTTCATCTATGTAATCAATCATCCGTTGAAACATTGCATTAACAGTGAAATGGTGAGTTAAGTTCAGTTGGGAAGCTGGGGTGTTGGTCTGGTAACTTGCGCGCCACCTGTCCTTTTTTCTCTTTTAATTCCTGGAAACATTTAGACTTTCTTAAAACAGTGGTTTCAGTCAAAAGAATGAAGATGAAATGGCATGGGCATGTTTCCAGATGCGAAATCTATCCTGCAAGGAACAATTCTTTGAACACAAGGGGAGGGGGGGAGGGAGGAAGGGGGATGGTGGAAGATAAGGAGATAGCTTCAAAGAATAGGCAGGTCTATCACATCATTAGCTCAGGGTAGTGGTGGTTTATAGCTTGAAAAATGTTCGTGGTGGTTCAACAACCCTACTCTGAGTTGTAAGGTTGATGATGATGATGATGATGATGATGATGATGATGATGATGATGATGATGATGATGATGATGATGATGATGATGATGATGACGACGATGATGATGATGATCATGATGATGATGATGATGATCAAATCGTAAGCAGACTGTTTTCCTGCATAATAAATACTCTAGTTCTTTACCAATCAAATTTGGGGTTCCACAAGGATCAGTTATATGTCCCCTTTTGTTTTTACAATATGTTAATGATCTTCCTCTTCATATTAAAGACCCTTGCGAGATGTTTGCCGACGACACCTCAATTCGCACTAATCATACTGATCTCAATCAGTTATCCTTTAAATTACAAGAAAATATAGATCAGCTAGAATAAACAGAACTGAACCACATGACATTGAATGAACAAAAAACAAAATGTATGATCATAACATCACGACAAAAACGACAAAACTTAACCTTTTCTTTGCCTCCCAT
>CM065696.1:16013541-16016041 GCA_017654935.2 Phymorhynchus buccinoides
GCAAACGGGAGTGTTATGTCTAAGGGATCTTGGAAAAAACAGCAGCTGTTACAGTCTTGTTCGTGCATTTAAAGACACACTGACGCACCACGATTAAGTCCCTTGGTTTTTTCTAGGTAGCTGTGACCCACATACATTGTCCCCAACTTCAAATTGAGGCTGCTCTTTAAAATGATGTTTCGTTTTCAATTTGGGGACATTTGTATGGGAGTCAAACCTGCTCAAAACAAGATTTCTTACCAGCTATAAGAGGGAGAACCCGTGAAACCCGTGATTTTGACCCGTGACCTGGTGGGTCTTTAAGCGCGGATGAGTGAAAGCGAGCATTATTAGGCTACAATGCCTAGAAAACGTTTCACTAAAATGTCATGTTGTTGTTGTTGTTGTTGTTGTTGTCTTACCCTGGCTTAAAGACTCTAGGGATCATCCCAACAGCCGAAGCTCTCCAAAACTATGGCACAAATGCACCAGCTAGGGGTGAGAACATTACGTGTGTGACCGTTTTTGATTAACCCGCCACGTGGGCAGCCACACTCCGACTTCGGAGGATAAATGTCATGCTAAATATGCTCAGGTTTCCATTGAGCCAGAGGGCAGGTCGCTGCACTATAAAATCTATGACTATATACAGTACTGGATGGAAGTTCAGTTTAACGTCGCGTATCGGCTTTCGCCATGTACGACGGGCTGAACAAACCAACCAGGATATAAACAAAAATTTATGTTCCTGAATCACTGTCTTAGCCAAAAGGCCGAGAAGCGATCAGAATTTGAACATTAATACAGTACTAGCCAGCCAAGTCATTTTATAGTCTTCAACAGTACGCTTGACCTATTTACCTCCAACAGAACTATTAAAAAAACCCACTTTCATCCCATATACCACCTCCATGCCGTCACCCGTTTTGCCTGCAGTGTTGTGAAAAGAAGGAATTTAAAATAAGACCGGGTTTTTTTTTTTTTTTTTTTTTTTTTGGGGGGGGGGGGTAAACTTGTTTGGCTAAAGAATGTAAAATATTCCGATTTCAAATGGAACACCAACCCACAAACGTCCAAAAACGTTTCTGAACAAAATGTGTTGTTATTTGTAATTACATAATTTCTAACAAATAGTTTTTATATTGCTGTATGTCAGGAAATTTTAAACGATTGTTTTTATGAAGAAGATCCGAACTTGTTTGCGAAACTACGTTCATAACTCATGCAGAAACTATAATACTTTACGATCGCTTGGAGTCAAAACTGACTATCTTTAGACAGTCCATTCACGTATTATTGGATTTATTACAAAAACTAATAACTTGTATCAAACAATGACTGCAGAATTATAAAAAGGGTTTTTTGCTTTTTATATTTCAGCAGTCTTTTTTGTTTGTGGCTCAACCTATAACTCACTTTGTCGGTCGGTCGGTCCAACATTGTCGCACATTTCGCAAAATTGTCACATATTTTAAAGGAGAACAAAATACTTGGACATTAAGTAACATTTTAGTTGTCAGATCTACATATCTACAGTCCTGGTGGTAACTAGTGTTTTACGTCCTCTCGACCCCTAGGGGCACATATGAGACATATATCTACAGTCCTAACGTATGGAAATAATTATATACTGAACAGAGCACATGAATCGTCATTTTAAAGCGTAGAAAATAATAAACATTCGTAATACAGACACTGCAACAGACACGACGAGTATGCGGTGCTTCTTTCGATGAGCATAAGTAGGATAAATAGTTTTAAATGTTTTCCAAAAGATATAAAAAATTACAAAATGGTGCAGAGATAACATTCTGGTTTACAGATTAAAATTATTGAAAAGCCAGGGGAAGCGACTCAGTGTATATAATGATTGGAGTGGTAAAAATAGACCGCACTTCAAATCGAGGCTGCTCTTTAAAATGATGTTTCGTTTTCAATTGTCGCACGCCACAAACGATTGCGAATCCGCGCTTGTTTTCATACAAGTTATTAGTTTGGGTAATAAGTTCAATAATATGTCAATGGATTATCTAAAGATAGTCCGTTTTGACTCCAAGCCATCGCTAGTATGGCCAATGTTAAAACAAAAATATGCCTATGAAATTCTTTGTACCAAAATAAATATCCAAAACAACACCTACATATAACGGAACTGTTTAAGAATTCAGGTTAACGCCAGTTATTTAATGGATGAACTTTTTCAATTATTAAATACTTGTAGCGGTGCCATAGCCGATGAGGTTTAACCGAGGCGTGGTTACCGCTACACCTATCTGCATTAATAAAAAAAATCGGGACTTTACTGGTTTCGTACTGCCTCCGGGCATTGCCTCCAGTATTGTTCCCACCATATTTGTATTTACAAATGTCCCATGTGTGTCTGATTCAGACCAAGAGGACGTAAAACACCATTTTCGTCGTGAGAACCTAAGCTCAAACAATGTATTTAAAGCCCGTCCCTAGACAGCTTTGCGAGTGCTTTATCTCACAAACCAGGGATGTATAGGAGATGATCTACTGT
>CM065696.1:16018541-16026041 GCA_017654935.2 Phymorhynchus buccinoides
AGAGAGAGAGAGAGAGAGAGAGAGAGAGAGAGAGAGAGAGAGGGGGAGAGAGAGAGAGAGAGAGAGAGAGAGAGAGAGAGAGAGAGAGAGAGAGAGAAGAGAGAGAGAGAGAGAGAGAGAGAGAGAGAGAGAGAGGGAGAGAGAGAGAGAGAGAGAGAGAGAGAGAGGGAGAGAGAGAGAGAGAGAGAGAGGGGGGAGAGAGAGAGAGGGAGAGAGAGAGAGAGAGGGAGAGAGAGAGAGAAGAGAGAGAGAGAGAGAGAGAGAGAGAGAGAGAGAGAGAGAGAGAGAGAGAGAGAGAGAGAGTTAGTCTGGCGTTGGGGTGGAAAAACGACATTCAAGTGCTAAAGAGCACCTAATGATGAAAGTTCGTTTAACGTCCACCGGCCTGGAACAGGCACATAGTAGATTTAAAGATGGTGGGAACGATCCTGGAGGCAATGCCCGGAGGCAGTGCAACACCAGGAAAGTCCCGAATTTGTAGCAATGCAAATGTGTATACAGTAGTAATAATAAGCAAGGCGTGGTGAAAGTGGTGTTTTACGCCCTCTCGGTCACAGACACATATGGGACATTTGTAAATACAAAGATGGTGGGAACAATACTGGCTGCAATGCCCGTAGGCAGTGCAACACCAATAAAGTCCCGAGTTTTTAATATTATAGATAGGTGTAGCGGTAACCATGCCTCGGTTAAACCTCATCGGCTATGGCACCGCCACAAGTTCCTGCTAAATAAGTAAGGCCAAAGGAGCACCTAAGCACCTCAACAGCCCATTTCTATAGAAATTAGTCCTAAAATGTTATTTGTAAATTTTCATTTTCATTTTCCTGACGGTTAAAGACAAAGGGGACCTTTTCAGCGATAAGACGCCAGCCTACTCATCTTTACAGAAGACCAAAAAAATCTAATGTTCTACACTCAAATCATCATTCATCGATCCCTTTTCCAATCTGGTTTCACGTATTAAAATAATGTAATTGAACAAAGGGGGAATACTCTCTTTCTAATTAACTCCCCTCCACCAAAGTATTCCCCCCTTTGTTCAGTTTCGTTATCTCCTCTCTTGGCCTCACTATTTCATTCATTAAAATAATGTGTTTTAAACGGTTTTGAACAAATCTCTGGCTGCGGTTTTCTCTTTCTTTTCTTCCTTTTCTTTATTTCTTCTTCATGGTGAAGGCGCGTTTCACTAGGGAAAGACGGGGTAAAAAGCCCATGGTCGGGTAAGAATCCCATGCCAATTATCGCATGAAATAAAGGAAATTTCAGTCAAATTTCCCCATGAGACGAATGCTAAGCATTAACACTTGCGTTTGACTAGGTGAAGACGGGGTAAAAAGCCCATGGTCGGGTAAGAATCCCATGCCAATTATCGCATGAAATAAAGGAAATTTCAGTCAAATTTGCCCATGAGACGAATGCTAAGCATTAACACTTGCGTTTGACTAGGTGAAGACGGGGTAAAAAGCCCATGGGCGGGTAAGAAGCCCATGACAATTATCGCATGAAAAAAAAGAACATTTCAGTCAAATTTGCACATGAGACGAACGCTAAACATTAACACTCGTCTCGTGGGCAAACTGTGACTGAAATTTGCTTTATTTCATGAGATAATTGGCATGGGTTTCTTACCCGCCCATGGGCTTTTTACCCCGTCTTCACCTTCTACATGACGAGCACGATTCTGCCCCCCCCCCCCCCCCCCCCCCCCCCCCCCCCCCCCCCCCCCCCCCCCCCCCCCCCCCCCCCCCCCAAATCACCTGTCTTGATGCTCGTCAACGTTGGTATGATGGATGAGGTAACCGGGAGGCGAAGTTGTTATTAAATTGAGAAAATTAATATAAGCCTCGGTTAAGTTAATTACTGTTGACTTGTTATAAACTGCGAAAAGGTCTCTCCTTTCAGGCAGGGTTGTAGGATAAGATGTTCAGAAGTTTCTGCGCTTCTGGTCGCCCTAAAGGGGGATCTCTCTACCGGCTTATATCACTTCCCTTCCTTCAGTCTCCATCTAGTCGGTGGATTGTGGATTGTAAATTTAAAGATCCACCAGATCACGTGTCAAAACACGGGTTTCACGTGTTTTCCCTCTTATAACTGGAGAAGAAATCTTGTTTTTGACCACTAAGTCTGACTCTTATATAAATGGCCCCAAATTCAAACCGAAACATCAGTTTTAAAGAGCAGCCTCAATTTCAAGTTGGGGAAATTTGTATGTGGGTCACAGCTACCCAGAAAAAAACCAAGGGACTTAATCGTGATGCGTCACTGGGTTTTTAAGGAGCCCGCTCAGTATAAGTTTTGAGTTTCTTGTTGCTGCTCCGAATGTATTCTTTTGGGACCGTGTTTTGAACTGAACTGAATTCAAACTTGTTTAAACCACTTCCCTTTTTTCCAATCAAGAGGGAAAATTTACTTTTGGGCCCGCGAGAGAGAGAGAGAGAGAGAGAGAGAGAGAGAGAGAGAGAGAGAGAGAGAGAGAGAGAGAGAGAGAGAGAGAGAGAGAGAGAGAGAGAGAGAGATAGAGAGAGACGGAGAGAGAGAGACGGAGAGAGAGAGACGGAGAGAGAGAGAGAGAAAGAGAGAGAGAGAGAGAGAGAGAGAGAGACAGAGAGAGATAGAGAGATAGAGAGAGAGACAGAGAGAGAGAGATAGACAGATAGAGAGAGAGATATAGAGAGACGGAGAGAGAGAGACGGAGAGAGAGAGAAAGAAAGAGAGAGAGAGAGAGAGAGAGAGAGAGAGAGAGAGAGAGAGAGAGAGAGAGAGAGAGAGACGGAGAGGGAGACACACAGAGAGACAGATAGAGAGACAGAGACAGAGAGAAAGAGAGCAACACAGAAAGACAAAAACAGCGTGAGTTTACCATTACAAGGAAACTGCCTCTAGATAAATTAAGAAAACAACCCCACCTCAATATCGATCAAGAGCTAAGGACGGTAATGCTACCTAAACAACCCCAGCTTGCAACGATGTAGTAGCCCGAGGGAGTAACGAGCTTCCGTATCGCTGATTGGCCGAAGACGATCAAACGCGCCGGGGACACGACGGGTCGTTTACTTAGTTATGTCCCTTGGCCTTGTGGTTGACAAAGAAGAGTGCTTTTGGTGTTTCGGTGTCGTAGTGGTGAACATCCTAAGCAGCGAGGATGGCGGAATGGAGGATGGTTGAAGGCAGGTCGCTGTTTGTCTAGCATGGCGGCCACGCTTCGTCTTCTTCTTCCAGCTGCTGTCTTGGCTTTCTGGACATGTCAGGTGAATGGTCACCTTTTTTGCTGTTGCTTGCGATGAAAATCACCATCATCTATATTCACCATCATTGTCATCATCATCACCATCATCAACATCGTGTGTTTGTGTGTGTGTGTGTGTGTGTGTGTGTGTGTGTGTGTGTGTGTGTGTGTGTGTGTGTGTGTGTGTGTGTGTGTGTGTGTGTGTGTGTGTGTGAAGTAAAAAAAGAGAGTCAAAATCATCTTTATTGAGGGTTAAAGAATATGCTGACAAAGCTTTTTTTCATCCTGCCCCTCTCTCTCTCTGTGTGTGTGTGTGTGTGTGTGTGTGTGTGTGTGTGTGTGTGTGTGTGTGTGTGTGTGTGTGTGTGTGTCAAGTCAAGTCAAGTCAAGTCAAGTCAAGTCAAGTCAAAATGCTCTTTATTGACGATAAATGGGTGTTAAATCATTGTGGTGCCAAGAGGCGACAGCGGGGATAAAAGTGTTTTTAATGACTACAGATAGGTTCAAGGAGGGTCGTGTTTTAGTCCTCGACTGCTTTATTGGTTTGTCGTTAGACAAGACACGATCTAAGTCATCATTAAAGCATGAAAATGGTACATTACGGCAGAATTATATAAAGCGAAAATATAACATTTTTGATTTTACAAAATACAGGTAAGTATGATAGATGTCATGGTTTAGTCTTTGACAGTTTGTTTGTATGTAAACAGTCACGATCAAATGATTGATTGATTGATTGATTGATTGATTGATTGATTGATCGATGACTGATTTTCTTTTTAAAGTCTGTTTACATGATGGTGACATTAGACTTACACACACAAAACAAATATGTCAGTCCATGGTTTGTACTCGTAAAAGAAAATAAATTCGAAATATTGTACGGTCGTAGATGCGGGCGTTGGGGTGTTTTGTTTATAAAACAAATATGTAAGTGTCGCGATCAAAAATCATCCAAATGAGGGTCTGGTATCTAGTGACCTTATGTTCTTACTTTTGGGAGGTCAGGATAGGCCCTATTTTAGACATATCACAGAGGAATCCCCAGTATTCCAGACGAAATATTTTCTCTACCCAGGCATGTTTAATGGTAAATTTTGGCTGAGGAATGGCTAGCGATGAAAGGGTTTTAAAGACGCAAAAAAAAAAAAAAAGAAAAAAAAAAAACCAGCACACCTTGACCCCCAATCTTTCAGCTGGTTTATTTACAAAACAACAACCTGAAACAGACTGCAAACAGACCAAGATGTCACGACATGCTAGGGTCGGACGTAGAAAAAACCAAAACGTCACTTAAAAAAAACAACCCCAGGAAAACTGCTCTCACTCATCCACAAAACACAGGTACATACAAACATAATATTTATTCACAATAACACATCGGCGCCATACAAACATACATAGCATCAAATATGAAATCATATCAATTAATCCCCTGCAATTATCAGTCTTGGCTTCACCCTGTCCTTCCCTTTTTCCTTCCCCAATAGCCACAAATCACTTTCATCACCCTTGTCCCCACCATTTACAGCTTTCCGCACTCAGGGGACTCAACGTTGTAAAATGATGCCAGATAATATGTTCAGTTCAATGACAAGGAATCATATTCACATTCACTTCACCGCCCCACTCCTTGTGCAGTGTATTCTTTTAACCTTTTCACCGCCAACCATATTTCAACCAAAAAATTCCATTAAAATTACCTGGATAGAGAACAAAATCCATCTGCAATATTAGAGATTCTTCTGTGACATATATAAAATAAGGTCTGTCCTTACTTCCCAAAACTAAGACAATAGGGTTTTTGGATAATAGACCCCAATTTGATGCCTTTTAGTGACATATGGGTTAAGTCACTGTGGTGCATAAATGCGACGTTGGCGGTGAAAGGGTTACAAATAAATGTTGTATATGTTTGTCATAATGACTTGCCAAAAGGTCAAGTGGACATGGTTTTTTGGGGGTAAACATCAGTTGATGGTTATCATTTTCCTGTCACCAGGTGCAGGGTACCGGGTACCTACAGGTGGGCTTCTTCCTCTACGAATTTCGCCATGAGCAGTCCCCCTTCCCCTCCGAATTCCCCGGACAGTCGGCTACCCAATCTTTCCCCTCCCTCCTCTCCCCCTCCTCCTCTTCCTCTGATAACGACGACAACAACGATGCTAAAAACGACAACGACGACGACGATGATGATCTGACGTCGCGGCCTCAATTACCTCTCAACATCACGGACGTCACGCCGTGGGAAGTGCGCACCCTGCTACCGAGCCAGGGTGGCGGGTTGAACGAGCTTTTCGATGACGGCGACGACGACGACGAGGAAGGTGTAGGGGGTGGGGAGAGAGGGGAAGGGAAGGAGGGGGGCTCTCTGTGGAGCCCTTCTCCCCCCTGCGACGAAACCTCCTCCCCCCGGCCTCAGTACCAGTTCCTGTTGTGCTTGGATTATGTGAACAGGTGAGTCAAAAAGGGGTTTATCCTTACCTCCCACAATGAAGAACATAAGGTCACTGGATACCAGACCCTCATTTGATGCCTTTCAGTGACATGAGTGTTAAATCATTGTGGTGCCAAGAGGCGACAGTGGCGATGAAAGGGTTAAAAAAAAACCACAAAAAAACAAGACCACAATAACACTGGAATATACAACAAACAAACAAACCAGCACACAACATGTGCGAAATGACATTATTGTATTCACAAGAGACACAACAAAACAGAATATTTCAGCGAATACGCCTTTATCAACATGAACGCACAAGAAAACAACAAAAACAGCAACAGGACAACACGATACTTCACCTACACAATCCAATCTGTAAATGGTTAAGTTGTAGAGTAGACACTTCCCCCATCAATGTTTGTTCTCCTTGAATATCTTCACTGAGAAGCAACACTCTGCCTGTTCTCGGGAAAAGGGATATGGTTAGGAGCAGCCTAGGGTTATTATCATGAAACTGATAGAACCAGACTTAGAGATTGGGAGTCCTGAACATGTGGGGGTAGGGTGTCTAAACTGCAACTTAGAACTAGCCCCCAAATTCACAACTAGAAAGCACTTGTTAGAATAATTACTACTGTAAACCTTCGCGTAATACAAAGAGACGGTTCGATTTCAACGAGGCTTTATACTACTTCATGCTGACACGAAAGGGCGATAATTGTAGGCCCGAACTGCCGATGCCCCCTGGTGACGAGTCAGGGGCAGATACTTTTCTGTGGCTATATGCTACTAGTTCCTGACAGGCAAGGGCGATAATCTTAAGTAGGTGGCGTTCGCATCTCAGGGCACGAGACAGGGGCAGATATTTTTTTCAATATAAAGCCTCATTGTGACCCGTCACCGCACAATGAGTCGTGTTGTCCCTAGCTCACTTTTAGGTGGAAGGGGGTCAAATCATCAATTCTCAGATTTTTACTTATTATTGACCATATGGTCTTTCATACAGAAGTATTGATGTGTAAAAACTATCCTTTCTGCCTTAAAAGTGTGTTTTTATCAGAAACATCTGGTCGTTTTGTACACATTTTGAAACATTCCGGCTGCGTTTTCTCATTTCGCCGATTCCCTGAGTGTGTGACTTCAAATCTGCATAACTTTGCAACAAATAGTCCAATTTACAAAACGTTTGGTTTGTTGGAAAGCTCTTTCAGTGCAGAATAATACAGAATGCCCCCCCCCCCCCCCCCCCCCCCCAGTGTCATGAGAAATAAGTAGCGAACTATAACCATACTAACCCTAACCCTAACCACGGAAAGAACCAAGAAATAGAGCAGGAGGGTGTAAATCTACATCTTTGCCGATAAATCGATGTACAAAGCCATGCCACTTTGTTTCGTAAAATTCACAATGGCGGACAAGCAAACACTTCGAATGAGGAATGGGTACTTATTTCATGAGGTAGAAAATTCTCTTCACACCGGGACAACACGGCTCATTTTGGGGTGACTTTTAGAGTGCTTTTAGAGTCCAACTCACCACAAGAAACCCGTGTGACTTGTAGTTTAGAACCCCCCAACAATGTCTTTTTTTCATTGAAAATGTTCCCAGAGAAGCAACATTCTACCTGTTCTCTGTAAAAGGGATAGGGTTATGATCAGCCTAGGTTTTTTTTTCAAGAAATTGAAAGAACCAGAGTTTTGAGATTGAGAGTCGTGAATATGTGGGGGTAGGGTGTCTAAACTGCAATTTAAGAGCCTGCTACACTAAATACGCTTCGCTGTCAATGCGATGCGATTGTGACGATGTGGGTCATGATTCACGTAGCATT
>CM065696.1:16028541-16106041 GCA_017654935.2 Phymorhynchus buccinoides
ACCTCGTATCTCGATTTTGGGGGTTTGAGTTAGATACATAGTCAGCTTTCTCATTTTCCCCACCGCCTTCCACCAAAAGCTCGTATCTCTAACGACTTTCTATCTGGGGTAAATGAGGTTGTGAAAATAGACTGAAAAACTCGTGTCAGTCCCAAATTCAGATCTAGTTAAGGACAAAAACCTCGTATGTTCGTGTCTTTTCAATTCTAAAAAAAACAACTGTCAAGTAATTTTAACATAATGCAGGACTAAACTCGCAATGTCTTGAACAACATATTCATCATAGTTAATCAATCGTGATCAACGCGGTTAATTTTTAAAACAGTTTTTTTCATTTTTCTCAAAACTACCAAAATTGAGATACGAGGTTTTTTTTAATTCACCGACGATATGCTCCACCTCATAGCGCCTAAACCACTGAACCGATTTTACCAACACTTGGTACAATGGTTCCTTAGACCTTGCAGTTGCGTCACGGTGAATGAATGAAAATCTGTTTAACGTCCTCCGGTCTGGAACAGACACATATGAGACATTAGTAGATCTATATAAAGATGGTGAGGACGATCCTGGAGGCAATGCCCGGAGGCAGTGCAACACCAGTAAAGTCACATTTTTTAAAACAATAGAGAGAAAAATAGAGTTTTTACGCCTTCTGGGTCAAAAGACCATTTGGGGCATTTGAAATTATAAAGATCCTGACAAAACAATACAGATATGTATAAATTAAGTATAATGTCTGATTCACAGAATGACAGGCCATGTCAACGTAATCCCAGTGAGCAAGTTTTGAATTTTAAAGACACAGATTATTTCAAAGATAATAGATACATTTAAGCCAAAGTAGGTATAGTGAAAAGGTGTTACATAATTATATTTTGTTGTAAAATATCTAAGAAATAAGTATGTTCTATGGATGCCAAAAAAATGCTTACCCCCCAAAAAAGGCCATATAGAGTCCAAAATTAGCTCCCCTGAAATCCACCAGTAGGTCTTATTAGATGAAATGCAAGGGCCAGAACTCGAAAGTTACTTGATCCAGGAGCATACAGTTTATTTTTATTTTATTTTTTTAAATAATTATTTGTTAAAAAAAAATATTTGCTTTTGTTTTGATCTTTGCCTTGGACTGTAAGTACAGCTTATATGGCTCTGCCCATCTTTAAAAAAAAATAAAAAAATTATCTCTCCTTTCCCATGTTCAATGCTCCTTCATGTTTAATGTCTTTTTTTTCTTCTCGCGTTAACCAGAGCCAATGAATATCTGTGTTGACTTCCTTTAAAACTATAAACCTCTCTTGGGTCGTGGCTTCTCAATTTTCGATCTGCCTTCAGGCTACCAGGCCATCTGGAAGACGAAGGTTTAACCCTTTCACCGCCAATATCGCATTTATGCACCACACTGGTTTAACACCCAGGTCACTAAAAGGCATCAAATTGGGGTCTATTATCCAAAGACCCTATTGCCTTGGTTTTTGGAGGTAAGGATAGACCTAACGTTATACATGTCACTGAGGATTCCCAATATATTGTAATTGTCCCCCCTCTACCCAGTTAAGTACTTTAACCCTTTCACCGCCAGCCATATTTCAGCCAAAAATGTCCATTAAGTTTACCTGGGTAGAGAACAAAATCCATCTGCAGTATTGGGGATTCTTCTGTGACATATATAAAATAAGGTCTATCCTTACTTCCCAAAACTAAGACAATAGGGTCTTTGGATAATAGACCCCAATTTGATGCCTTTTAGTGGCATTGGTGTTAAATCACTGTGGTGCTAAAATGCGACTTTGGCGGTGAAAGGTTTAATGGTACTTTTTGGCTGAAATATGGTTGGCGGTGAAAGGGTTAAAAACTGCAGAAATGTGTGTGGGAAAAATATATGAAAGGAGAAAGCCGATAGATAGCTTACAGGCACATTGAAAGGTTACCTAGTTAGGCTACAGCCTGCTTCCTTTGAAGTGTGAAGAAATGAGTGATGGGATTATATTAAGTATAATGTAGATAATTAATTTTCGTTTGGTTTAAATACATTTTTATTTAGATCAACAGGGCACATACACATCAATACGTTGTCAACATCAATGAGCAGCAACAAGCTTAAAGCTTATAGTGTGCTCGCTATATACATGTATATTACATATGACGACTGTTGAAAACAACCATCAATAAACAATGGCATAAGCAATCAAAATAAGTTAACAAAGAACAAGTAAGAAAATAATGTCCATGAGCAGTTGGAAACTGGAATAACAAAGTTAGTAATATTATTAATTCGCTTAATTCGATAATTTCGTTTCTGATGGCTGTCAAAATCTTATAGTATTTTTCTCTTTTCTCTCATATAGGGGAAGACGGGGTAAAAAGCGCATGGGCGGGTAAGAAGCCCACCCCAATTATCTCATGAAATGAAGCAAATTTCAGTCTCATTTTGCCCATGAGACGAGCGTTAATGTCTAGCATTCGTCTCATGGGCAAATTTGACTGAAATTTTCTTTATTTCATGAGATAATTGGGGTGGGCTTCTTACCCGCCCATGCGCTTTTTACCCCGTCTTCCCGTATGTTGTCTTCTTTCATTCAAATTTTATAAGTCGAACGCAGAATCAATAAAACACATGCTTTGAAGACTGGACAGTCATGTTTCTTAAATCTTCCTTCTGTATAGCGACCACAGCGACTATTCTGTCAGTCTATGTGGTCAGTCAGTGAGTGTGTTAAAGACCCCCCACGTCACGTGTCGCATTTCCCTCTTTGCCCTTTGAAAAGGTTAGGAGTTCAGATATTTTTCTTCTCCGAAAGCCTTTTTATTGTTCTATTCTCCTTGGACATTTAGGCATTAGGTATTAAGGTACTTTATAGTCACAGAGTCGTCTCTGTGAAATACGGGTTACTCCCACCTGGAGAGAGTGTCGCAACCAGAGGCGCGCCACCCAATTTGTTTTTGTGCTTGCGATTATTGTGTGACTGATGATGGGCAGCCACACTCCGACTTCGGAGGAATATCATATATATTATATCATACAATTCCATATCATATCATATCAGTAAAAAGTGCACGTGAATGTAGCCTGTGCCCTTTGAAAAGGTTAGGAGTTCAGATATTTTTCTTCTCCGAAAGCCTTTTTGTTGTTCTGTTCTCCTTGGACATATTATAGGTATTAGGTACTTTATAGTCACAGAGTCGTCTCTGTGAAATTCTGGTACTAGGTTGCTCCCACCTGGAGAGCGCGTCGCAGCCAGAGGTGCGCCACCCTTTTTTTTTTGCATGCGACTTTTGTGTGACTGATGAGGGGGGGGGGGGGGGTAAATTTTGACTAAATGACAACTTTTTCGTTGCCACTGGGATTAACGTGTGCTAAGTGCATGGGCACACGGGACCTCGGTTTATCGTCTCATCCGATAGACTCCACGTTCAGACCGTAAGGCCTAGCGCAAAATGAGAGGAAAAATCCCCTGTACCCAGGTTCGAACTCGGGTTTACTTGACACCAGACGAATGCGTTACCACTGTGCCACCACCATACCTCTTTGCCCCCCTCCCACTCACTCGCACACACACACACACCTCCCATTACGATATATTTGCCCCGTGTCTGCCAGGTAAGTTAACGTTATCAATTCTGATCGCTTCTCGGCCTTTTGGCTAAGACAGAGTGATTCAGGAACATACATTTTTGTTTATACCCTGGTTGGTTTGTTCAGCCCGTCGTGCATGGCGAAAGCCGATACGCGACGTTAAACTGAACTTCCATCAGGTAAGTTGACTGCCCGGAAAGGGGGGTGCAACAACCGTTGGAAACATGTTTAGGTGGGGAGGGGGGGAGGGAAGGGGGAGGATGTTATGGGGCAAATGACCTGTGTGTGTGATGTAGGGTGTAGTGTCCTTTGCCCTTGTGCATGACATAACGTTTTCATTTAACTGGTGTGCCATTTTCCACACCTGATGAGTTCTTTGTTATCTAAATGATTAATTCTCTGATTTACTGGATGGGGACTCACTTGACTCACTGAAGGGAGTAGGCCTATGTAAAAATGAATGAATGTGTAAGTTCATTATTAGTCAGCCTATGTGGTCAGTCAGTGAGTATGTTAATGGGAAATGAGTTCGGTTGGATTGTTTGCTAGCTGATTGATTGATTGATTGATTGATTGATTGATCGATTGATTGAAATATTGATTGAAATATTGATTGAAATATTGATAGATTGATTTATTGATTATTTTTAAACATTTATTGATTTATTTATTGATCGATTGATTGATTGGTTGGTTGGTTGATTAGATGATTGGCTGACTGACCGATTGATTGATATAGGCCTATTAATTTATTGACTGATTGATGATTGACTGATCGATCGATCGATTGATTGACTGATTGACTGATTGACTGATTGATTGATTGATTGATGACAGCCGCACAGACGAAGGGCCGTGTCGCCTGGGCAGGGTGGAGCTGAGCACTCTGACCTACCTGGGGGCCTTGGGTCGTGACCTCGTGACTTTCCCCTCGACCTTGGGCTTGACCTCCAACCGCTCCGTGACCTCTAACCCCATCGTGTTTGGCTATGAACAATGGAGGGTATGTCTTCTTGGCTCAGCTTGCAGAGAATGAATGGCTGGAGGAGGAGGAGGAGGAGGAGGAGGAGGAGGGGGGGGGGTAGGTCTTCTTGGCTCAGCTTGCAGAAAATGAATGGCTGGAGGAGGAGGAGGAGGAGGAGGAGGAGGAGGAGGAGGAGGAGGAGGAGGAGGAGGAGGAGGAGGAGGAGGAGGAGGAGGAGGAGGAGGAGGAGGAGGAGGAGGAGGAGGAGGAGGAGGAGGAGGAGGGGGGGGCAGGAGGGGGCGGGGGGGAGTTAAAATTCGACAAAGCTGATAAAGCGTTATATTACCATTCGTCAGAATTGTACACGTGATTATTATGCGTGTATGTGGGCTTG
The DNA here is from genome assembly GCA_017654935.2 of Phymorhynchus buccinoides. Classification (NCBI taxonomy): domain Eukaryota; kingdom Metazoa; phylum Mollusca; class Gastropoda; order Neogastropoda; family Raphitomidae; genus Phymorhynchus; species Phymorhynchus buccinoides. The sequence continues at coordinate 16,033,477 of CM065696.1, forward strand.
TGTGTGTGTGTGTGAGTGTGTGTGTGTGTGTGAGTGCGTGCGTGTGCGCCTTTTTTGGTACTGTAGTAGGCTACTTGCTGTTCTTATATTCTCTTTTGTAAAGCGCTGTCGGGGTGGCTTTGCCATCGAACAGCGCTATATAAGCTTTTATTTATTATTATTATTAGTATTATTATTATTATCATTATTATTATTATTATTATTATTATTATTATTATCATTATTATTATTATTATTATTATTATTATTATCATTATTATTATTATTATTATCATTATCATTATTATTATTATTATTATTATTATTAAAGAGACTAGAAATGAAAAAGAGACACCCGAAGGTGCTGATGGGGGACCCAGCGACGCATCGACCGCGCCTGCCCAATCAACAAGAGAGCAGCCCTGATAGGGATTACTCTGGCTAGTATTTGGCTTTCTGATTCTGATAATAATAATAAATCGAAAGGGTCATTTTTTTGTGGCAAGTAATCGACGAAAAGCTATAGAGAGAGTACTGTTTAAAAAAACAACTAAAAAACCCTACATATTTACATAGGTGACCTGGCCAGCCAGTGGCCGTTCAGCGGGCGACCGACATGATGCCACGTGCAGCAGCAACCCGATGCTGTCTGATTTGTCTTTCTGTTCTTTCCTGCTTTCTTCCTTTCTTCTTCCTTCTCCCCTTCCTTCTTCTCTTCTTCTCTTTGGGCTTTCCTCTTATCCTCTCGTACACACGAGGGGGGGGGGGGGGGGGGGGGGGGGGGGGGGGGAAAATGGGAAGGGTGGGGGGGGGTAAGGAATAAGGAATGAGTTTAATGAAGCATTTAAGTCATGCACACAGTTCCTCCCCGTGGGGATACCGGGGGGTCTTTTGTAAAAATAGTTCCCCCACCTTCTGGAAGTTCTGTGCTGGTAACTTCCTCTAATCTGCCACTCACTTTGATTCTGCCCTTTTCCCTTTGCTTTCTATCATCTACTATCTTTCTGACTTATTGGCCCATTCTCCTGCCTTTTTTTCAACAACATCTTCCAAATATTTTTGTCTCTTTTGAGCTCCTCCGAAATCGGAATTTGTCGGCTGTACGCAGCGAGGAGACCGGTGTAAACTGAAAACCGGACACATACGTACCTCACCATCATGGCCATATGGCCTGGGAATGCAGAAGAAGATACACACAGTTCATATGTTTGAATGCGTTTCATGAAAATAGGAAGAATGGCGAGAACTAAGAAGAAATATTAAGCACTGCGTCTCAAATGTGTCATGGTCTGCTTATTCACAGTGTCATGCCCGGCACCTAAAATATCCACACATTGTAACTAAATTCTACTCAACACTTTTTTTACTTACAGAATACCTGATCAAAAGAGCTAAAAAGTGGTAAAAACGAGTGAACGTTCCCAATTAAAAATATAAAATAAAAGAGGTAATTCTGCTTGTTGTTGCAATTTGCTGAGTGCATAATTATGATGGCGCATAACTCTAATTCGCGCGTGTGCGTATGTGTGTGTGCGTGCGTGCGCGCGCGTGTGTGTGTATGTGCGTGTTGCGTGTGTGAGAGTGAGTGTGAGTGTGAGTGTGAGTGTGTGTGTGTGTGTGTGTGTGCGTGTGTGTGTGTGTGTGTGTGTGTGTGTGTGTGTGTGTGTGTGTGTGTGTGTGTGTGTGTGTGTGTGGTGTTATTCAGTTTAACGTCCTTCCACTAAAAGTGATTCGGATGTGTGTGTGTATGTGTGTGTGTGTGTGTGTGTGTGTGTGTGTGTGTGTGTGTGTGTGTGTGCGTGCGTGTGTGCGTGTGCGTGCGCGTGTGCGTGCGCGTGTGCGTGCGTGCGTGCGTGCGTGCGTGTGTGTATGTATGTGTATTAGCTTTGAATTATGACCAACAATTGACTACAAACCATGAAAATAACACTCTCTCATTCTAAGGGCCCCGTTCGACTGAAGGTGTACGTCCGATGTTGCGGCGTGGCGTCGGACCATCGGGCCCAGTGTGAGGAGAGCTTTAGCTACACCATCCACCAGCAACCCGCCCCCTTCTCCCTCTCTCTTTCCCCGCAAAACGTCATGCTCACTGGCCGTGGAAGGTAAAAAAAATAAAATTAGAATTCAATCAATTCAAAATGGTAACTTCGAAGTCGGATGAAAAATGGTTGTGACCTTTCTACAGTTTTCCTTTCTTTTGACAGAGTGAGTAGAAATCACATATGCAAATTTTGGTCGGATAAAACCATTCTTCTTCTTCTTCTTCTGCGATCCCAGGTCATGCTCAAATCTCCAATCTGGTCTTGAGGGCGAAGTCTGTCGTCTTTTTCAGCACCTCTGTGGGTCCCCACAGCTTCTGTTGGAGCTCCATCCCTTCCGGCCAGGTTTGACATCTGATGTCGTGGTAAGTGGGGCACTCTTGGAGGATGTGCTCTGGGGACTGGATTCCAGAGCCACAGGGGAAATCACTGGTGTGTGTCAGGTTGATCCTGTGAAGGTGTGACAGGAGTCGGCAGTGTCCCATTCTCAATCTGAACAGTTCCAACAGGTCGGAAGGAATTGGTGACTACACCTTTTACTTGCAACTCATGCAGCCAGTTGTGGGAATACAGCCAATGCTTGCTGATAGTGAAGACGGCACACGACCACACGTAGCTGAATAGGGTTCACAACTGAATTTTCTTCCAAACAGAAAAGGTTGGATAGTGTGAGGCTGATTACATTTTAAAGATACACTGACCCGCCACGATTAAGTCCCTTGTTTTTTTCTGGGTAGCTGTGACCCACATGCAAATGCCCCCAGCTTGAAATTGAGGCTGCTCTTTAAAATGATGTTTCGTTTTCAATTTGGGGCATTTGTATGGGAGTCAAACCTGGTCAAAGCAAGATTTCATACTAGCTATAAGAGGGAAAAACCCGTGAAACCCGTGATTTTGACATGTGATCTGGTGGGTCTTTAAATAGGCACAAACACGGTGACGTTTACCAGGAAGCACTATATATTATAGTATACCAGCTTTGGTCATAAAAAGGAAAGATGGGGGGAAAGGGGGACGAACTCTGAAAGCGAACAACTCTGAAAACGAAACGGGATGACTGAAGCTTACATGTCTGCCGCTCAGCTTGCTTCTAATGGGCTGTGCGCATTAGGTCCGCAATCCGCAAATTCCGTACGGAAACCCCGTTCACTTACGTAAGAAATAAGCGGATGGGATTACGGATGAGTTTCCGCTTTCTGCTTATTTGTGCCCCGGCACCACGAATTAAGTCGCTGGGCTAGTTTATATCACAACAGGCTTGGAAAGTCAAAAATCTCAATGGGTATTTTTGTGTTCTCTTACATATTATCTTTCATATTTATAAAGGATAATCTTTAAAATGGTCTCTAGGGGAAGACGGGGTAAAAAGCGCATGGGCGGGTAAGAAGCCCACCCTAATTATCTCATGAAATGAAGCAAATTTCAGTCTCATTTTGCCCATGAGACGAGCGTTAATGTCTAGCATTCGTCTCATGGGCAAATTTGACTGAAATTTTCTTTATTTCATGAGATAATTGGGGTGGGCTTCTTACCCGCCCATGCGCTTTTTACTCCGTCTTCCCCTAAGTGGTCTTTTAAGTGCTTTAAAACGAGTAGGCCAATACATTTTCTACAGCTAGGCTAGACGTTTGATTGTTTTCTCAAAATGGCCGACGCTCACCCTATCAACTTTAAATGCTCATAACTATGGAACGAAAGAAGATGCAAGAATGGTTCTTGTATCATTAGAAAGAGAATTGTCTGAATTTTTCAAATTTTAGAATGAGCAGTTTGACACTTAATGTCCCTTTCGTGGTGCTGGGTCACATTTCTTATGGGAAGTGGATGGGATTTCCGTACGGAACTAGTGGATTGCGGATCCCATGCTGCGTAGATGAACTGTGTGTGTGAGCGTGTCTGTGTGCAGACTGGTGCTGTCGCTCATGCTGCAGTGTGACCAGCAGTACTACGGGCCCTCCTGCGGCGAACACTGCCGGGTGGGCTTCCCCACCATCGAGCACGCCTTCTGCAACGTCACCACCGGGAAGAAGCAGTGCATGTCCGGTAAGTGTAATTGACGTCATTACCGGTAAGAAGCGGTGCATGTCCGGTAAGTGTAATTGACGTCACTACCTGTAAGAAGCGATGCATGTCCGATAAGCCTGATTGACGTCATTGAGTCTGATTGACGTCACCACCGGTCTGACTGACGTCACTTCCGACAAGAAGCAGTACATGTCGGGTAAATCTGGTTGACGTCACTTCCGGCAAGAAGCAGTGCATGTCCAATAAGTCTGGTTGACGTCATTTCTGGCAGAAGCAGTGCATGTCCCGTAAGTCATACTGACGTCACTACCGGTCTATTGACGCCACTGCCTGCAAAAAGAAGTGCCTGTCCGGTAAGTCTGACTGACGTCATTACCGGCAAGAAGCAGTGCATGTCGGGTGAGTCTGGTTGACGTCATTTCCGGCAAGAAGCGGTGCATGTCCAGTAAGTCTGATCCAGCTGATTGATGAGTTCAGTGAATGAGTTTGTAATGCTGTTCAAAGAAACTTCACTGTGAGCTAAGACAACAGAGGGGCTTCAGAGAATACGCGCTCATTTTAACCAAGCTTGTTTGTTTGTTGTTTGTGGCTCAAGCCACAAACCTATAACTCACTTTGTCAGTCCATCGGTCAGTCTGTCGGTCTGTCAGTCCAAAATTGTCGCACATATTGACAAAATTGTCGCACTTCAAATCGAGGCTGCACTTCAAATTGAGGCCGCTCTTTAAAATGATGTATTTTAAAGCGTACAAAAGAATAAACATACGTAATACAGACACTACAACAGACACGACGAGTATGCGGTGCTTCTTTCGATGAGTATAAGTAGGATACATAGTTTTAAATGTTTTCCAAAAGATATAAAAAGTTGCGAAATGGTGCAGAGATAACATTCTGGTTTACAGATTAAAATTATTGAAAAGCCAGGGGAGGTGACACATGATTGGAGTGGTAAAAATAGACCGCGTGCCACAAACTATTGCGAATTCGCGCTTGTTTTGCCCTGAACTCCTTACAAAAGGAGTTAAATGGGGAAAATGTTTGTAGGTCCTAATTTTGCTGTGTTGTTGTTTGGAATTACGACCTCTTCCTCTGCTGTTCTGTTTTTTGAGAGTTAAAATCTAAAGGCCTTGTCCGACGATGCTTCCTCTCGCATGCACCTGGTAGCTCTGTGACGATGTGAGAATGGATGAACACTCTTGAGAAAGAGCGAGTGGTTGCATCGTCGGACTTTGCCTTAAAGGCCTTGTCCGACGATGCTTCCTCTCGCATGCACCTGGTAGCTCTGTGACGATGTGAGAATGGGTGAACACTCTTGAGAAAGAGCGAGTGATTGCATCGTCGGACTTTGCCTTAAAGGCCTTGTCCGACGACGCTTCCTCTCGCATGCACCTGGTAGCTCTGTGACGATGTGAGAATGGGTGAACACTCTTGAGAAAGAGCGAGTGATTGCATCGTCGGACTTTGCCTTAAAGGCCTTGTCCGACGACGCTTCCTCTCGCATGCACCTGGTAGCTCTGTGACGATGTTAGAATGGGTGAACACTCTTGCGAAAGAGCGAGTGATTGCATCGTCGGACTTTGCCTTTACAGTTCTGACTTGCACACATAAATGTAGAGAGACTGACAAGAGAAGATCATATCCGACGATCTTGAAGGTCTTGTTATCGTCCGTTTTTTTCTTTTTTCTTTAAAAAAAAAGAAAGAAAAATGGTATTGTTTGTGCAGGGTGGGAAGGACCCAAGTGTCAGATCGACATCGACGAATGTCGCCGTAACTACTGCCAAAATGGCGGCCACTGTGTTAACTCCCCTGGCTCCTTCAGCTGCCAGTGTCCTCTGGGTTTTAAAGGTCAGTGGTGTGTGTGTGTGTGTGTGTGTGTGTGTGTGTGTGTGTGTGTGTGTGTGTGTGTGTGTGTGTGACAGTGTGTGTTCGTGTGTGTGCGTCTTTGTGTGTGTGCGCGCGCATGCCACACATTTTCCTGTGAATGTTGCCCTTTTGTTCTTCCTACTTCCCTTTTTGACTTACTCGTGTTAACGAAGTTGTGTGTCTGTGTGTATGTGTGTGTGTGTGTGTGTGTGTGTGTGTGTGTGTGTGTGTGTGTGTTGCATCCGTGGTCTAATCTCCAAACTTTAAACGTGGCATTTTCTCGGGAAATAGAAGGCATACATTGTTCAAACTTTGCACACATATAGATGTCAATGCAAGCTTTCAAACAATAATGATTTGAATAATTAAATACGCTGTAAACATATGGGTGTCATTCTTGAATGCTGTTTTTGTTGTCTATTTGTTGATGAAAAATTGATTGTAAAGCGCTTTGGGCTCATCTGAGGTAAAGCGCTATATAAATGTACAATTATTATTATTATTATTATTATAAACAGATAACAAACAGATAACATTTTAGATTAGTGGGTTAGAGAGTATTTAACAGGCAACATGAGCTAAGAAACTAATCAACACTGAAAGCCTCGATAGCTCATTGGTAGAGTGTCTGTCTGTCATGCCAATGGTTCCGGGTCCGATTATCGGCACAGACACTTGTTTTTATATATTTTTTATAGTTGTATCCATTAATAATAGCTTCATTCGTACATTACAATTTTATTGGCAAGCTTGTATTTTAGACACCCCCCTCAATCTTTGTTTGTTGTTGTCCCACATGTGCCTGTTCGAGTGAGCCTTGAAGGCTTTGCCTCTTGTTTTTATATTTCCTTCTCCGAACATCTGTGTCAATGCAAAGAGCCGAGTGTCCCAACAATCCCTTGTAAAAAATTAGAATATTAAATCTTTATGATGAACTAACTGGGAATACTAAAACAAAATGTCTGTGGATGTTGTCCTTTCGTTCTTTCTTTTTTTGCCTCCCTTTTTTTTCTCCCTCTCAGGACATACGTGTCAACGCAGAGAGCCCGTATGTCACACAATTCCCTGTAAAAATGGCGGCACGTGTCACGACACCAGGTTCGGGTTCGTGTGCTTCTGTCCGTACGGGTTCGCCGGATACCGCTGTGAACGACGCTTCCGTTTCCTGGCTGACAACTCCAGCTACTGGGATGGAGACGTGGGCAAAGCGACGGGTGAGTCACTAAAGTGTAGGGGAAGACGGGGTAAAAAGCCCACGGGCGGGTAAGAAGCCCATGCCAATTATCTCATGAAATAAAGAAAATGTCAGCCAAATTTGCCCATGAGACGAATGCTAAACATTAACACTCGTCTCAAAGGGCAAAATGTGACTGATACCGTAGGGATACTGTGGGCTCTTTCGTACAAATACTTCCCCCACCTTCTGGAAGCTATGTGCTTGCACCGTTATCTAATCTGTCACTCTCTTTGACTCTGCCTGTTCCCTTTGATTACTGACTGTCTTCCGCTATCTCTCGGCCTTACTGGTCTGTCACTCACTTTGACTCTGCCTTTTCCCTTTGATTACTGTCATCCGCTATTTCTCTGCCTTTCTGGTCCATTCTCCCGCCTTTGTTCTTACAGCAACAACAAAATACCCAGCCTAAGACGGACATGCTGGGCTTAACTATTTCTTAGTTAGGCGCATAACGGTAGAGAGAGAGAGAGAGAGAGAGAGAGAGAGAGAGAGAGAGAGAGAGAGAGAGAGAGAGAGAGAGAGAGACAGAGAGAGACGGAGAGAGACAGAGAGAGGAGAGAGACGGAGAGAGACAGAGAGAGCACAATAGCCTAATAATGAGAACTAAACTTTACTATATTGTTTCTTTCAGATGCCGGTGATCGCTATTTTGTGAGTATTCTGTAGGTGCATATTTCTTGAGGTAGTCATGAATGAAAAAGTCTCAGTTTTTTGCTGGCACATTGACTACCAATGGCCTTGGATTAAAAGTTAATTGATGCAATAGAAATGCAGAATAATAATGAGAGTTTTATGGAAATTTTTGTTTCCAAATGGCGAATCCAATTTGGCCATGTAAGAAATTTTTATTTAACATCTTTATCAAAACCAGTTGCTGCGAATTTTGAATTTTGATTTGTGCTCTGAAAAGAACACTATTATGCTGCCCTTAGTTTTGTCCTCCCAATGGGGGAGGGGGATGGGGCAGATCCCTTGCTTGGGACAAAGATTGAAATACTGCGTGAGGCTGGGAGAGGGGATTGTCGTGAAATCAATAAGGGGAAGGAACTCTCTCGTAATTAACTCCCTCCATCAAAATGAGGCTGGGAGAGGGAATTTGTAGTGAAATAAAAAAAGGGAAAGGAACTCTCTCTTAATTAACTCCCTCCACCAAAAGTTACTAAACGACAGCACCGCCCAGCACAGTATGAGAAACAGCCACAGGGAGGCACACAGCCCCGGGGCTGCTACCTATCATCCTGTGGGTCCGTCCTGTCACTCATGCAAGAGTGCCCCTCATAATTGAGACGTTTCCTTTTTGCACTTAATTAAGTGAAAGTAAAATTTGAATCAAGTGGTTTTTTGGGTGGTTTTTTTTTGGGGGGGCTTTCTACCAGTAGTGGTAGTAGTAGTAGTGGTGGTAGTAGTAGTAGTAGTGGTGGTGGTAGTAGTAGTAGTAGTAGTAGTAGTAGTAGTAGTAGTAGTAGTAGTAGTAGTAGTAGTAGTAGTAGGTAGCCTAGTATTAATAGTATTAGTAGTAGTAATAGTAGTAGTAGTAGGCTTAGTAGTAGTAGTAGTAGTAGTAGTAGTAGTAGTAGTAGTAGTAGTAGTAGTAGTAGGCTTAGTAGTAGTAGTAGTAGTAGTAGTAGTAGTAGTAGTAGTAGTAGTAGTAGTAGTAGTAGTAGTAGTAGTAGTAGTAGTAGTAGTAGTAGTTGTTGTAGCAGTGGTGGTGGTGGTATAGTAGTAGGCCTCCTAATAGAAGTAATCCTCCTCTTAATCCCCCGCCTCCTCTTAATCTTTGTCTTCCTCTTAATCTCCACCTCCTCCTCTTTATCCTCCATCTGCTCCTCTCAATCCTCCATTTCTTAATCATTCACCACCTACTCCTCTTAATCCCACACATCTCCTCTTAATCCTGTTCCTCCTCCTCTTTATCCTCCATCTGCTCCTCTCAATCCTCCATTTCTTAATCATTCACCACCTACTCCTCTTAATCCCACACATCTCCTCTTAATCCTCCACCTCCTCTTAATCCTCCACTCTTCCTCTTTCACCCTCGTGCTCTAGCTCTTACTGGTAATCCTCCAAAACATCCTCTTAATTCTCCACCCTGTCTTCTTTAACTTCCACCTGTTCATCTTAATCCTCTATCTCCTCCTCCTAATCCTCCATCTCCTCTTAATCATCCACCTCCTCCTACTAATCCCCCACCTCCTCCTATTAATCCTCCACCTCCTCCTACTAATTCTCCACCTCCTCCTCCTAACCCTCCACCTCCTCCTCTTTAACTTCCACCTGTTCCTCTTAATCCTCTATCTCCTCCTCCTAATTCTCCACCTCCTCCTCTTTAACTTCCACCTGTTCCTCTTAATCCTCTATCTCCTCCTCCTAATCCTCCACCTCCTCCTCTTTAACTTCCACCTGTTCCTCTTAATCCTCTATCTCCTCCTCCTAATACTCCACCTCCTCCTCTTTAACTTCCACCTGTTCCTCTTAATCCTCTATCTCCTCCTCCTAATACTCCACCTCCTCCTCTTTAACTTCCACCTGTTCCTCTTAATCCTCTATCTCCTCCTCCTAATACTCCACCTCCTCCTCTTTAACTTCCACCTGTTCCTCTAAATCCTCTATCTCCTCCTCCTAATACTCCACATCCTCCTCTTTAACTTCCACCTGTTCCTCTTAATCCTCTATCTCCTCCTCCTAATACTCCACCTCCTCCTCTTTAACTTCCACCTGTTCCTCTTAATCCTCTATCTCCTCCTCCTAATACTCCATCTCCTCCTCTTTAACTTCCACCTGTTCCTCTTAATCCTCTATCTCCTCCTCCTAATACTCCACCTCCTCCTCTTTAACTTCCACCTGTTCCTCTTAATCCTCTATCTCCTCCTCCTAATACTCCACCTCCTCCTCTTTAACTTCCACCTGTTCCTCTTAATCCTCTATCTCCTCCTCCTAATACTCCACATCCTCCTCTTTAACTTCCACCTGTTCCTCTAAATCCTCTATCTCCTCCTCCTAATACTCCACATCCTCCTCTTTAACTTCCACCTGTTCCTCTTAATCCTCTATCTCCTCCTCCTAATACTCCACCTCCTCCTCTTTAACTTCCACCTGTTCCTCTTAATCCTCTATCTCCTCCTCCTAATACTCCACATCCTCCTCTTTAACTTCCACCTGTTCCTCTTAATCCTCTATCTCCTCCTCCTAATACTCCACCTCCTCCTCTTTAACTTCCACCTGTTCCTCTTAATCCTCTATCTCCTCCTCCTAATACTCCACCTCCTCCTCTTTAACTTCCACCTGTTCCTCTTAATCCTCTATCTCCTCCTCCTAATACTCCACCTCCTCCTCTTTAACTTCCACCTGTTCCTCTTAATCCTCTATCTCCTCCTCCTAATACTCCACATCCTCCTCTTTAACTTCCACCTGTTCCTCTTAATCCTCTATCTCCTCCTCCTAATACTCCACCTCCTCCTCTTTAACTTCCACCTGTTCCTCTTAATCCTCTATCTCCTCCTCCTAATACTCCACATCCTCCTCTTTAACTTCCACCTGTTCCTCTTAATCCTCTATCTCCTCCTCCTAATACTCCACCTCCTCCTCTTTAACTTCCACCTGTTCCTCTTAATCCTCTATCTCCTCCTCCTAATACTCCACCTCCTCCTCTTTAACTTCCACCTGTTCCTCTTAATCCTCTATCTCCTCCTCCTAATACTCCATCTCCTCCTCTTTAACTTCCACCTGTTCCTCTAAATCCTCTATCTCCTCCTCCTAATACTCCACATCCTCCTCTTTAACTTCCACCTGTTCCTCTAAATCCTCTATCTCCTCCTCCTAATACTCCACCTCCTCCTCTTTAACTTCCACCTGTTCCTCTTAATCCTCTATCTCCTCCTCCTAATACTCCACCTCCTCCTCTTTAACTTCCACCTGTTCCTCTTAATCCTCTATCTCCTCCTCCTAATACTCCACATCCTCCTCTTTAACTTCCACCTGTTCCTCTTAATCCTCTATCTCCTCCTCCTAATACTCCACCTCCTCCTCTTTAACTTCCACCTGTTCCTCTTAATCCTCTATCTCCTCCTCCTAATACTCCACATCCTCCTCTTTAACTTCCACCTGTTCCTCTTAATCCTCTATCTCCTCCTCCTAATACTCCATCTCCTCCTCTTTAACTTCCACCTGTTCCTCTAAATCCTCTATCTCCTCCTCCTAATACTCCACCTCCTCCTCTTTAACTTCCACCTGTTCCTCTTAATCCTCTATCTCCTCCTCCTAATACTCCATCTCCTCCTCTTTAACTTCCACCTGTTCCTCTAAATCCTCTATCTCCTCCTCCTAATACTCCACATCCTCCTCTTTAACTTCCACCTGTTCCTCTTAATCCTCTATCTCCTCCTCCTAATACTCCACCTCCTCCTCTTTAACTTCCACCTGTTCCTCTTAATCCTCTATCTCCTCCTCCTAATACTCCACATCCTCCTCTTTAACTTCCACCTGTTCCTCTTAATCCTCTATCTCCTCCTCCTAATACTCCACATCCTCCTCTTTAACTTCCACCTGTTCCTCTTAATCCTCTATCTCCTCCTCCTAATACTCCACATCCTCCTCTTTAACTTCCACCTGTTCCTCTTAATCCTCTATCTCCTCCTCCTAATACTCCACCTCCTCCTCTTTAACTTCCACCTGTTCCTCTTAATCCTCTATCTCCTCCTCCTAATACTCCACATCCTCCTCTTTAACTTCCACCTGTTCCTCTAAATCCTCTATCTCCTCCTCCTAATACTCCACCTCCTCCTCTTTAACTTCCACCTGTTCCTCTTAATCCTCTATCTCCTCCTCCTAATACTCCACATCCTCCTCTTTAACTTCCACCTGTTCCTCTTAATCCTCTATCTCCTCCTCCTAACACTCCACCTCCTCCTCTTTAACTTCCACCTGTTCCTCTTAATCCTCTATCTCCTCCTCCTAACACTCCACCTCCTCCTCTTTAACTTCCACCTGTTCCTCTTAATCCTCTATCTCCTCCTCCTAATACTCCACCTCCTCCTCTTTAACTTCCACCTGTTCCTCTAAATCCTCTATCTCCTCCTCCTAATACTCCATCTCCTCCTCTTTAACTTCCACCTGTTCCTCTTAATCCTCTATCTCCTCCTCCTAATACTCCACCTCCTCCTCTTTAACTTCCACCTGTTCCTCTTAATCCTCTATCTCCTCCTCCTAATACTCCATCCTCCTCCTCTTTAACTTCCACCTGTTCCTCTTAATCCTCTATCTCCTCCTCCTCTTACTCCACCTCCTCCTCTTTAACTTCCACCTCCTCTTAATCCTCTATCTCCTCCTCCTCCATACTCCACCTCCTCCTCTTCAACTTCCACCTCCACCTCTCTTAATCCTCTATCTCCTCCTCCTAATACTCCTCTTAATCGTCCTCCTCTTTAACTTCCACCTGTTCCTCTTAATCCTCTATCTCCTCCTCCTAATACTCCAATCCTCCTCTTTAACTTCCAATCCTGTTCCTCTTAATCCTCTATCTCCTCCTCCTAATCCTCCACCCTCCTCTTTAACTTCCACCTGTTCCTCTTACCCTCTATCTCCTCCTCCTAATACTCCATCTCCTCCTCTTTAACTTCCACCTGTTCCTCTTAATCCTCTATCTCCTCCTCCTAATACTCCACCTCCTCCTCTTTAACTTCCACAACATCCTCTTAATCCTCCATCTCCTCCTCCTAATACTCCACCTCCTCCTCTTTAACTTCCACCTGTTCCTCTTAATCCTCTATCTCCTCCTCCTAATCTCCATCCTCCTCTTTAACTTCCACCTGTTCCTCTTAATCCTCTATCTCCTCCTCTTAATACTCCACCTCCTCCTCTTTAACTTCCACCTCCTCCTCTTAATCCTCCACCTCCTCCTCCTAATCTTCCACCTCCTCCTCTTTAACTTCCACCTGTTCCTCTTAATCCTCTATCTCCTCCTCTTAATCCTCCACCTCCTCCGCCTCTTCTTCCACCTCCTCCTCTTAATCCTCCACCTCCTCTTAATCCTCCACCTCCTCTTAATCCTCCACCTCCTCCTCTTAATCCTCCAATCGTCCACCTCCTCTTAGTCCTCCACCTCCTCTTAATCCTCCACCTCCTCCTCTTAATCCTCCACCTCCTCCTCTTAATCCTCCACCTCCTCCTACTAATCCTCCACCTCCTCCTCTTAATCTTCCACCTCCTCCTCTTAATCCTCCACCTCTTCTAAATCCTCCACCACCTCCTCTTAATCCCCACCTCCTCCTCTTAATCCTATGCCTCCTCCTCTTAATCTTCCACCTCCTCCTCACAATCCTAAACCTCCTTAATGCTCCACCTTCTACTGGTAATCCTCCACCTCCTCCTCTTAATCCTCCACCTCCTCCTCTTTAGCTTCCACCTCCTCCTCTTAATCTTCTCCACCACCTCCTCTTAATCCTCCACCTCCACCTCTTAAGCCTCCACCTCCTCTTAATCTTCTACCTCCTCCTATTAATCCTCCACCTCCTCCTACTAATCCTCCACCTCCTCCTACTAATCCTCCACCTCCTCCTACTAATCCTCCACCTCCTCCTACTAATCCTCCACCTCCTCCTACTAATCCTCCACCTCCTCTTAATCTTCCACCTCCTCCTATTAATCCTCCACCTCCTCCTACTAATCCTCCACCTCCTCCTACTAATCCTCCACCTCCTCCTACTAATCCTCCACCTCCTCCTATTAATCCTCCACCTCCTCCTACTAATCCTCCACCTCTTCCTACTAATCCTCCACCTCCTCTTAATCTTCTACCTCCTCATATTAATCCTCCACCTCCTCTTAATCCTCCACCTCCTCTTAATCCTCCACCTCCTCCTACTAATCCTCCACCTCCTCCTACTAATCCTCCACCTCCTCCTACTAATCCTCCACCTCCTCCTATTAATCCTCCACCTCCTCCTACTAATCCTCCACCTCCTCCTACTAATCCTCCACCTCCTCCTACTAATCCTCCCCTCCTCTTAATCTTCTACCTCCTCCTATTAATCCTCCACCTCCTCTTAATCCTCCACTCTTCCTCTTCCACCACCTATTCTTATTCATATGCCTCCTCCCCTTAATCTTTCACCTCTTCCTCATCATCCAAAACCTCTTAATGTTCCACCTTCCACTGTTAATCCTCCACCTCTTTGACTTCCACCTGCTCCTCTTAATCCTCCACCTCCTCTTAATCCTCCACCTCCTCCACGTCCTCTTAATCTTCTATAATCCTCCACCTTAATCTTCTACTTCCTATTCCTGCTCTTAATACTTCACATCCTTCTCTTAATCATCATCCTCTTCCTCCCCCACCTCCTCTATTAATCCTCCACCTCCTCTTAATCCTCCAGCCTTCCTCTTCCAAAACCTATTCTTATTGGGTATGCCTCCTCCCCTTAATCTTTCACCTCTTCCTCATCATCCAAAACCTCTTAATGTTCCACCTTCCACTGTTCTTCCTCCACCTCCCAATTGACTTCCACCTGCTCCTCTTAATCCTCCACCTCTCTTAATCCTCCACGTCCTCTTAATCTTCTATCTCCTCTTCTTAATCTTCTACTTCCTGCTCTTAATCCTTCACATCCTCCTATTAATCCTCTATCTCCTTCTCTTAACCCTCCTCTTCTCCTGGTGCTGTGTGGCTGCAGACCATGCCGTGGGAGAGCTGGTACAGTGCCATAGTGGCGGGGGCCTTCTGCTTCATCACCCTGATCATCATCATCTGCTGCCTGCTCAAAGGCCGTCTGTGAGTAAGCCTAAGCCTAAATCATTAACCTGCATGCACTAAACAAAGCCTCTATCTGTTTGGCAGGCGAGTCCGTGGTTGTTGTTGTTTTTAGATCAGTGTTGCTTTGCTGCTGAGCTCTTGCAGCTCTTTTCTGATGATGTCCTGCAGGATTTGGTTTGTCTCTCGTGACTGGAGGCTTTGGAGGACAACACGACAGTCTGTCGGATGCTGTTCCGTTGGCTTAGTTCTCGTGCTGCAGAGAGCAAGGCACTGGCTTCATCTCTGTAGATTGTGGACATTTGTCCAGTGGCTAGGGATTTGCCAACAAA
The DNA here is from genome assembly GCA_017654935.2 of Phymorhynchus buccinoides. Classification (NCBI taxonomy): domain Eukaryota; kingdom Metazoa; phylum Mollusca; class Gastropoda; order Neogastropoda; family Raphitomidae; genus Phymorhynchus; species Phymorhynchus buccinoides. The sequence goes on from CM065696.1 coordinate 16,048,701, forward strand.
AGACATCTCATTTTCAACTTGTTGAGATCCTGGGCACGCCTACCATGTACGTCCTGGTTGGGTCGGGTCGGGTCGGGTCGACAAAAAAATAGTCATACTAGAGTTATTACGTTTGGTGTATTTCACAGACTAGTTTTGCATTTGTCCAAGAAAAATAATTGATGATCGAAACTGAGGTCACCACGAGAGCAGGACATGCAAAGTCGCAGAATTTGATACTTTTATTATTTTTAATGATAGATGAAGATGTGGATGATTATGTTAAAGATTATGTTGTAGAGTTCCTTTTTGGTACAAGAATACGTGACAGGGCTGCACTCGACGCCGCCTCCTTTCATAATGATATCCTGGCATCAACCAGGCCCGAAAGATACAGACACTTGCAGTGTTGGTCATGAAATTTGAGCAACACTCTCAGAATCGCATCCATAAAGTAGATGAAGCTCGACTGTGTGGTTTCAGTCTTCACACTGAGCTCATAGTCACTCACTGTGGGTAGGATTCGGTCCAGGACCGAAAACAAATACCTTCAAGACTCTGATAGGATTCAAACACGAGACCTTCCAGACACTAGTCTGCGACACTACCACTGCACCACTGCGGCTGGTGACATCGTGAATCTTTATTCATAACTGGATGTTTCAAGGAAGTTCTATTTGTGCAAATCACTCGATGATTTGTGTTCTAACGTACTAGGCTATGATTACAAATGCACACACGTATGCCTGAGCTCTCCGCACACACGCACATGTACACGTACCGCACACACACACACACACGATCAGGAAGTGTGAGTCCTATGTCGTATGACCCTCGTCTACATTTCAGGTTCCGCTGTGGAGTGACGGCCAACGGCTCCTTCTACAGCCTGTTCATCTCCACCAAAACCCACGACGACAGCGTCCTGCCGCCTGACCAGCGCCACAGCGACGGCAGCAACAGCGGTCTGCACGCCTACCAGAACGTCTTCTCCGTGTCCAAGAAACTGTCCCAGGACAAACGAAGCCTGGACAACGACTCCCTGAGGTCGGCGTCCCCCAGCGAGGTCTACGTGGCTCACCTCCCCAGCTGCAGGCACAGTTTCCCGGCGGATATCTGCCACTATGTCAATCTGGGTGCGTCTACCGCATCGGACGAGTTAGAAGGTCTGCCTAACTTAGTGAATCCGCAGCTGAGTCCTCTGATGGTTCACCGAGGACGCTCGCACTGTCCGGCCAGTTGTCAAGATACTCTGAAAAGATTGTCGTCCCCGCTTCCTATCCGTCGTCCATTATCTGATCAGCTAGGGCTTCAGCAGCACCTCCAGAAGACGCACAATGGCAAGCCCTTAACGGGGTCAGTTCGTTTTGACACCAGTTCCATATCACAAGCCAGCGATTCTCCTAAATCCCAGCGTAGCGAAGGACAGATTGAGCGACAGAAGGGAAAAGCTCCCACTCCTCGTAAATCTATCATCCGCAGCCGAGATACTTATACAGTCGAGCAATCTTTCTCCGTCAAAGATTCCGGCAAAAGCGGAAGTCCGAAGCAGAAGCTGAAGAAGTCTTTGATGGGGGCTATACCGGGCAAAAAGAAAGCGTCCCAGCCCAGACTGTGCTCGATCCGGCGCATGGACAGCGGAGGGTACGAGATCCCGCTCAAGTACCAACATGTCGCCTCTGTCAAAAACCCGTACGCTTCACTCCGAGCCAGCAGAATGGAAGAACACGTTTACAACGAATTAGGGATACCAGAGCGGATATCGAGGAAAGGCAGTTGTGGAGAAGCAGGGGGCAATTTCCTTCAGGTGCCTGTATACAGCGAACGATCAAGCAGGTCCTCCCCTTTTGTGACCATAGACCGCAGAAGCGTGGTGAGCGAAACCAACTGCTATGTGGACCTCACCGAACACGTCTCTGAGAACGCTACCACGGCCAGAGACCCTGACCTGCACACTGAGGACAACGGACAAAGGAAGAGTCATGCACGTAAACGAGAACGGGTACGAAAATCCAGCGAAACGTCTTCTTCCTCAGGCACCAAGAGGAGGCTTCGGAACGACAGGATCAACCCAAGAAACGCCCAGCGCTACAAGAGGAAAACGCCGTTCCAGGGACCGTTAGCCCAAGATTCGGACAAACCCTGGAAAGCCAGCGACACGTCTGCTGTGGGTCACACCGAGAATGTCGGACGAGGAGGATCGGGCAAGCCCCCCGTACCCGAACTGGTGTTTGATGACGAGGATGAGGACAGTGATGACGTCAACTACGAAGAGCTTTTCCAAACAGACAGTGATGACTTTAGCTTCACGGATACCGATGATGACATGTTCAGCAACAGCGACTACACCGATGTCTTCACCAGATGCAACGCAGCAGTCTAACCACCTTTCGTTTTCTTCTAATTAAAGGAATATCATTTATGTTGGAAATCGACTCATGACCTTAACAGTTTTCATTCCTTGGCCTACATGTTTTAAATTATACAAGTTATTAAACTAGAACGCAGAAATCATTAAATCTTTTACGCGGATTTTATTTAACGCAAATGTTAAGAAAAAAAGATGTATATTTATGTCAATAGTATAGCCTATTTGGAATTTTGAAAAAGGTTATATTATTTCTTTTATCTTTTTTGAGAATAATAAAAATAAAATGGATAAGACTAAGAAAGAAAAAGCAGCTGAGTTTTGCGTCTTTGTTCAATTGTTATACTCGAGTTCAGAAGTTTGTCTCTGTTCGTGTCATTGGAGCAGTTTGTTCTTAACATTGTTGATGGACTTGCATCGTCATTTAACCAAAATAGACTAACAGCCTATAATCTATTGTTATTATAAACAGTCCGCCAGGTGCTGTAATCATGAGTGCGTCTGAGACAGTTAACACGGGTCGTAACATGTCAATTAGAACAAACTGCCAATCGTTTTGCCAGTTTTGTCTAATTTACATTTTGCTACCCGTGTTAATTGCTTAAGTCACGCTCATGATTACGGCACAAGGTTCGTATTTTCGGTGTGGCTGCAAAACGACGTTGACTCTGCTTGATTGGGGCTAAGGGCTTATTGGTCTATGCAGAGAGTTTGTGTGTGTGTGTGTGTGTGTGTGTGTGTGTGTGTGTGTGTGTGTGTGTGTGTGTGTGTGTGATTTGTCGATTTTTGTTAGTAAGCAGCCGCGTAAACGAAAACTGCTTAATGTTTTCAGTGGTGTGTGTTTGTTCCTGACAGGCTGTGCTACCACGATAGCGTTTGAACGGAGGGACCTTGGACCCTCAAGTTTTGCATGCGGATAGGTAGTTACATCTAGGCTTCTTCTTCTTCTTCTTTGATCGCTCAGACAGTTTCCTGTCAATTACAAGCGCAGATGCGTCATGCTGCCGTTATGCGCCTAAGTAAGAAATAATTAGGCCCATCATGTCCGACTTCGGCTGTAAGGAAATCTTTTTGAAAGTCTTTCTTGAAAAAAAAAAGGCAGGAGAATGGACCGGTAAGGCAGAAAGATAGTAGATGACAGCAAAGCAAAGGGGAAAAGGCAGAGTCAAAGAGAGTGACAGATTAGAGGAAGTTACAAGCACAGAACTTCCAGAAGGTGGGGGAACTATTTATACAAAAGACCCCCCGGTATCCCCACGGGGGGAGATATCTAGGCTAAGCTCGAAGATGAAGGTCATTGGTCAAAGGTCAAGGTCACTGGAGCCGAAAATACTGCCGCGTGGCTGCTTGTTCTAGCGTTTTCACGCTCTAGATTTTGTTTGTTTTTACAACGGACAGTAAAAGCCCAGATACACTGCGTACGATTTGACCTCAGTACGATCCGATTGTGACGATGTCTTGCGAGTCAACATTCACGTAAAATACTTCCGTCCTAAAATAATGCTACTGTTCTCGCTCACTATACTCAGTTAGACCCCAACGACTACACGAATCAGATCAAATGTCTGATACAAAAATACAGATATTTTATCAGATTCGTGTACGGCGGACTACAAACATAGTGAACATAACCAGTAATATTTCATCAGATTTGTGTAGACAGTATAATTGCACGTGTATCGTGCTTCACAAACGTCAAATCGGGTCGCAGTGAATCGAATCGTATGCAGTGTAGCTAGGCCTTTAGCTCGAGGATGACTCTAATGTGCTCCCTTTCCTGCTTTCTTCAGTAGGTTTTTGAAAACGGTTGTGATAGCTGCATCATACAAACTAGAGTTGAGAACCGGTTCAAAAATCTGAACCGGTTTTCCCTCTCCGAACCGTTTTTTTAAAAACCAGTACTCGCATCACTAGTTTTACCTATGCAAACACATATTTATTTGTCAGAATATTCACACACACCTAGGCCTTTAGCTCGAGCAGGACTCTAATGTGTTCCCTTTCCTGCTTCCTTCAGTAGGTTTTTGAAAACGATTGTGATAGCTGCATCATACAAACTAGAGTTGAGAACCGGTTCAAAAATCTGAACCGGTTTTCCCTCTCCGAACCGGTTTTTTTAAAACCAGTACTCGCATCACTAGTTTTACCTATGCAAACACATATTTATTTGTCAGAATATTCACACACACGCACGCATGCGCACACATACACAGTAAAGAAACTTATGACACACACACACACACTCAACTCTCAAAGTCAAAGCCATACACCACCACAAACTAGAAACAGCTACTCTTGGCTTACAAACACCCAATCTGCGCTGAGAATCAGTGTTGTTTTTCGAAAAGAATGCGTTATTCTAAGAAAAGCTTACTTTCAGTTTGCAGTTTAAAAAAACCCGGTTCACAGCAATTCGAACCGGTTTTTCGAACCACGAATGTTTAGCACCGGTTTTTCGGTTTAAACCGGTTTTACCACCCACCTCTAATAAAAACACCAGTAGACCGTAAGAAATAGGGCAACCCACATCCACACAGAGAAAGACAACAACACAGAGTATTTATACGGCGCTGAATCTTGATAGAAATCAAATCAAAGCGCACACACACGTTAGCATTCGTAACGAATTGAAACAAAAACGCAATAACACACACAAAAAACACAGCACTATTTTTTCATTTCAAACTTTTAAAACATTTAATAGAATACTCAATTCCAAATGGGAAAGGCCAAAGAAACGAACGAACAAAAAGTGTAGGCCCTAGATAAAAACAACAGTGTTTATGTCTATTATTGGGGTTACGTTTGTGTTGTATTCTGTATAAATCTATGTATAAAATATATGTATGTTATAGCCTGATAATAAACCAGTCTAAATATACTACTTTAAAATGAACACATCAATTATTTATATTGAACAATAGGAAATATACTGGTTACTTGATCCTATCGTACGTATAAAACTCTGGTGAGTACGATTATCAAATCACTTGTCCTATTTGTTTACAAGACGTCAAAAATATTATTTTAGAAATAAGTACCGGTAAATTATCTAAAAATCAAGGCTGTAAATATATTACAAAAACCCCCTGATGAAACCCCAGCTAACTGTTGATAGGTCCTAATTAATGTAGGTTTACCCCGTCTATACAATGCTTTGTTTCTTTTTCAAGTCCTACTCATTGAAAAAGAATGACTAAGAAGTTTGAATTTTTTTAAATTTTTTATATCGAGAATGAAATTCGAACACAAGACAAATAAATTAGTAGGCCTGCATACACCATGTCTTTATTACAGAAGGTGTGTGTGTGTGTGAGAGTTAGGTATAGTTTCTTGAAAAATCATTACTTTTCCTTGATTGCCGTTCCTCCCCACACTGCGGCGCCATCATTCTTAACGTTTGCCAGCAGCTAAACTTTCGTCAGGAGGGGTTGGAAAGGTGTGAGGAAAGAGGGGAAGGAGATGGGGGTAGAGGTGGGGGTGTGAGGAAAGAGGAGAGAAAATGGAAAGGGGAACGAAGGGGGTGAGAATGAGGGAAGAAGCAATGGTGAGATAGTGGTCAAAATACCTGTTAACATTTTTCCTCTCTCCCCCATGGCAACACGGTTGATACGCAAGTAGTCGTATTTATATTGAACAATAGGAAATATACTGGTTACTTGATCCTATCGTACGTATAAAACATCATTGTGCTGACATGGGGAAAGAGTGAAAGGCTTGGTCTCGGTGTTGTGGTCGACTCATGGCGATTATTTGACCGCCAGGGGGCAGTCAAACCACTAGGGGCTTATCACGCTATATTCTTAGTTGGGCGTAGTGAGAGAGAGAGAGAGAGGGTTGACTCCTCCCTATCTCTACCCCCAACTAAGAATATAGAGAGGATTAGCCCCACCCGAGCGCTATGCCAACTGGCGGGCAAATAATCGCCATAAGTCGCTCAATACTAACAGACTCGAGTACCAGAGGTTGGAAAAAGTGGCTGTCACAGTGACACACACACACACACACACACGCCAGCATGCACGCACACACACACGCGCGCACGCACGCACGCACACACACACACACATCTCTACTATTAACCATTCCCACCCAGTAACTAAACATCCTTTTTTTCCATGCCACGAAGTGCCGATCAGAAAGAATATTATCATAAGACTGTGTTGATTGAATAATGCCCACCCTCCCCTCCCCCCTCCCATCTCACATGTTGGGGCCCTGTCAGGGGTGGAGAATTGTGAATATGTCACCAGGCGCAATTGATGACCACAACTGGCGCAATTGACTATAGAGGGTAAAAAAAAAAAAGAAGGCGCAATTGACTTGTACCGACGCCCATGATGGCTATGAGTTATCTGCCCTTCCTCTGTCTCCCCCAACCAACACCCACCCACCCTCGTCATGCTGTGAAGTGCAGCGAAAGTCAGAAAGAGAATGCCCACAATGAGTATCAGATACTCCCCCCCCCCCCCCCCCCCCCCCCCCCCCCCCCCCCCATACTGTGAAGTAGAAAGCGGAAGTCAAAAAGAGAACGCCAAAGTGAGCATGGGTTTCCCACCCCAAGTGAGCATGGGTTTCCCACCCACCCCCTACGCCAAAGTGAGCATATGGGTTTCCACCCACACCCACCCCAACGCCAAAGTGAGTATGGGTCCCCCCCCCCCCCCTACGCCAAAGTGAGTATGGGTTTCCCACCCACCCACCCCCTACGCCAAAGTGAGTATGGGTTTCCCCCCCCCCCTACGCCAAAGTGAGTATGGGTCCCCCCCCCCTACGCCAAAGTGAGTATGGGTTTCCCACCACACCCACCCCCCAACGCCAAAGTGAGTATGGGTTTCCACCCCCCCCCCTACGCCAAAGTGAGAATGGGTTTCCTACCCACCCCCTACGCCAAAGTGAGTATGGGTTTCCCACCCACCCCCTACGCCAAAGTGAGTATGGGTTTCCCCACCCTACGCCAAAGTGAGTATGGGTTTCCCACCCACCCCTACGCCAAAGTGAGTATGGGAAATGGGTTTCCCCCCCTTCCCCCCCCCTACGCCAAAGTGAGTATGGGTTCCCCCCCCCCCTACGCCAAAGTGAGTATGGGTTTCCCACCCCCTACGCCAAAGTGAGTATGGGTTTCCCACCCCTACGCCAAAGTGAGTATGGGTTTCCCACCCACCCCCTACGCCAAAGTGAGCATATGGGTTTCCACCCACCCCACCCGTACGCCAAAGTGAGTATGGGTTTCCCCCCCCACCCCTACGCCAAAGTGAGTATGGGTTTCCCACCCACCCCACGCCAAAGTGAGTATGGGTTTCCCCCCCCCCCCCCCCCCCTACGCCAAAGTGAGTATGGGTTTTCCCCCCACCCCTACGCCAAAGTGAGTATGGGTTTCCCACCCCTACGCCAAAGTGAGTATGGGTTTCCCACCCATCCGTACGCCAAAGTGAGAATGGGTTTCCTACCCACCCACTACGCCAAAGTGAGTATGGGTTTCCCACCCCCCCACGCCAAAGTTAGTATGGGTTTCTCACCCACCCCTTCCCCAAAAACCCCTACTACCACCCCCACCCCGGTTCCCACCACCCCAGCGCCAAAGTGAGTATGGTGAAATGGTTTCCAATATCAGGGGGCTCCACCCCTACGCCAAAGTGAGTATGGGTTCCCACCCCCTACGCCAAAGTGACTGGTGGGTTTCCCGCGCCGGACCCACCAGGCACTACGCCAAAGTGAGTATGGGTTTCGTGCACACACTCCTGCACAACCAACAAGTTAGTATGGGTAGCTGTGAGAGTAGCCACCCCCGTGCCACACAAACCCCTACAACACCACAAGGCAACTTTCTAGTCATTGCAGCGTAGCTGGACTATAGTGTGTTACTCCTGGTCAATATCAGGGGGCTCCAAGGCGAGGGGCTGGTCTGTGAGGTCCGTGAGGTAGCGGCAGGTGAACTGGTCGACGTTGGGCGCGCCGGACACCACACAGGCACTCAGCGCGCTGCGAGAGTAGCTGAGTTCCGTGCACACACTCCTGCACAACACGACAAGGCAAGGAGCTAGCTAGCTGTGAGAGTAGCTGAGCTCCGTGCACACACTCCTGCACAACACGACAAGGAGCTAGCTAGCTGTGAGAGTAGCTGAGCTCCGTGCACACACTCCTGCACAACACGACAAGGAGCTAGCTAGCTGTGAGAGTAGCTGAGCTCCGTGCACTCACTCCTGCACAACACAGTACAACAAGGCAAGGAGCTAGCTGTGAGAGTAGCTGAGCTCAGTGCACTCACTTCCTGCACAACACAACATGGCAAGGAGCTAGCTAGCTGTGAGAGTAGCTGAGCTCCGTGCACTCAATCCTGCACAACATAATAAAACAAGGCAAGGAGCTAGCTGTGAGAGTAGCTGAGCTCAGTGCACACACTCCTGCACAACACAGTACAAGGCAAGGAGCTAGCTGTGAGAGTAGCTGAGCTCAGTGCACACACTCCTGCACAACACAGTACAACAAGGCAAGGAGCTAGCTAGCTGTGAGAGTATGATACTGCGAGTTTTTTTTATGATAATAAAACTGGAAATTAACCTTAATTATATCAAACAGAACAATTCTGATACATGAATTATCAACGTATGTGACAAATTCTGATATAGAAAACCCCCCAACTTAAACAACCACTGAAAGAAACACCCAGAGCTGATGATGGGATCCAGAGATAGACTGACTTACCCCACCTGCCTTACCAACACAAGAGCAGGTGTTGTTTGGTTGCTTGGCCTTACCATCTGTCGCTGCACATGTCGTAGGTCTCCACTCGAGCTGTGGTGTGACGACCTCCGTAGCCCCCTATGGCCATTAGCTGGTCCTCTATCACCTAGAACACACGCGAACACACATATGTATGCACGCACACATGCACACGCACGCGCGCGCGCACACACGCACGCACGCACGCACACGCACACGCACACACACACAGAGAAAGGTGGCAGAGTGGTTAAGACGTTCACATGTCAAATGTAATGCGTGACTGCAACGTGAGTAACACGGGTTCGACTCCCGGCCTCCTCGCCCTTTCATTCTAGTTTGACAGGAAAATCGAACTGAACGTCCAGTCCTTCGGATGGGGACTTAAAGCTAGTCTGACCCGTGCGCTTTACGCACGTAAAAATCCCACGCAGTTGAAAGTCGGTAAGAGCAGGGAGAAATCCCGGTGCCTGGTATGGCCAAATTAATAGCTAGGTTTTCCAAGTGTGCCCACACACCCTCCTCACCTTCCCCCCAAAAAAAAGAAAGAAAAAAAAAGAAGGTAGGCGCTGCACTTGCGGCGACGCGCTCTCTTGGGGGAGAGCAGCCCGAATTTCACAGATATAAGTCTCTGTGACTAGAATATACCAAAATACCAAATACACATACACAGACACACACACACACACACACACACACACGTGTGTGCGTACTTGCAAGGGTACACAGATAGGAGATGCTCGCAGATTCACACGCAAGTCCTTTGTTTCTTCTTGTCCCTGTTTGAAAAGCGGCCATCTGAAGAACACCAACTCTCTCCACGTTCAAGGTCGAAACCACGTCTTCAGAAAAACGTGTCCTTAAGAGATACCAGCTAATAGGACGTTAATCCAATCATCACACACCAACACACACACACACTCTCTCTCTCCCTCCCCCTTTTTTCTGCTGTATTGTATGCCATTCCGTTGTTCCCGATGATGGCATCCAACTAGCTAAAATCTGGCGGGCTGGACTAACATTTGATTAAAGGGGGCACGCCTTGCCACGGGTACATCTCAATCTCTCTCTCTCTCTCTCTCCCAAATACACCTGAGGACAGCTGGCGTTGAGGAATGTCCCCAAAGGTCAAATAATCCTTTGGCTGCAGCTCTGAGACCCGGCCAGTGCAAACGGCCCCTAGTTTGAGAGGCATAGCCTTCCACAAAAGACTCAGCTGTACAGTGGAACCTCCCTTATAAGACCTTCAAAAATCATCCAAAATGAGGTCTTGTAAGGAAGGGGGTCTTATAAGGGAGGTAATTTTAATACTTACAAAGAAGGGCAATGTCTCAGAGAAGTAGGTCTTATGTGGGAGGGAGTCTTATTATAATGGGAGGTCTTATAAGGGAGGTTCCACTGTACCATGATTTTCTATTACTGTAGATAATCATTTATAGTGCAGCTCCCACTTCATTGTTGGCCCTTACTGATAAAAGGAAGGAAGGTGGCAGAGTGGTTAAGACGTTCGCCTGCCAGTTTCAATGCGTGAGTGACCCGGGTTCGAATCCCGGCCTCGCCCTTTCTTTCTAGTTCGACGGGAAAATCAAACTGAACTTCAAGTCCTTCGGATGGGGACTTAAAGCTAGTCTGACCCATGCGCTTTACGCATGTTGAAATCCCACGGCAGTCAAAAGTAAAGAAGAGCGGTGAGAAATCCCGCTGCCTGGTATGACCAAATTGATAGCTAGGTTTCCCAAGTCCGTCCCACCACCCTTGTTTTAAACGAAGTTTTATTTTAATTTATTGAGTATCACATAGTAAAGCAGCAACATAAACAAATGAGAACGAGCACAACAAGCTTAAAGCTTATACAAGGCGCTCAAACACAAGTAGATGATACAATATTGGCTGCCACAAGTAATAAGAGACTGAAACAGAACATGATAATGAAAATGATAGCATACAAAGTGTGTACGAACAAGCAAGCAACAACAATGCCCCCCCCCCCGAAAAGAGAAAATAAAGTATACGACCGGGAAGTAGCTCATCTCCCAACCCTACCGAGCGAGAAGTGGCTTAACAGTAATTTTTCTAACCAAAATGAAAAATGAAAAATTCATCCCTAGGGATTCAGCAACGCTGTCTCCAGATGTGAGCATCCCGAATTTCGCAGAAGTAAGCGTCTGTGACTAGAATATAGGCCTACACAAAATATCTTTTAATAAATACTTTTATCTCTAACATTCCAGACTTCTTATAAAATTTAGCTTGTTCTTCAAACTTTCTCTAAAAACCTACACAAATAAAATATCTGTATCCATAGTAAAATCCTCTTTTCTGTTCGGATCTTTATCATTTCAAATGCTTCATATGGCCATTTGGTCCAGAGGGCGTTATTCCCCTATCTTTCTCTCTCTCTCTCTCTCTCTCTCTCTCTCTCTCTCTCTCTCTCAAATGTGTGCGTACAGTGGAATATCCCAGAGCGTACCGTCATGGCAAAGTTGCTCCTGGCGTTGAGCATGGAGGGCAGGGGTCTCCAGTCATCGGCCTCGGGGTCATACTTCTCCACGCTGCTCAGACGACGGGTGCCGTTGAACCCCCCTTGCACCAGCAGCGGCACAGACAAAAAGGACATTAATTGAAGGTATTGTAGGGATTAGCTGTGAGTCTGAACGATGATTGTAGGAATTAACCATTAGTCTGAACGATGATTGTAGGAATTAACTGTGAGTCAGAACGATGATTGTAGGAATAAACTGTGAGTCTGAACGATGATTGTAGGAATTGACTGCGAGTCTGAACGATGGTTGTAGGAATTAATTGTGAGTCTGAACGATGATTGTATGAATTAGCTGTGAGACAGAACGATGATTGTATGAATTGACTGCGAGACAGAACGATGATTGTAGGAATTATGAGGATTCTGAATGATGATTGTATGAATGAACGAGAAGTTTGTGTAATTAATAAATATACAGAAATAATACAAAATAACGTTTTATTATATTTATTGATTGCAAAAACGATCATCGTATGAACTGCCCCAATAACAGTGAATAAATAAACAAACAAATCAATCAATCAGTAAATGAATAAATAAATAAATAAACAGACATTTTTAATGGACATAAGCTTCAAATTATTGCGAAGTTAAAGCAAGCAGTCAATGGGGTCGCTAAGTTGGGGGAATTTGAAATTCTTACAGGACAACTTCCAAGTTCCAATTGCAATTTCCCCTGGGTGAATTTGAAATCGCCCCAAGGGGAAACTCCAATTGCAGTTTCAACGGGGGAAACTCATTCTCCCCGAGGGAATTTTAAATTGCCCCAGATTGGAATTTCACCCGTTATATCTACATATATATTATGAGGAGTCTGGGCGATAGGTTGTTAGAATTAACGAGAGGCTTGTGAAATTAATCAGCCATCAAGAAAATCATCTTTGATGTTTAACAGTATACACACGATGCATTGATCTATATTGGTCACTAGCAATTCAGCGGACAGACAGACCAGGGCTCCCAATCGTCCCGCAAAACAAGGGGTCCCAGGGACTCCACTTACAGAATAGAGGGTCCTAGAGGCGGGATAGAGGGTCCCAGTGGCATTGCGGAAGCTAAAAATAATGTTTCTAGTGCATCCCTGGGACCCCCTGCATATTCTTTTAGAGGGTCCTTTAGAATGTTAGTGCTTCATAGACCCCCCATTGGGGGTCCCTGGGAGCCCTGCAGACACAAAGACAGACTGACCGGCAGCGTAGAGAAGCCCCCCGTGTGTGGCCACCCCTACTCCGCTGCGCCTCTCCCTCATGGGCTTGACCATGGTCCACTGGTTGTTGGCAGGGTCGTAGTACTCCACCGAGTTGAGGCTCTCTTGTCCATTGAAACCCCCCATCACGTAGATCTTATCTGTAATCAGGTATTAGGTACTTTATAGGCCTTTGCAACTAGGGTTATTAACGCCTTTGGCAGTGAGAGTAATTGCTCTTGCTGGTCAGTACTGACAAGGACATTCACTCTTGCGAAAGGCAGACATTTAGTGGCATCAAATAGGGGTTATTGGCGAGAGTTATCCCCCTGTCTGGTCAGTACTGAACCATCTTCCCCCACCCTCCAAGGGCATTCACTCTCGCAAAAGGTGTTCGTTGCAAACCCCAATAGTCACAGAGGCGTCTCTGTGAAATTCGGGTTGCTCCCACCTGGAGAGTGCGTCGCAGCCAGAGGCGCGCCACCCAATTTTTTATATATTTTTTTTGCATGCGATTTTTGTGTGACTGATGAGGGAGGGGGGGGGGGGGGGGGGGGGGGGGGTGGGGGGGGGGGGGGGTGCTACATTTTGACCAAATGACAACTTTTTCGTTGCCACTGGGTTTAACGTGCGTTAAGTGCATGGGCACACGGGACCTCGGTTTATCGTCTGATCCGAAAGACTCCACGTTCAGAGCGGAAGGCCTTGTGCAAAGTGAGGAAAAATCCCCTGTACCCAGGTTCGAACTCGGGTTTACTTGACACGAAGCGAACGCGCTACCACTGAGCCACTCTCCACCAATCAGTGTCATAGGACATTAAAATTGAAAAAAGTCCTGGGCCTGTATTCACATTGAGATAGTATGAGACTTATTATCATGGTATCTTAGAAGTCCTCCTAAAGTCCTGTCAAATCCTACTAGGACTTCTTAGATATCATGATGGTAGGTTTCCTACTATCTTAATGTGAATACAGGCCATGCATGATTTCTATTCATCCCTGTCAGGACAAATGTCCTGTTGAAACTTACCACTGGGAGATTTGGTCCCATTGACTTCTGTTACAGCCAGGACATTGTCTTAAAGGGGCACCCTGACGGATGCGGGTTTTTTGCAAGCAACACGTCGAGACCATAAAAAAAACACCCTTTACAGAGATCGCAACACTCACTTTGCTCTGGTTTCCAAGAAATCAAACCGTCAAATCGGCGATTCCTCCTTGGTGGAGGTGCTGGAAGTCAAATTCTTTTAGTTAAAGACTAATGGCCGCTTGAGTCGCTTAAACCAAATCACGAAATGTCCACAATACAAGCCTTTTTATTTACAGTTTACCAAAAGGAGTTTCGCTCACAACAAAGGAAATAAGTCCCTTTTTTTTTTACTGCACTACAAAGAAGAAAAAGCTTCAACCACTTGAGTGTCCTCCACTCACTCCGTCCAAAATGGCTTCTCTCTCCGGCATCTCCGCCAAGGAGGAATCGCCGTTTTGACGGTTTGATTTCTAGGAAACCAGAGCAAAGTGAGTGTTCCGATCCTTGAAAAGGCTGTCTTTCTGGTGATCTCGACGTGTTTCTTGCAAAACCTCATCCGTCAGAGTATCCCTTTAAAACTACTCATTTTGCAGTTTAGGAGGTAGGCAGGTCTGTTTATGGTGCAGCCTTGAGAGAGCACAATCTTCATCATTACTATTAACATCATCATTGAGCTCCTCCGAAATCGGAATGTGTCGATTGTACGCAGCGGGGAGACCAGTGGAAACTGAAAACCACACTTACGTACCTTACCCATTATGAACATATGGCCTGGGAACGCAGAAGAAGAAGAAGAATCATCATCATCATCACCATCACCATCATTATCATCATCATCACCACCACCATAATCATCATCATCACCATCGTCATCATCATCATCATCACCACCATCATCACCCTCAGTACCTTACATGGTGGCAGCCCCCCCCCCCCCCCCCCCCCCCCCATCACTGCGGGGACAGAGCATGGGCTGGATCATTATCATCATCATCATCACTATCATCATCACCATCACCATCACCATCATCATCATCATCATCATCATCACCACCATCATCATCATCACCACCATCATCATCATCACCACCACCATCATCATCATCACGATCATCACCACCACCATCATCATCACCATCATCCCCACCATCAGTACCTTTCATGGTGGCAGCCCCCCCATCACTGCGGGGACAGAGCATGGGCTGGATCATGGACCACTGGTTGGAGGCCGGGTGGTAGCGCTCCGCTGACCGCTGGCGGGTCCGCCCGTCAAACCCCCCCAGGGCGTACACGTACCCCTCGTGCACCGCCACGCTCACGTAACACCTGAAAACCAGTGGTCAACCCAGGATGGAAAAGGGATAGGACAAACTGTTCTGAATCAAGAACATGATTTGGACAAAACGTCCTGGCTCTTGCAGAAATTAACTTACGTAATGTTCTCATCCCTAGCTGATACATTTGTACCATAGTGTTCAAGTACTTCGGTTATCGGGATTATCCCTGGAGTCTTTTTAGTTAGGGTACGTCAACAATAACAACAACAACAACAACAACAATACAACAATGTTTGCTTATGATGAAGTTTTCAAAAGGACATTTGTTTTGACAGAGGGGAACACAAGATATCGGAAATGTTCAGGTGGGGTGACAGGGGATGGACTGGGGGAAGAGGGGGTGAATGACACTGTTCCCTTCCGGGATGGTATGCATGAACTTGGCCTACTGAAAGTTACGGACAATGGCAAGACATTGACTTTGTACTCAAAGCTCTCCTGACTTCTTTTTTTTGTTGCTGTCTCATCTTTTGGGCCGTAAAGTGGCATTGCTCCCACGCCGCTAATTCCAAATCTCAACTCACAGCCACACACCGGATTGTCAGGTCGCAGAATCCCAAAATCAGCAGTCCAAGGAGAGCGAATCTATGCGAGGTCATCATCAGAAGGCAACCAACCAAGGAGACACTGCACTGCTGCCGAGTCACATCGGTGGAGTTCAGTGGAGCCTGTTCTGAGCTAACATACGCAGGACACCACCTACTAAGCCCCCTACGGACGACAATGTCTTTGTCGTGGAGTCAGCGTCAGCGAGGGGGGTCCTCCTCCAATGGCGCCACTGACATCTCCTGATAGTCTTTGTTAAAAAATACACTCCCCGTGGGGATACCGGGGGGTCTTTCGTAAAAATAATAATTCCCCCACCTTCTGGAAGTTCTGTGCTTGTAACTTCCTCTAATCTGCCACTCTTTGACTCTGCCTTTTCCCTTTGCTTTCTATCATCTACTATATTTCTGACTTATTGGCCCATTCGCATGCCAAACAAATCTTCTAAATAATTTTTCCTTTGAGCTCCTCCGAAATTGGAATGTGTCGGCTGTATGCAGCAGAGAGACCAGTGAAAACTGAAAACCCAGGGCTCCCAATCGTCCCACAAAACAAGGGGTCCCAGGGACTCCTTCACCTACAGTATAGAGTGTCCTAGAGGCGGGATAGAGTGTCCCAGTGGCATTGCGAATGCTAAAAAGAAATGTCTAGTCCATCCCTGGGACCCCTTGCACATTCTTTTAAAGGGTCCTCTAGAATTCTAGTACTTCATGGACCCCCAGTTGGGGGTCCCTGGGAGCCCTGAAACCGGACACATATACGTAGGTTAGGTTAGGTTAGGTTAGGTACACTATAGTCACAGAGGCGTCTCTGTGAAATTCGGGTTGCTCCCACCTGGAGAGCGCGTCGCAGCCAGAGGCGGGCCACCCAATTTTTTAAATTTGTTTTAGTTTGCATGCGAATTTTGTGTGACTGATGAGGAAGGAAGGGAGGGGGGTAACTTTTGACCAAATGACAACTTTTTCGTTGCCACTGGGTTTAACGTGTGCTAAGTGCATGAGCACACGGGACCTCGGTTTATCGTCTCATCCGAAAGACTCCACAATCAGACCGTAAGGCCTAGTGCAAAGTGAGAGGAAAAAATCACCTGTACCCAGGTTCGAACTCGGGTTTACTTGACACGAAGCGAACGCGCTACCACTGTGCCACTCTACACTGTACCTTACCCATTGTGGCTATATCGCCTGGGAACACAGAAGAAGAAGAAGAAGCAGCTTAACAGACTGACCTCTTGTCGTGCATGGGAGCCACCTGGGTCCACAGTCCGGAGGCCACGTGGAAGGCGGTGCAGTAGTTGGTGTAGTCGTTGCCGTCGAAGCCTCCGATGACGTAGACCACGTGACCCACCACAGCTGTTCCGTGGTAAGACCTGGGGCCTGGGTGCACACAGTCAATAGGTCAAGAATAGGACGTGATAATTTTCTTACAGGCCCAAAAAAAAAAGTGTGTTGACAGGTTCTACTAAATATAAGGTGCATGGTACTGTTCAACACAAATATTTGTTACCATAAATCTGATGGAAGAAATAAATATATTAAAAAATAATACGAAGAACACACAGCCAAAATATTTTAAAGAAGAATATTTAAGAAGAAATTTTCAAGAAGAAAGGCTTGGTTGTGGTTTTTGTTATACCTAAGACTTGTTATTTCACGTCTCAGGATCACGTCGAATGTAGGGCAGTCCTGAAAGATGTGTTCTGAAGTCTGTAAACCCGTGCCACAAGGACATTCGTCTGTACGTATGGGTAACACTATTATATCTTGTCCGGGTCTATTTTCTTTAGAAGACAATTGATCTTGATCTAACTAACTATTCCATAGGGAATCTTCTTCTTCTTCGTTCCCAGGCCATATGGCCAAAAGGTAAGGTACGTATGTGTCCATTTTTCAGTTGTTACTGGTCTCCCCGCTGCGTACAGCCGACACATTCCGATTTTGGAGGAGCTCAAAGAAGAATAAATATTTGGAAGATTTTTCTGAAAAAAGGCAGGAGAATGAGCCAATAACAACGAGTTAGATATATAGTAGATGTTGAAAGCAAAGGGAAAAAGGCAGAGTCAAAGAGAGTGGCAGATTAGAGGAAGCTACAAGTACAGAACTTCAAAAAGGTGGGGGAACTCTTTTTACGAAAGACCTCCCGGGTATCTCCACGGGGAGAGGCTCGTGGAGAGGGCGGGGTCGTCCAGCTCGTGCCTCCTACGAAGCATCCACCCACTGCCCAAACAGGGAATCATCCATTTGTTTCTAACACCGTGCCCTCCGTACCGAACTCTAGGGCGGAGCACTCCTTCCAGGCGAGGGCCCTGACGTCGAAGGCCTCCACGATCTGCAGCGGCCAGCCCAGGTGGGACCCCCCGAACACAAACAGCAGCTCCGTGGGCAGGCGGGGGCTGCACTGCACGGGGCTGGCACGGATCTATGTGCACACACATGTACACACACACATGTACACACGCACAATTAAATACCAGTTCCTATTGATAAAAAAGGCACGCACACGCCGCACACGCACAGACACAGACACGCGCGCACGCACAGACATAGACACACGCGCACACATACAGACAGACAGACAGACACACACACACACAGTCACAGACATGTGTGCATGTAGGCCGACACATTGCACACGTATTAGATGTCCCAGACTTAGACACATTTTTGTTGTAAAAAAAAGAAAAAGAAAAAACACCTTCAGACATTTATAACCCTAGGTTCTTATGACGTGGAAGGTGCACAATCACACGCACGCACGCACGCACGCACACACACACACACGCACATACACACATATACATATACACTGTATTCACGCACACACGCACGCACGCACACACACACACACAAACACACGCACATACACACATATACATATACACTGTATTCACGCACACACGCACGCATGCACACGCACACATACAGACACACACACACACACACACACACACACACACACACACACACACACACACACACACTGTATCCAAGGGCACATTTTTTGGATAAGTTTAATAACAAATCTTCTGCAAACCCCTTTTCATCAACCGCATAATCCGCCCATGATTACATCACGGCCTGTATTCACATTGAGATAGTATGAAACTTGTCATCGTGATACATTATAATTCCTTCTAACTTAGTAGGATTTGATAAGACTTCAGAATGACTTATGAAGGTCTCTGTACACGTTAACCAGCTTCACAAAATATATCTATTTCCCCATGGCAACACAGTACGTGTTAGCCCACTCATAAAGGCCCATGTACACGTTAACACTATTCACAAGATATGTATTCCCCCCCATGGCAACACAGCGAGCTGTAAGTCATAGTAAGAGTGGTCTATTTATTTATTTATTTATTTATTTATTAAGACAACTTTTATAGCGCCTAATCTTTAAGCTCTAAGCGCTTTACAGAAATCACTAAAATGAATAGTAAACACAATGAACAAAAAGTATACATCAAACATTGGGGGAATAGAAATTTAAAAAAAGGAAATTCCTTTTCTGGTAAAATTCAAAAACAGGAAATCCTTGTATACCATGAAAAGTTGCACCCATGTTAAACTGACCTCGGGCTGGGTCATGAGGCGGGATGCCTCCAGCAGCACGGAGTGGGTGGACAGAGACCTCAAGATATCATGATGATAAGTCTCATACTAGGGGAAGACGGGGTAAAAAGCCCATGGGCGGGTAAGAAGCCCATGCCAATTATCCCATGAAATAAAGCAAATTTCAGTCAAATTTGCCCATGAGACGAATGCTAAACATTAACACTCGTCTCATGGGAAAGATATGACTGAAATTTGCTTCATTTCATGAGATAATTGGCATGGGCTACTTCATCATTCACCATTCTTCCAGGATATGCGCATAACTAATGAGTGAACGAAAACGAGGCTCCTGAGTACTGAGGTTCTGTCGCTTTCTGATGATATTTAACACTAGGCTTGTGTGTGGCTTTTTACCCCGTCTTCCCCTATCTCAATGTGAACACCGGCCCTGCACTGCATTCAACTGACCTCCGGCTGTGTCATGAGGCGGGATGCCTCCAGCAGCACGGAGTGGGTGGCCGGGGAAGAGGCGGTCAGGTTGTGGTAGTTGAGCAGGCGGAAGAAGGCGTCGTTGGTCAGCAGCCCCATCCGCACCTGCCTCAGCAGCCGCTCGCAGTGCATGTGCCGGCTGTCCAGGTCATAGGTCACCCACCTGTTATGAGTGACACACACCCCCCCTCACACACACACATACATACACACACACACAGATACACACACACACACACACACACACACAGCACTCCGTTACAACTCCTTTCACTTAAAAAAAAGACTGGAGAATGGACCAGCAAGGCAGAAAGTTAGTAGATAACAGTAAGCAAAGGGAAAAGGCAGAATGGACCAGCAAGGCAGAAGGTTAGTAGATGACAGTAAGCAAAGGGAAAAGGCAGAATGGACCAGCAAGGCAGAAGGTTAGTAGATGACAGTAAGCAAAGGGAAAAGCAGAATGGACCAGCAAGGCAGAAGGTTAGTAGATAACAGTAAGCAAAGGGAAAAGGCAGAATGGACCAGCAAGGCAGAAGGTTAGTAGATAACAGTAAGCAAAGGGAAAAGCAGAATGGACCAGCAAGGAAGAAGGTTAGTAGATAACAGTAAGCAAAGGGAAAAGGCAGAATGGACCAGCAAGGCAGAAGGTTAGTAGATAACAGTAAGCAAAGGGAAAAGGCAGAATGGACCAGCAAGGCAGAAGGTAGTAGATAACAGTAAGCAAAGGGAAAAGGCAGAATGGACCAGCAAGGCAGAAGGTTAGTAGATAACAGTAAGCAAAGGGAAAAGGCAGAATGGACCAGCAAGGCAGAAGGTTAATAGATAACAGTAAGCAAAGGGAAAAGGCAGAATGGACCAGCAAGGCAGAAGGTTAGTAGATGACAGTAAGAAAAGGGAAAAGGCAGAATGGACCAGCAAGGCAGAAGGTTAATAGATAACAGTAAGCAAAGGGAAAAGCAGAATGGACCAGCAAGGCAGAAGGTTAGTAGATGACAGTAAGCAAAGGGAAAAGCAGAATGGACCAGCAAGGCAGAAGGTTAATAGATAACAGTAAGCAAAGGGAAAAGGCAGAATGGACCAGCAAGGCAGAAGTTTGGTAGATAACAGTAAGCAAATGGAAAAGGCAAAGGCAAAGAGAGCGACAGATAAGATTAAAGAAAGCTACAAAACTTCCAGGAGATTGGGGGACTATTTGCACAAAAGATCCCCCCCCCCCAGTGTATCCCCCCCACTAGGGTACAGAACCCAGGGCTCCCAGGGACCCCCATTTGGGGGTCTATGAAGGACTAAATTCTAAAGGACTCTCTAAAAGAATGTGCAAGGGGTCCCAGGGATGCACTAGACAAATTCTTTATAGCATTCGCAACGCTACTGGGACCCTCTATCCTGCATGTAGGACCCGATCTATAGGGGAAGACGGGGTAAAAAGCCCATGGACGGGTAAGAAGCCCATGCCAATTATCTCATGAAATAAAAAAAAATTCAGTCAACTTTGCCCATGAGACGAATGCTAAACATTAACACTCGTCTCATGGGCAAAATGTGACTGAAATTTGCTTTATTTCATGAGATAATTGGCATGGGCTTCTTACCCGCCCATGGGCTTTTTACCTCGTCTTACCCTACTGTAATCGAAGAAGTCCCTGGTTTGCGGAACGGTTGGGAGCGGAGCCCTGATCTGAACCACAGACGTACCTGCAGACAGCATCCAGAGCGACGGCCTCCGTCCTGACGTTGAGCCTGTCGCTGGCCAGGATCTGGCACAGGTCGTCTCCCTCCATCTGCAGGAACTCGGGGCTGAAGCTGTAGATCCACGTGAAGTTCTCAAGCAGGAACCGGTCCGCAGACTCCATCAGCTCGCGGCACGAGTAGGCGAAAGCGCGCGCGAAGTTCCTGATTTGCATGCAGTTGTCCAGCGTCATCTCGTGCACGAGGGCCTGGCAGCACGTGCGGAGCAGGCCCTCCATCTGGAAGCGGTCGGCGGCCGGCAGGAGTTGGATGATGGTGCCGGGGTCCATGGGTACGTCGCGGGTGTAGGCGTATCTGTTAGTAGGTGGTGGTGGTGGGGTGGTGAGAGGGTCGTTAGATGCAGAGAGAGGGAGAGAGAGAGAGAGAGAGAGAGAGAGAGAGAGAGGGGGGGGGGGGAGGGTGTTAGCGTGAGTGTGTATATTGGCCTAAGTGTATTGTATACCGAACAACCGTGTTCTAGGACGGGCATTTCCATAACTGCGACACCCCCCCCCAAAAAACCAAGAACAACCAACCAACAACAAAAACTAACAATTAAGCCCATTATAATATGAATAGAAAAATATTTCGGTTTAAAAAGTTGTCTCAATAACTATTAGGCTCGGTGGACATATTTCATTGCACGTGCTCAAGCGCGTGTGTGCAGTTTATGTGTGTGTGTGTGTGTGTGTGTGTGTGTGTGTGTGTGAGAGAGAGAGAGAGAGAGAGAGAGAGAGAGAGAGAGAGAGAGAGAGAGAGAGAGAGAGAGAGAGAGAGAGAGAGAGAGAGAGAGAGAGAGAGAGAGAGAGAGAGAGAGAGAGAGAGAGAGAGAGAGAGAGAGAGAGAGAGAGAGAGAGAGAGAGAGAGTGCGAGTGAGAGAGAGTGTGTGTGTGTGTGTGTGCGGGCGTACGTGTGCGTGTGTGTCTGAATGAATGAAAGCGATCGTGGTTGTGTGTGTCTGTGTGTGCCTGCCTACGCGCGCATGCATGCACGTGTGTGTATATATGCGCTGCGCGCGCACGAGCCCGAGAGTAATATAATTATGCGACATTCAAGAAAATGACTCATCATGACTAAAAATTGATGCTAAGGAAATCAAATCCCCAGTAGTCTAGATCTAGGTTCTCACTTGATGAGCAGCTCCATCACCTCAGGGGCCATGTCGGGGATGAAGAACTCCTTCATCACCTTGTTCCTCTTAGGGCAACGCTCCCCGCCACCTCCACCGGGCGTCTCGTAGGTGAAGAGCGCGGTGAAGTAAGGGCTGCACGTGGACAGGATGTTCCTCTGCACCTTGAACGCCTGGTCCCCGCAGCGGATGACGGCGTCGCAGAAGAAACCCCCCTGGCGAAGCTCATCCAAAGCTTTGTAGACGCGACACTGCAGACCCAAACCGCTACTCTCGGCATTATTATTATTAGTAGTAGTAGCAGCAGCAACAACAATGCTCATCTGAGAAGCTGCGGGGCTAGATGTGGAAGGAACTGCAATGGGCTGTGGTTCGACTGAGTTCATCGTGACTTGCTTGATGTAGATCTAGTCGTCGGGGCCGTCGATCGTTTTTTGGTCAAGTCAAGCGAAGTTCAACTTCAAAGTCATGATTACTTTCTTGTTGTCGAAGAGTAGGCCACAATGAATGCGGCGAATAGATGTGCACAGCGCACCGACTTTGGTTTCTGCATCACGAGTTTCTCCGTCAGCGTTTGAGCCATTTTGTCTATTTCGTCCGTGATATGAGGAGAAAACAAAAATGCAGGGAAGCAAGGCTTGACGTCATTGGAGAGTGACGTGTTTCCCATGACGTGTAAAATTAGAGTGACGCCTTAAAAAAAGATTAGACCGGGTTCAATATCTCTATACAAATTAACAGTTTAGTTCTTCCACCTTCTGGAAGTTCTGTGTTAGCAGCTTCCTCTTAGTTGATTAGTACTATTACTTTTTTGTGTCTTTTTCTGTCCCACTCTCCTGTCTCAGTTGCTTTGTGCACAAGATTCTGCGCCCCCCCTCCCCCCCCCCCCCCTTGGTGATTACATTTTTTCTTACCAAGTGGAACAATGTCATGATCCTTAGCATTCAAGTTCAAGACTGGTTGATATTACTTTATGAGCTTCTGTTTGGATCAATAGTAAACTGAGCATGAGAGAGAGAGAGAGAGAGAGAGAGAGAGAGAGAGAGAGAGAGAGAGAGAGAGAGAGAGAGAGAGAGAGAGAGAGAGAGAGAGAGAGAGAGAGAGTCTATCAGTCTAGTCTAGATTCTACAGCACCCTGAAGGATTAGTTTACTTCAAGCAATGCTAACTGTCCTGAAAAAAAAGCAACTCGTGATCATGACCATGAGTGGCCTGGGATGTTTCTGGCCATAACATTTCTATTACATTGAAACTAGCAATAGAAACTAGCAAACCCGCTCGCTACGCTTCACAAACACACACTCTCTCTCTCTCCCTCTCTCATTCAGTCAGTGCAAGGGAAGTAAGCGCTGCCAGCCAGTCCAGCCCGTGAGTTACCAATGGGTTCATGAGTTACTGCCCTTTCCTACCACAGCATATACGATCTTACAGAAAAGTGAGTCTCCTTTGGCGGAGATTTGCACTGGATGTTCAGAATTTCTATGGGACCATCTGCGTATCACGGTACACCACCATACAAAATGTAAAGCGATTCTGTCGACCGGTTCATGAGTTACAAGGCGAACAAACACACAGAAGCACAATGAATGTTACTATAATTATAATAAGTATAGATTCCAACTCAGCTTTCCTGAACAGCGACTGCCTCCTCTGTTTCCTGGAGGTCAGTAGGCCTACTGCCAGACATGACTGCATAACAAGCACAATTCACAAATCTTCATGGGAATATTAAAAAATCCTGCAAGGGGGCACAGCGCGCACACACACACATTTACTGACTAGTACAAATGCTACGTAAGCCTACATTCCTTTGAATATAGCAAATGCTTATATAGGCCCTTTTTATTGTATAAGTGTGTATGTGTAAGTGAATCGTTGCTTCTCAAATTCTCATAATCCGTCGATGCCGGCCCTAGGCAAATTAAAAATCCTGCAATTCAGGACATCCTGCAAGAAGAAGCATTCATGAATCTTTCATTTTGTTGATCACGATAAAATAATTCATCGTTTGGAAAATACCTACACAGCCTCCCTGGAAGTCGTCTTGCCTGTTTGACAGCAAGCGATGGTGCGCAGCTCTTCATTCAGGACTGCGTGTTCCCCTGTGGGGATACCAGGTGGGTCTTTAGTGCAATTAGTTCCCCCACCTTCTGGAAGTTCTGTGCTAGCAACTTCCTGTAATCTGTCCCTGTCTTTGAATCTGCCTTTCCCCTTTGCTTTCTCAGTTTCTGTCATCTAGTACAAGACTATCTTTTTGACTTATTGGCCCATTCTTCTACCTTAAAAAAATAAAATCTTCCAAATTTTCTCCTTTGAACTCCTAGATCCTCCGAAATCGAATGTGTCGGCTGAATGCAGCGGGGAGACCAGTAAAAACTGAAAACAAGACACATACGTATCTCACCCATTATGGCTATAAAATAAAAATTATGTCCTGGGAACGCAGAAGAAGAAGACTGCTTGTCATAATGCCACATCATATGCATGTACACACACACACACACAGAGAAAAAGATCTGCAACCACACATGAAAGTAAACAATCAACAACGGAAACAGTTCGACAATTTTTTTTTAATTGCTGGTTTCCCTCATGTTCCACAAAATATAGGAAACAACACAAGTTAACAATGCAATTTAACAGAAACTAGAAAAAAGCAGTTCATTTGTTTAATCCAGACCATTTATTTACAATTCAAATAATGATCATACAAAGTTGCCCCCGGGGGCTGTCACACATACATTAACACGGTGGTCATATCAAAATAAAAGACTTAACGGCTTATCTTGTCCATACCACTACTACTACTACTACTAGTAAATGTCTCCTTAGCATAGAAAAGAATGCATCATGGAAAAAAAATACTGTGTCTCTGAAATTTTATGAAGCCCTGTAGACATATATGGCTCCAACCCACCTGCGTGCGCATCTCGACCATTCCAACGGAAGTGTCGCCATCTTAGTCCTTATTTGTGTGTAAACAAAGTGAAAATGTTATCTAAATGTGTAAAGAAAGCATCCAGATGTTATAAATACAGTTTAGATAAGTTTCGAATTGGAACAGCCAAATACGCAGCATCGATCTGGCATTTTTCAAAAAAAGGTAAGGACTAAGATGGCGGTCTCCCATAATATGGCGCTCCTTGTGGCCGGATATGACGACACGTGGGTACCAGCCATACGCGGAAACCCATGCGCGCACTATCACATCCGCAAACTGCAAATAAAGTTAAAAGAAAGAAATAAGTGGATGGGATAATATGCGGATGTGTTTCCGCATGCATACAGTGCAGACTCCTTCATATTTCTTACTTCCAGGTGGGTTGGGTTTTTGGGGGGATTGTGGATGGGTTTGTGTATGGAATTTTCGTGAATATGGGCACATGGCCTTATCATTAGGATGTTAGGGGGAAAAAACACATTACCGGATAGTTGAGAGAAAAAAAAAACCCCACTAGGACCAGTTGTAGAGAAAATAACAACGCAAACAAACAGGTTGGATTTTGGATTTTTTTTTTTTTTTTTTTAATTAATAATCTTTATTCCTTCTTTTTTCATTCCACAATTCCTGCTTTCACTCACTCCTTCGTACTTTGGACCTTTTATTGGAGAGAAAGAACAAATGTTTTTCTCTCTTCTGTGTCACACTGAAGACGGGCTTACGGCCCAAAACGCTTGTTCTTTCTCTCCAATAAAAGGGTCAAATTCCAACCTGTTTGTTTGCGGTGTTCAACTCAACTCAAACAACTTTATTATCTCTTAGAGAGAAATTTAGTGTGGTGATGTCTGCGATTGACACAGTTAAAACAAGACACATTATAATATACATTAAAAACAAGATGTGCTTCTAAAACATAAATGACAATACCATTAAATCAAAACACACATGATGATAATTATCACTTGAAAGCAAAACAGCGTTATTACCTGATGGCTCATACTAACAGTACCGGACATTCCCCTGTCAGTAATTTGTCCCACACTGAAATACAAAAGTTTAAACAATGTGTATCAGACCATAATGTGGAAAACCACAAGTGTTTGTAGAGGGTGTAGAATAATATAATAAGTATACTTAGTGTCTGCTCTTTAAGTAATGCATCCAAGATATCAACCACACGCACACACACATGCATGCATGCGCGCGCGCACCCCCCCCCCCCCCCCCCCCCGACACACACACACAATTAGGGGACACTTATTGATATAGTACCTCATAAGGAAAGAGATCTCTATCTCAAGGGCAGATAACCCCAAAGCTATAAAACTTTCAACATGGATACTGGTGGTAAAGGGCTATAACTATATACTATGATTATAAAGATAATATTTGCACTTTTGGCTTAATAGTAAAAATACTTTTTTCTTCAAAAGGTACGAATTACAAGACCTGTTATGGAATTTGTACCACCTAGTTACTGATATCGTACCAGGGGGGTTATAGCACTAATTCAACGGTAGGACGCTCGTGACTTGGCTGTAACTGTAGACCATTCTCTCTTCTAAATGTTCCAGTTAGTCTCTGTGATGCCAAATAAATTCTTATGTAATTTTCTGATCAAAAGTTTGATGTCACATAAAACAGACTCCTGAATGCATTTCTTGTGGCTGCTACGTTCAAAAGACGTAGGAGGTACGAATTACGTGACATTGGTACGAATTGCATAACTATGGCCCAATTATTTTTCATCAGAATATTTAAATTTACCTAGTGGACAACATGACCTTGAAGATTTTAAAATGGCATTTCCAGTTTTAATCTTTGCATGTGTGCACTGAATAACAAAAAACAACAACGCTACTCCAAATCACATCAGATGCTGCCAGAATGAAATTTTGTTTGCCTTGCAAAGAGTGTTCCGTTTCGTTGCATTTTGGTTGTGATAAAATACTTCCCTTCCCCTGTCCAAACTTCACACATAAATATTAACCCCCAATCTTCTACCATTTGGTAGGAAACCAGGTGGTATGAATTGCGTGACAGGTACTGTAACAATAAGCCTCCCCTGCTCAGTCAGGAATAATGATAATAAATATCCGCAACATAGTTATTTTTAAGATATCCGCAACACTTATTTTTAAGAATTACCATTTTCATGCATACTGATCAATAGCTCTAAATGATTTACATGGCACAGATAATTCATGAATACAATAAGTGTACAGACCACGCACATACCATCAAGAAGACACACAGTGTCTGTAGATAATAATGATGAATGAAAACAGTTTAACCCCTTCACCGCCAAAGTCGCATTTTAGCACCACAGTGATTTAACACCTATGTCACTAAAAAGGCATCAAATTGGGGTATATTATCCAAAGACCCTATTGTGTTAGTTTTGGGAAGGAAGGATATACCTTATTTTATATACGTCACAGAACAATCCCCAATACTGCAGATATATTTTCTTCTCTACCCAGGTAAATTTAATGGCAATTTCTGGCTGAAATATGGCTGGCGGTGAGAGGGTTAATGTCATCAGCAGTTAGCATGCCCTTCCGCATAGAGGTACACATTGATTAACTGAAAGAAATTCAGAAAACAAGTAAACGAATGAAGTGGCTGGTGAAACCAAAAGTTTAACCCTTTCACCGCCAAAGTCGCATTTTAGCACCACAGTGATTTAACACCTTAACCCTTTCACCGCCAAAGTCGCATTTTAGCACCACAGTGATTTAACACCTATGTCACTAAAAGGCATCAAATTGGGGTCTATTATCCATAAAACCCTATTGTCTTAGTTTTGGGAAGTAAGGATAGACCTTATTTTACATATGCCACAGAAGAATCCCCAATACTGCAGATGGATTTTGTTCTCTAGCCAGGTATATTTAATGGGAATTCTTGCCTGAAATATGGCTGGCGGTGAAAGGGTTAAAGAGGATAATGTCTTCAGTAAATGTAAATTCAAAACAGTATTGTTCTCTCACAGGATTGATAAGAAAAACAAGTATCGCGCCACAAAAGTAAAAGTGTAATAAGTGGATAAACACACTCACTTAAACACACACACACATAGTGAGTCTGCCACACACACACAGACACAGTGAGTCGTACACGCACACACACAAACCTACACAAAAACCCCCCACATCCTCCCTTAAAAAAAACCCAACAAAACTAAAACCTTACTAAACTTGAAAGAAAAAAAGAAAGAAAAAGTTGATTCAGCAACCAGTACAATTATTGAATATTCATGCTTCTCAGCAGAAACCTTTGGACTTGTATTTTACCCTCTGTCACATGAAGAAACTGATAAATGAAGACTTTTAAGATAAATACATAGGCCCATGTGAAAGACTTAAGTCACCTTTGATGAGCTAATGCCTCAGACTCAAGAGTCTGACAAATTGAGTCTCTTCAAAAATATTGTTGAAACAAAAAGATGAAAAGGTAGTGTGACCTGTTGGGGTAGACATTTGCAGGAAACTAACAACAAAAAGCTTTCACACACACACACACAATGACATTTCTCATTAAAGAGTTATTTTTTCTGGTATAATTTAAACCCTCAGACAGCAGTTATTCAGGGGTAAACCTTAGTACATTGTACTATTTGTAGTAAATGAATTTCAGAATAAACAAATTCAAAAGCATCCGCGGACAACACTTTCAAAGACTAAACTGTTTCCACAAACATTAAGCAGCCATGCACTAAATAAACATAAAAAGTACAGGTAAAACACAATTTCCAAAAAACTGTTTAAAATATTCTGTAAATCAGCATTTTTTTTTATTTTAGATTGATGTTTAATAGCAGTTCCCCAAAATGTCCAACAACATGACAATACAGCACCTGCATCAGAGCAAAGTGTGTGTAAGCTTGTGTCAAAAAACAACAAGAAACGAAACACCGGTGACAGTAATATCTAAGAATACATAACATAGCATATCGTCGCTGTCCGACGCTAACCGTGTATCTACAAAATTTGACAAAAATAGATTTTTTTTACTGAAACTCCTTCCAGTGACCTCACGCAGGTCTTCTATAAATATCTTGTGTCTGCGACCAATGAAAATGCTCAAATTTGTCACATGATACCACGGAAATAATCGTGTATGTGGCTGGTTGTTGATGGTTTTGACGCGATAAGCATGCAACTGGTCACGCTAATCGTGTAACTGCCGGCAGCTGCCGTATCTCCCATTGTGAGAACAATGCACTAACTTTGTGACTAACCGTGTAACTGAATTATCAGAGAAAATTTTGGGTATTAATGCAACTTTTATTGTGTCACATGTTTACTCATCGTTAAAGAAGAAGGGTCAAGCGCATATCAAATGGGGATTGACTTTGTAGCAGGCGACAATATGTTTTTTTATGCTCCTGTAAAATCACTGATTGTGTAAATACACGGTTAGCGTCGGACAGCGACGATATGCATACGAAACATTGATGAATGTACAAGTTCATGAGGATGTAACGGCGGAAACAAACTCTCTCAATCTCTCTCTCTCTACCCCTTTTATCACCAAAACAATGTGAACAGCAGAAATTGAAAAATAAATAATTTAGCATGCATTATTTTTAAATCATTCGCATCGCAACAATTTTGAATTATTCAAAATACTCACAAATCACTCCAGCCATGCACACAAACAAAACATACATAAACAAAAAGAGAAATGAAAGAAGATTACGGGTTTTTACTTCAGGTGTAGACATAGGGAAGTGGTAGATCAGACTTTATATATAGACTTTATATAAGAACTCTCCACACCAATTGGTTTCCCCACAACAAACCACTACAAAAGCAAAGTCTGGGGCAAAATAGTGGTCTAAGGGGGTGAAGTGAGTTTAGAAGTGACCAAGGTATGGTGTGTACACAGACTTACTTCCCTTGAAGCAAATGCATAAAATTGACAGCTATCTATTAATTCAGGACATATATATGTTCGGAACGACTTGAATGAGTTAATGTTGCTTTAGTGTTGACAGGTTGTTGATTGTCATGTTCAGAATGTTTAAAAGCGTCCACTAGCTCGCACAGTACATGGAGACTGCATGTGTGTTGAACGGATTTTGTTCGAAATCTACCAATGAAAAACACAGCATTTCAGGTGAGATGCATTACTCTTCGCAGCCTTCAAACTTTCCCAGATCTTCTACTATTCTTCTTTCCATTCTTGTATGTGTTACTGCCTACATTGAAACAGTGCATACATTTCTAACAGCGTTAACTTAGCTGTATGTTTGGAACACTGGAAAAACTAATCGCTGTGCATATCAGTCGTATAAAATGAGGAAATGCGTTGGCACAGTACCATGGGTTCATCTACACAAAATGAAAAACCCTGAAAGGCCGAGGTCTAGGGGTAGCTGAAGCAAAAAAATGATTTTTGAAGGGGTTTTAGTTTGATTTTTCTACAATTTATACAAATGCTTATTTTAAAGTGTTTGAATAATACAGTAAAAATGCAAAGATCTTATTTGACCACAAAAAAAGGGAAATTACTTTTCTGGTAAAATTCAAAACAGGAAATCATTGTATACCAGGAAAAACTTCACCCATGCATTACTCCTACAACTTTTCTATGCCAGGGTAGACAATAGCCACTTTTGCATGACCAATGGAATCGACGACGACGATGATGATGATGAAGTCAATGATAATGATGATGTCAGTGATGAAAATGATAGAGATCATGACAAGAACAATACAAATATACAAGCGTGTCACCAAGCGGCTGACATGTTGCCCTGTCACTCCCACTACCTCCCCTCCCTGCACGTATTATTCCCCACCCCCTTGCCCGCCAGACTAATGTCGGGCAAAGGACAAAAAAAACCTCACCCACATACTGCGACAAATTTGTACTCCTTTGCCCAGTCCTTTGGGTCAAAGGACAATAAATAAACAAAACTTTATACTTGATTTGCTAAGCTTCTCTTTGTATTCATGAACTGTTTTCCTCATTGGAATACGTAGAGATGTTGAGTACAATTATTATGGGTAAGGTCTCTCTCGTTCTTCCTCTCTCTCTCTCTCTCTCTCTCTCTCTCACACACACACACACACACACACAGACACTCTCTCTCACTCTTTCACATTTCCAAGCACCTTTGGAGCCGAACTCCCAATGTTCCACAACACAAATGTTGCCTCAGTCAATGTTTGCAGCAGTAGCAATGATCAGTTCACTGTCGGTAAATACAAAATCACACAATTTGCTGACGTTCAAAACTTCCCTTTCGTCCATAACACAGCACAAATCACAGTCTCTGCACCCCGCAAGCCCTTGATGTTACAAAATGTTTTCAATGCAAAACATGCGCTTGGAATAACTGCTGAAATGTTTGTCACATACAGACCTGTTTACCCCTGTTTTGCAAATTAGTATTTCTGATTTCAAAATTAGTAATTTTGAAAAAAAATCTGTAATCCAACGCACGGCCAATTTTTTGTTTGTTCATAGCAATAAAATAATAAGTTTTGATTTGATTTGCAATGCGTTTCGATATCGAACTGACCTGAGTGACTGATGTTAATGTCACTCAGGCAGTACACACAGAATGCGTGATCATCGCCCAACGTCGAACGCTGTATTCCAGGCGTTTTCGTGTAACTATCCTTGAATTTCTGCAACACTCTTGCTCTTTTTTCTTTCTGATCAGGCGCGCAGTAGGCTCGCTTCGACGCCATCTTGAACGTATTGCAAACGTTTACGCGTTGCATGCTGGGAACCCGGAACCAGAATGACTACACTCCACCGTTTCAAAACTGGCGCAAACGCTTGTACATTTTTGCTGTTGTTGGATTTTTTATTTTTCGTATTTTTTTTCCTGTTTCCGTAATTTCAATTTTTTTTCGTAATAATTACGGAAAAATCGTAAGGGTAAACAGGTCTGCACATACACATCATGCTGTAATCCCAAATGTTCTCTACCGTTTTCCCTGGTGAAGACATGCTTGCAATGATCGCCACAACCCTCAACCCCACATGCTATCTATTGTTTCTGCTGGAGATGCCAATTCCACATGTTATCAATAGTTTTTCTAGCTGGGTATGCCAATTCCACACCTATGCTTTTCCTTGCTGGATATACCAATTCCACATCTATGGTTTTCCTTGCTGGATATACCAATTCCACATCTATGGTTGTCCTTGCTGGATATACCAATTCCACATCTATGGTTTTCCTTGCTGGATATACCAATTCCACATCTAAGGTTTTCCTTGCTGGATATACCAATTCCACATCTAAGGTTTCCTTGCTGGATATACCAATTCCACATCTAAGGTTTTCCTTGCTGGATATACCAATTCCACATCTAAGGTTGTCCTTGCTGGATATACCAATTCCACATCTATGGTTTTTCTTGCTGGATATGCCAATTCCATATCTATGGTTTTCCTTGCTGGATATACCAATTCCACATCTAAGGTTGTCCTTGCTGGATATACCAATTCCACATCTATGGTTTTCCTTGCTGGATATACCAATTCCACATCTAAGGTTGTCCTTGCTGGATATACCAATTCCACATCTATGGTTTTCCTTGCTGGATATACCAATTCCACATCTATGGTTTTCCTTGCTGGATATACCAATTCCACATCTAAGGTTTTCCTTGCTGGATATACCAATTCCACATCTATGGTTTTCCTTGCTGGATATACCAATTCCACATCTAAGGTTTTCCTTGCTGGATATACCAATTCCACATCTATGGTTGTCCTTGCTGGATATACCAATTCCACATCTATGGTTTTCCTTGCTGGATATACCAATTCCACATCTATGGTTTTCCTTGCTGGATATACCAATTCCACATCTAAGGTTTTCCTTGCTGGATATACCAATTCCACATCTAAGGTTTTCCTTGCTGGATATACCAATTCCACATCTAAGGTTTTCCTTGCTGCAGATGCCAATTCCACATCTATGGTTGTCCTAGCTGCAGATGCCAATTCAACATCTATGGTTGTCCTAGCTGCAGATGCCAATTCAACATCTATGGTTGTCCTAGCTGCAGATGCCAATTCAACATCTATGGTTGTCCTAGCTGCAGATGCCAATTCCACATCTATGGTTTTCCTTCCACATCTATGGTTGTCCTAGCTGCAGATGCTGATGCCAATTCAACATCTATGGTTGTCCTAGCTGCAGATGCCAATTCAACATCTATGGTTGTCCTAGCTGCAGATGCCAATTCAACATCTATGGTTGTCCTAGCTGCAGATGCCAATTCCACATCTATGGTTTTCCTTCCACATCTATGGTTGTCCTAGCTGCAGATGCCAATTCCACATCTATGGTTGTCCTAGCTGCAGATGCCAATTCCACATCTATGGTTGTCCTAGCTGCAGATGCCAATTCCACATCTATGGTTGTCCTAGCTGCAGATGCCAATTCCACATCTATGGTTTTCCTTGTTGGGTATGCCCTTGGAATGACTTGTACAACCCTCAACCCCACATGCTATTTTAGTATTTATTGCTTTTGCTGGAGATGCCAATTCTACATACTATCTATTGTTTTCTATGGTGGAAATGTCAATTCCACCTGTTCATCTATTGTCTTCCATGCTGGATATGCCCTTGTGAATGATCTGTACAACACAGCCCCACATGTTATCCATAGTTCTCTTTGCTGGAGATGCCAATTCCACATCTATGGTCTTCCTAGTTGAAAATGCCAATTCCACATACTACCTACAGTTCTCCATGCTGGAATGATCTATACAACCCACCCACCCACATGTCATCTATTGTTCTCCTTGCTGGAGATGCCAATTCCACATACTACCTACAGTTCTCCATGCTGGAATGACCTGTACAATCCAACCCCCACATGTCATCTATTGTTCTCCTGGCTGGAGATGCCAATTCCACATACTACCTACAGTTCTCCATGCTGGAATGACCTGTACAATCCAACCCCCACATGTCATCTATTGTTCTCCTGGCTGGAGATGCCAATTCCACATACTACCTACAGTTCTCCATGCTGGAATGACCTGTACAATCCAACCCCCCACATGTCATCTATTGTTCTCCTTGCTGGAGATGCCAATTCCACATACTACCTACAGTTCTCCATGCTGGAATGACCTGTACAATCCAACCCCCCACATGCTATTTATTGTTCTCATTGCTGGAATGACCTGTACAACCCAACCCCCACATGCTATCTATTGTTCTCCTTGCT
This sequence comes from Phymorhynchus buccinoides, assembly GCA_017654935.2. Classification (NCBI taxonomy): domain Eukaryota; kingdom Metazoa; phylum Mollusca; class Gastropoda; order Neogastropoda; family Raphitomidae; genus Phymorhynchus; species Phymorhynchus buccinoides. Next base: position 16,083,472 of record CM065696.1, read on the forward strand.
GGAGATGCGCTTGGAATGGGCGCTGCGGGAGCTCTTGCCCTTGGACCCTGGGGTGCCCTTGGACCCCGAGGGCGACGCCATGATCTCGGAGGAGCGGCGGCGCACTTTGTCCAGGATGGAGGTGAGGGTGGACTCGACGTCGCCGAAGTAGGGCCGGCGGCTGGGCTCCCCTTCCCAGCAGGTCTGCATCAGCTGCCAGCAGGGCTCTGTGAAGGTCGGCAGGCGCTCCGGGCGCAAACCTGAAGGCACGCACAGAGAGAGAGTCAGGTTTAGTAAGTGTGTCAGGCAATAAGAGGAGGGCCAAGTGGAATAGGTGTAAACAGTCGCGATCAGATATGTTGCGTTGAACTGTTTCAATTTGAGTTGATTATAGTTGTCCCAAATATCTGGCTGGGAGTCACCACCATGATGCTGGTGCTCTTGGATTCATGTTGTGATTGATGAGAGAGAGAGAGAGAGAGAGAGAGAGAGAGAGAGAGAGAGAGAGAGAGAGAGAGAGAGAGAGAGAGAGAGAGAGATGATGATGATAATGATAATGAACCTTTATTTTACAACGGTAAAAGTATTGACATAGAGTAGCCATTTTCATTACTTGCCGTTAGCACAAACAAACAAATAGAACATACAAAATTAAAGCGAACTAAAACTAATTATAAAAAAATCTTAAAACATGCCATCAATACTGAAAATGTATTAATAGAGAGAGAGAGAGAGAGAGAGAGAGAGAGAGAGAGAGAGAGAGAGAGAGAGAGAGAGAGAGAGAGAGAGAGAGAGAGATGAGCAGAACAGTTGAGAGATTGTGACTTCAAAATGGCCACACAACAACACCTAGAGACTTTTACTAAGATCCCTTCCTCAGGAAAATGACTTTAACCCTTTCGCCGCCAGCCATTTTTCAGCCAAAATATACCATTAAACTTAACTGGGTAGAGAAACAAAAAAATCTGCAATATTGTGAATTCCTCTGTGACATCCATAACATTAGGCCTGTCCGTTCTTCCCAAAATTAAGAAAATAGGATCTTCAAAATGCGACATTGGCGGTGAAAGGGTTAAAACTCAGTTAAGAGATTTGAGAGATTGTGTGTGGAAGAAGTGTGTGTGTGTGTTTTGTGTGTGTTTGTGGGTGCGTGAGTGTGCACACGGACGCACGCTTGCGTACATGTCTGCATGTGCTTTTCCGTACTTATTCTGCGCACTCAAAGAGTCAATCAGCGAAACAGCACCAGCACCTCCTGAGTTCTAATCTATACTTAGAGGCAAATACAATTTACACACACACACACACATTAAGACGCATTACCGACATCTCCCTCTAGAAACCTTGGCTGCATCCTTATTTCGTCAGGTGAAAGCCATAAAGTGCTAGAGTACTAACATGTCTGAATGTTGGTTGGGTCCGTGCGCATCTTTGAAATCGTAGAGATTATATATAAATTACATCAAGCTTGCATCATTTTTCCAGTACCTTAAGGGGTACGCAACCTGTAGAGATTACATAGAAATGACGTCATAGTTGCGTCATTTTTTCCAATGCCTTAAGAAGTACGCAACCCCCTTTAGTACTCTATATCACAAAAGGAACAAAGAAGGCTGCTTGAGCGCCTTCTAGCTTTCACCGATGCATTTTCTTCTGAGAAGGCAAGACACACTACAGTGGAACCTCCCGTATAAGACCTCCCATTATAAGACTCCCTCCCACATAAGACCTACTTCTCCGAGACATTGCTCTTCTCTGTAAGTATTAAAATTACCTCCCGAATAAGACCCCTCCCTTATAAGACCTCATTTTGGATGATTTTTGAAGGAGATTCCACTGTAATAACGAAAAGAGTTGTTTCCTCCTGTCCTCTGTCAATCATTGACTCCTATGGAACCAGACAACATGCCCTCACACACCTATCATTACTGTACGCCCCCTTTGCTTCTCCCTAAGAACGATAACAAAGAACAATAACTCTGGAGAAAAAAACAACTCTAGGTATATGCAAAGAACGATAAATCTAGAGAGTGCATTTTATCCTGTTTCCTTCAAATTAACCCTTTCACAGCCAAATGTCGCATTTTAGCACCACAATGGTTTAACACCCATGTTACTAAAAGGAATCAAATCAGGACCTGTTATCCAAAGACCCTATTTTCTTCATTTTGGGAGGTAAGGACAGACCTAATGGTATACATGTCACAGAGGAATTCGCAATATTGCAGATATTTTATTTTCTCTACCCAGTTAAGTTTAATGGTATTTTTTGGCTGAAAAATGGCTGGCGGCGAAAGGGTTAAGGAAAAATAAAACCTAGAAAGAGAACTACCATAGTTTTTCAGACTATAAGGCTTTATTTATAAAGGACACCCCCCAAAATGTTACACAAATTTCAGATGTTGTTATCGTACGGAGCCCCCCCCCCCCCTGGGGATACCGGGGGTCTTTTGTATAAATAGTTCCCCCACCTTCTGGAAGTTCTGTGCTTGTAACTTCCTTTAATCTGTCACTCTCTTTGACTCTGCCTTTTCCCTTTGCTTACTGTCATCTACTATCTTTCTGCCTTACCAGTATATTCTCCTGCCTTTTTTCACGAAACACTTTCAAAAAGATTTCCTCCAGCCGAAGTGGGACTTGCTGGGCCTAACTATTTCTTAGGCGCATAACGGCAGCATGACGCATCTGCGCTCATAATTGACAGGAAACTGTCTGAGCGATCGAAGAAGAGGAAAGAAGTATGGAGGCCCGAGGCATCCACCCACTGCCCCAATGGTCAACCTATGGCGATATTTTTCACGCCAGAGGGCAGTCAATGCACTAGGGGCTTATCACGCGATTTTCTTAACAGTAGTGAGAGAGAGAGTGATGGCAGGACCACTCACTGTCTCTCTCTCTTTCTTTATCCCCAACTAATAATATAGAGAGGATTGTAAGTCATGCCCTCTGGCGTGAGAAAAATCGCACTGTCCCCAATTGCGACTGATTAAGGTGTGGCTAGTTGGCTGACCTTTCTTGACGGACTGCCACAGCTGGTCCTTGTTGGCGCACTGCTCAAAGGCGGAGGGCAGGTGCACGTGCCCGGCGCACACGTACCTTATGAATAAGAACACAATTTATAAAGCTCGTCGAAGAAAAACACAACATACATAATGTTACACCTAGCATATTAATTACAAATGACGCCCTTGTAAGTGAGCTTGCAAAACATATACACAGTTGTCTCAATCATGTGCCCGGTGCACACGTACCTTATGAATAAGAACACAATGTATAAAGCTTGTCGAAGAAAAACACAACATACATAATGTTACACCTAGCATATTAATTACAAATGACGCCCTTGTAAGTGAGCTTGCAAAATATATGCACAGTTGTCTCAATCAATAGCCTCAATCATGTGCCCGGCGCACACGTACCTTATGAATAAGAACACAATTTATGAAACTTGTCGAAGAAAAACACAACATACATAATGTTACACCTAGCAAATTAATTACAAATGACGCCCTTGTAAGTGAGCTTGCAAAACATATACACAGTTGTCTCAATCAATAGCCTCAAGCAGTAGCCTGAAGCAGTACAAAGACAGAAGAAAAAACAGTAGTACAGTGGAACCTCCCTTATAAGACCTTCAAAAATCATCCAAAATGAGGTCTTATAAGGGAGGGGTCTTATAAGGGAAGTGATTTTAATACTTACAAAGAAGGGCAATGTCTCAGAAAAGTAGGTCTTATATGGGAGGGAGTCTTATAATGGGAGGTCTTATAAGGGAGGTTCCACTGCATTTAACAAAAATGTTCCATAATTCAACTTTATAAACTGCTATTATTACCGTTATTGCTATAATTTCTATTAGTGTCATATAAAACCTTGTATTGGTTTAAAGGGCAATAAACATTGATTCTGACTCCGATTCCACAGTACACTAATTCCCCTCATTCTGGCTCCTTTTAGTTTTCCACAGAGAGCTATTTGTTTCAAGTTATTTCCATTAACAGAGGCAAATATTCTTATCATTGATTTTGGTTAGGGATAGGAAAAGACCTTACAAGTGGCATACCACCATAAAACAATGTAAGCCTAATGGATAAAACACTGGACTGTGATTGTGATTCGTACCAGAAGAGGATGCCAAAGGCGTACACGTCCACGCTGTTGTCATAGTGACCCGTGAACAGCTCCGGCGCCATGTGGATGGGCGTTCCCACAATGCTCCCGGACATCATGGCCTCCGGCTTGCAGAAACCCAGGTCCGTGATTTTCCCGTGGTTCTCTTTGTCCAGCTGAGAGGAGGAGGAGGAAAAATAATAGATAGTTTGCGACAGTGCATGGGAGACAGGTGCATGTGTGTGGACGTGTGTGTGTGTTTGTAACCCTGTGTGTGTGGTGTGTGTGTGTGTAGTCTACCATCATATTGGTGTGAAGGTAATGTGATGTTGATAAGAGCAGGGATAAATCCCACTGCCTGGTATGAACCGAATTGATAGCTAAATTTTCCAACCATCAACTCCCTCATCTGATGAGAGTCTGTTTCTCGTCTTCAAATCAGATGCAAACCCTTTCACCGCCAGCCATACTTCAACCAAAAATTGCCATTAAAATTACCTGGGTAGAGAACAAAATCCATCTGCAGTATTGTGGATTCTTCTGTGACATATATAAAATAAGGTCTATCCATACCTCCCAAAACTAAGACAATTGGGTCTTTGGATAATAGACCCCAATTTGATGCCTTTTAGTGACATAGGTGTTAAATCATCGTGGTGCTAAAATGCGACTTTGGCGGTGAAAGGGTTAAAGTTGAGGGACCGGGGTCAACAGGAGTTGGTTTCCTTCTGTATTCCTTCATCCTCTTTGCCTCATCTTTTTTTTCACTTTTTTTCTTTCATTTATTTCTTTTTTCTTTTATCCAGCTTTCTCCTTTTCCCCTCCTTTTCTTAACAGCCTATCTGCATACCGGTGTGGCAGTGTATTTTTACCTCTATGAGATAAGTAGTCCTAGCCGGAAGTAGTCCTAGCGTAGCCAATCAGAATCGTTTGTTTGTCCGCCATTGTGAATTTTACGAAAATAAGTGCATGGATTTGTACATCGATTTCTCGGCAAATATGTAGATTTACACCCTCCTGCTCTATTTCTTGGTTCTTTCCGTGGTTAGGGATAGGGTTAGGGTTAGGGTTAGGGTTAGATGGGTACAGTTCGCATGCGAGAGGTAGATATTTAATGACAGGTACTTATTTATCATAACACCGGACCAGATAAAGGTTTTTCAAAGGAAGTAAAATGTCATGTCTTCACGACAACAACAACAAAAAAGAAAGAAAAAAGTTCCACACAAACAGGAAATGGACATTGGTCACTAAAAATGGTTCCAATCCACAATTTCGGCAGCTTCAAATTTCTCTTAATCAGCGTTTTCCGACAACCGGCAGCTGAAGATCGTATTCTCGGAACATCGCGACCAATTTTCTCATGATCAAATATGGACAGTCTATGACGGTGGTGCACATCTGGACTCACCAGGACGTTCTTCAGCTTGACGTCGCGGTGCACCAGGCCCTGACTGTGCAGAAAGCGGAGCCCATCCACCACGTCAATGGCCACTTGGAGTCTGCCACACAACAACAACAACATTACAGTATTTATACAACACTAAATCTTGACAGAAATCAAAGCAAAGCACCCACACACGTTAGCATTCATAACACATTCACACTTCTTCTTGGTGTATGCCTGGTCTACATGGCCAAACCGGATCTTAACACCAATAGTGACGTTTTTTCCAGCTCCTGTTGGCTGCCGTAGAGCTTCGTTCTTATGGAAGTTTCTGCTGGCCACGCTTCTGTCCTTGTTTGATCATGTATAAGGGGGCATCTTTGGAGCACATGCTCCGCAGTCTGATCTTCCTGTCCGCAGGGATAGGTTGGAGAAGGCACCAGTCTGAGCTTGCGGTACACATGACTGTTCAGTCTGTTGTGCCCTGTACGGAGCCTCACCAGGACACTTTGCTGCTCCCTTGTCAGCAAGTGGTAGTCATCCTTGGACGTACGCTTTCACACAAGCACACCAAGCAAGATGGACAGAGAAGTAACACCCAAACATTTAACATATTAAGTAGTAAACAGCAGAAACAGACCTAAAAACAAGAGAGAGGGAGAGAGGAGGGAAAGAAAGAGCGAGTTGCATTGACGGGGGAACAAATGGGTTTTGAGATTGGATTTGAAGGCAGAGAGGGTCGGTCGTTGACAGAGGGAGAGAGGAGGGAAAGAAAGAGCGAGTTGCATTGACGGGGGAACAAATTAATGGGTTTTGAGATTGGATTTGAAGGCGGAGAGGGTCGGTCGTTGACAGAGGGAGAGAGGAGAAAAGAAAGAGCGAGTTTCATTGACGGGGGAACAAGTGGGTTTTGAGATTGGATTTGAAGGCAGAGGTCCGTCGTTGACAGAGAGAGGAGGGAAAGAAAGAGCGAGCTTTATTGACAAGTGGGTTTTGAGATTGGATTTGAAGGCAGAGGTCCGTCGTTGACAGAGAGAGGAGGGAAAGAAAGAGCGAGCTTTATTGACAAGTGGGTTTTGAGATTGGATTTGAAGGCAGAGGTCGGTCGTTGACAGAGGGAGAGAGGAGGAAAGAAAGAGCGAGTTGCATTGACGGGGGAACAAATGGGTTTTGAGATTGGATTTGAAGGCGGAGAGGGTCGGTCGTTGACAGAGGGAGAGAGGGAAAGAAAGAGCGAGCTTCATTGACGGGGGAACAAATGGGTTTTGAGATTGGATTTGAAGGCGGAGAGGGTCGGTCGTTGACAGAGGGAGAGAGGGAAAGAAAGAGCGAGCTTCATTGACGGGGGAACAAATGGGTTTTGAGATTGGATTTGAAGGCAGAGGTCGGTCGTTGACAGAGGGAGAGAGGAGGGAAAGAAAGAGCGAGCTTCATTAACGGGGGAACAAATGGGTTTTGAGATTGGATTTGAAGGCGGAGAGGGTCGGTCGTTGACAGAGGGAGAGAGGAGGGAAAGAAAGAGTGAGCTTCATTGACGGGGGAACAAATGGGTTCTGAGATTGGATTTGAAGGCGGAGAGGGTCGGTCGTTGACAGAGGGAGAGAGGAGGGAAAGAAAGAGCGAGTTGCATTGACGGGGGAACAAATGGGTTTTGAGATTGGATTTGAAGGCGGAGAGGGTCGGTCGTTGACAGAGGGAGAGAGGAGAAAAGAAAGAGCGAGTTTCATTGACGGGGGAACAAGTGGGTTTTGAGATTGGATTTGAAGGCAGAGGTCCGTCGTTGACAGAGGGAGAGAGGAGAAAAGAAAGAGCGAGTTTCATTGACGGGGGAACAAGTGGGTTTTGAGATTGGATTTGAAGGCAGAGGTCGGTCGTTGACAGAGGGAGAGAGGAGGAAAGAAAGAGCGAGTTGCATTGACGGGGGAACAAATGGGTTTTGAGATTGGATTTGAAGGCGGAGAGGGTCGGTCGTTGACAGAGGGAGAGAGGGAAAGAAAGAGCGAGCTTCATTGACGGGGGAACAAATGGGTTTTGAGATTGGATTTGAAGGCGGAGAGGGTCGGTCGTTGACAGAGGGAGAGAGGGAAAGAAAGAGCGAGCTTCATTGATGGGGGAACAAATGGGTTTTGAGATTGGATTTGAAGGCAGAGGTCGGTCGTTGACAGAGGGAGAGAGGAGGGAAAGAAAGAGCGAGCTTCATTAACGGGGGAACAAATGGGTTTTGAGATTGGATTTGAAGGCGGAGAGGGTCGGTCGTTGACAGAGGGAGAGAGGAGGGAAAGAAAGAGCGAGCTTCATTAACGGGGGAACAAATGGGTTTTGAGATTGGATTTGAAGGCGGAGAGGGTCGGTCGTTGACAGAGGGAGAGAGGAGGGAAAGAAAAAGCGAGCTTCATTGACGGGGGAACAAATGGGTTCTGAGATTGGATTTGAAGGCGGAGAGGGTCGGTCGTTGACAGAGGGAGAGAGGAGGGAAAGAAAAAGCGAGCTTCATTGACGGGGGAACAAATGGGTTTTGAGATTGGATTTGAAGGCGGAGAGGGTCGGTCGTTGACAGAGGGAGAGAGGAGGGAAAGAAAGAGCGAGCTTCATTGACGGGGGAAACAAATGGGTTCTGAGATTGGATTTGAAGGCGGAGAGGGTTCGGTTGTCAACACGATTAGTGGATGACAGCAGTCTGTAGTAGTGAGAGATCATCCACCACGTCAATGGCCACCTGAAATCTCACACACCATCACAACGATTAGTGGATGACATCAGGGGCCAACAGTAGAGTGAGAGATCATCCACCACGTCAATGGCCACCTGAAGTCTCACACACCATCACAACGATTAGTGGATGACATCAGGGGCCAACAGTAGAGTGAGAGATCATCCACCACGTCAATGGCCACCTGAAGTCTGTCACACACCATCAATGTTGGGCGGAAGGACTAACTAAAGGCTGACTGACCTGTGGTACCAGTCCAGGCCCTGTTTGATGGCGGTGTAGAGGTCCCTCTGAAGGAAGGAAGGACTAACTAAAGGCTGACTGACCTGTGGTACCAGTCCAGGCCCTGTTTGATGGCGGTGTAGAGGTCCCTCTGAAGGAAGGAAGGACTAAAGGCTGACTGACCTGTGGTACCAGTCCAGGCCCTGTTTGATGGCGGTGTAGAGGTCCCTCTGAAGGAAGGAAGGACTAAAGGCTGACTGACCTGTGGTACCAGTCCAGGCCCTGTTTGATGGCGGTGTAGAGGTCCCTCTGAAGGAAGGAAGGACTAAAGGCTGACTGACCTGTGGTACCAGTCCAGGCCCTGTTTGATGGCGGTGTAGAGGTCCCTCTGAAGGAAGGAAGGACTAAAGGCTGACTGACCTGTGGTACCAGTCCAGGCCCTGTTTGATGGCGGTGTAGAGGTCCCTCTGAAGGAAGGAAGGACTAAAGGCTGACTGACCTGTGGTACCAGTCCAGGCCCTGTTTGATGGTGGTGTAGAGGTCCCTCTGAAGGAAGGAAGTACTAAAGGCTGACTGACCTGTGGTACCAGTCCAGGCCCTGTTTGATGGCGGTGTAGAGGTCCCTCTGAAGGAAGGAAGGACTAAAGGCTGACTGACCTGTGGTACCAGTCCAGGCCCTGTTTGATGGCGGTGTAGAGGTCCCTCTGAAGGAAGGAAGGACTAAAGGCTGACTGACCTGTGGTACCAGTCCAGGCCCTGTTTGATGGCGGTGTAGATGTCCCTCTGAAGGAAGGAAGGAAGGACTAAAGGCTGACTGACCTGTGGTACCAGTCCAGGCCCTGTTTGATGGCGGTGTAGATGTCCCTCTGAAGGAAGGAAGGAAGGACTAAAGGCTGACTGACCTGTGGTACCAGTCCAGGCCCTGTTTGATGGCAGTGTAGAGGTCCCTCTGAAGGAAGGAAGGAAGGACTAAAGGCTGACTGACCTGTGGTACCAGTCCAGGCCCTGTTTGATGGCGGTGTAGATGTCCCTCTGAAGGAAGGAAGGAAGGACTAAAGGCTGACTGACCTGTGGTACCAGTCCAGGCCCTGTTTGATGGCAGTGTAGAGGTCCCTCTGAAGGAGGGAAGGAAGGACTAAAGGCTGACTGACCTGTGGTACCAGTCCAGGCCCTGTTTGATGGCGGTGTAGAGGTCCCTCTGAAGGAAGGAAGGACTAAAGGCTGACTGACCTGTGGTACCAGTCCAGGCCCTGTTTGATGGCGGTGTAGATGTCCCTCTGAAGGAAGGAAGGAAGGACTAAAGGCTGACTGACCTGTGGTACCAGTCCAGGCCCTGTTTGATGGCGGTGTAGATGTCCCTCTGAAGGAAGGAAGGAAGGACTAAAGGCTGACTGACCTGTGGTACCAGTCCAGGCCCTGTTTGATGGCAGTGTAGAGGTCCCTCTGAAGGAAGGAAGGAAGGACTAAAGGCTGACTGACCTGTGGTACCAGTCCAGGCCCTGTTTGATGGTGGTGTAGAGGTCCCTCTGAAGGAAGGAAGGACTAAAGGCTGACTGACCTGTGGTACCAGTCCAGGCCCTGTTTGATGGCGGTGTAGAGGTCCCTCTGAAGGAAGGAAGGACTAAAGGCTGACTGACCTGTGGTACCAGTCCAGGCCCTGTTTGATGGCGGTGTAGAGGTCCCTCTGAAGGAAGGAAGGACTAAAGGCTGACTGACCTGTGGTACCAGTCCAGGCCCTGTTTGATGGCGGTGTAGATGTCCCTCTGAAGGAAGGAAGGAAGGACTAAAGGCTGACTGACCTGTGGTACCAGTCCAGGCCCTGTTTGATGGCGGTGTAGATGTCCCTCTGAAGGAAGGAAGGAAGGACTAAAGGCTGACTGACCTGTGGTACCAGTCCAGGCCCTGTTTGATGGCAGTGTAGAGGTCCCTCTGAAGGAAGGAAGGAAGGACTAAAGGCTGACTGACCTGTGGTACCAGTCCAGGCCCTGTTTGATGGCGGTGTAGATGTCCCTCTGAAGGAAGGAAGGAAGGACTAAAGGCTGACTGACCTGTGGTACCAGTCCAGGCCCTGTTTGATGGCAGTGTAGAGGTCCCTCTGAAGGAGGGAAGGAAGGACTAAAGGCTGACTGACCTGTGGTACCAGTCCAGGCCCTGTTTGATGGCGGTGTAGAGGTCCCTCTGAAGGAAGGAAGGACTAAAGGCTGACTGACCTGTGGTACCAGTCCAGGCCCTGTTTGATGGCGGTGTAGATGTCCCTCTGAAGGAAGGAAGGAAGGACTAAAGGCTGACTGACCTGTGGTACCAGTCCAGGCCCTGTTTGATGGCGGTGTAGATGTCCCTCTGAAGGAAGGAAGGAAGGACTAAAGGCTGACTGACCTGTGGTACCAGTCCAGGCCCTGTTTGATGGCAGTGTAGAGGTCCCTCTGAAGGAAGGAAGGAAGGACTAAAGGCTGACTGACCTGTGGTACCAGTCCAGGCCCTGTTTGATGGCGGTGTAGATGTCCCTCTGAAGGAAGGAAGGAAGGACTAAAGGCTGACTGACCTGTGGTACCAGTCCAGGCCCTGTTTGATGGCAGTGTAGAGGTCCCTCTGAAGGAAGGAAGGAAGGACTAAAGGCTGACTGACCTGTGGTACCAGTCCAGGCCCTGTTTGATGGCGGTGTAGATGTCCCTCTGAAGGAAGGAAGGAAGGACTAAAGGCTGACTGACCTGTGGTACCAGTCCAGGCCCTGTTTGATGGCGGTGTAGATGTCCCTCTGAAGGAAGGAAGGAAGGACTAAAGGCTGACTGACCTGTGGTACCAGTCCAGGCCCTGTTTGATGGCAGTGTAGAGGTCCCTCTGAAGGAAGGAAGGAAGGACTAAAGGCTGACTGACCTGTGGTACCAGTCCAGGCCCTGTTTGATGGCGGTGTAGATGTCCCTCTGAAGGAAGGAAGGAAGGACTAAAGGCTGACTGACCTGTGGTACCAGTCCAGGCCCTGTTTGATGGCGGTGTAGAGGTCCCTCTGAAGGAAGGAAGGACTAAAGGCTGACTGACCTGTGGTACCAGTCCAGGCCCTGTTTGATGGCTGTGTAGAGGTCCCTCTGAAGGAAGGAAGAACTAAAGGCTGACTGACCTGTGGTACCAGTCCAGGCCCTGTTTGATGGCGGTGTAGAGGTCCCTCTGAAGGAAGGAAGGACTAAAGGCTGACTGACCTGTGGTACCAGTCCAGGCCCTGTTTGATGGCGGTGTAGAGGTCCCTCTGAAGGAAGGAAGGACTAAAGGCTGACTGACCTGTGGTACCAGTCCAGGCCCTGTTTGATGGCGGTGTAGAGGTCCCTCTGAAGGAAGGAAGGACTAAAGGCTGACTGACCTGTGGTACCAGTCCAGGCCCTGTTTGATGGCAGTGTAGAGGTCCCTCTGAAGGAAGGAAGAACTAAAGGCTGACTGACCTGTGGTACCAGTCCAGGCCCTGTTTGATGGCAGTGTAGAGGTCCCTCTGAAGGAAGGAAGAACTAAAGGCTGACTGACCTGTGGTACCAGTCCAGGCCCTGTTTGATGGCGGTGTAGAGGTCCCTCTGAAGGAAGGAAGGACTAAAGGCTGACTGACCTGTGGTACCAGTCCAGGCCCTGTTTGATGGCAGTGTAGAGGTCCCTCTGAAGGAAGGAAGAACTAAAGGCTGACTGACCTGTGGTACCAGTCCAGGCCCTGTTTGATGGCAGTGTAGAGGTCCCTCTGAAGGAAGGAAGAACTAAAGGCTGACTGACCTGTGGTACCAGTCCAGGCCCTGTTTGATGGCGGCATAGAGGTCCCTCTGAAGGAAGGAAGGACTAAAGGCTGACTGACCTGTGGTACCAGTCCAGGCCCTGTTTGATGGCAGTGTAGAGGTCCCTCTGAAGGAAGGAAGAACTAAAGGCTGACTGACCTGTGGTACCAGTCCAGGCCCTGTTTGATGGCGGCATAGAGGTCCCTCTGAAGGAAGGAAGGACTAAAGGCTGACTGACCTGTGGTACCAGTCCAGGCCCTGCTTGATGGCGGTGTAGAGGTCCCTCTGAAGGAAGGAAGGAAGGACTAAAGGCTGACTGACCTGTGGTACCAGTCCAGGCCCTGTTTGATGGCAGTGTAGAGGTCCCTCTGAAGGAAGGAAGGAAGGACTAAAGGCTGACTGACCTGTGGTACCAGTCCAGGCCCTGTTTGATGGCGGTGTAGTGTAGAGGTCCCTCTGAAGGAAGGAAGGAAGGACTAAAGGCTGACTGACCTGTGGTACCAGTCCAGGCCCTGTTTGATGGCGGTGTAGAGGTCCCTCTGAAGGAAGGAAGGAAGGACTAAAGGCTGACTGACCTGTGGTACCAGTCCAGGCCCTGCTTGATGGCGGTGTAGAGGTCCCTCTGCAGGCGGTCCATCACTAGCAGCACCGCGGGGGACATGCCTCCCCCGTACATGTAGTCGATCACCGACCCACGCAGCGCCACGATGCGTTTGTGCTCCGGAATGTTTCTGTGCACGCATCATTACAGATACTTCAGTGCTGTGAGCAAAACTAGTGTCTTGCTTAATAACTCTTCTAGTACCAGGGGCGAATACATTCGCCCAAGACATCACCAGACCTGTTTACCCCCTACACAAGTCTTGAGTAGTCTGGATAGCTGAAATGAGTAGTTTTGGTGTGAAATGTGTAGTTTTATTCATTAAACCATCAAACAATGTTCACTGAAAATGAGTAATCAGAGCATTATTTTCAATTTTGAAGAGAAATAGAGGTCCAAATTGAGTAGAATACTACTCAAAAAGAGTAGTGTAAACAGGTCTGCATCACTCTACAGTCCCGCTAAATGCAAAGATATTCACTGCCAAGCACCCTGCCATGTGTTTGTCTACCTTTAGAGCTTATGTTTCTTCCGTTAAAGCAATGCATGCACAATAATAAAAAAAAGTTGCTCCCGTCTTGTCGGTTGAGACGCAACGGACAACCTAAAACTTTTCAAAAAAATGCATAGCGCTCGAAGAGTTAACCCTTTCACCGCCAATGTCGCATTTTTGTACCACAATGGTTTAACACCCATGTCACTAAAAAGCATCAAATCAGGGTCTGTTATCCGAACACCCTATTTTTGTGATTTTGGGAGGTAAGGATAGGCCTAATGTTATACATGTCATACCGGAATTCCCAATATTGCAGATTTTTTTTTCTCTACCCAGTTAAGTTTAATGGTATTTCTTGGCTAAAAAATGGCTGGCGGCGAAAGGGTTAAACATGTATTCGATCACCGACCCGCACAGCGCCATGATGTGCCTGTGCTCTGGAATGTTCCTGTGTGAACACACCAACAGACTGTGAGGTACACTAGTGTGAAGAACGCTGTTTATTTGCTTTATATTAAACATCGCTGTTTATTTATTCATGAAACAATATTCCAATACACCCCAGCATCTAACTAATACATTTTCATCTTTCCCCTCTCCAGTTAAAATTCACAAATCTTCTCTCAAAGCAGCCTATGACACAAATTTGCACGTGCATTATTTTCTCCTGCCCTGTGTGCACAGTTGTTGAAACATTTAACAGGTAGTCAAATTTAAGTTTTATGTCTGAAATCGATCGAAAGAACGATGTTTACATTGGGTAAAGTATGGTATGTGTCCAGTTTTCAGTTTTCACTGGTCATCCTGCTGAATTCAGATGACACATTCCGATTTTGAAGGAGCTCAAATGAGAAAATTATTTGTAAGATTTCTTGAAAAAAAGGGTAGGAGAATTGGCCAATGAGGCAGAAAACAGTAGATGATAGAAAACAAAAAGAAAAAGGCTGAGTCAAAGGCAGTGACAGATCAGAGAAAGTTGCAAGCACAGAACTTTTAGAAGGGGGGCTCACCTGTTTGTACAAAAGACACCCCCTCTAGTATTAGGTATTAGGTACTTAATAGTCACAGAGGCGTCTCTGTGAAATTCGGGTTGCTCCCACCTGGAGAGCGCGCCACCCAATTTATTAATTTTTTTTTGGCATGCGATTTTTGTCACTGAGAGGGGGGGGGGGGGGGGGGGGGGGGGGGGGGGTTTTTTTACCAAATGACAACTTTTTCGTTGCCACTGGGTTTAACGTATGCTAAGTGCATGGGCACACGGGACCTCGGTTTATCGTCTCATCCGAAGGACTCCACGTTCAGACCGTTAAGGCCTAGTGCAGAATGAGAGGAAAAAATCCCCTGTACCCAGGTTCGAACTCGGGTTTACTTGACACGAAGCGAACGCGCTACCACTGTGCCACTCTACACCTCGAGGGATACATATTATTTTGATAGATTTGTCAATGGGTTGGAACCCGAAATATGTGTTGCTTCTTGTTTGTAAGAACAGTCAAACCTCTATTATAAGACCCTCCCTCCTCTCATTTAAGATCCAATTTTTTGGCAAGGATGTAATGTATCTTACTATAATTTATGTTTAAAACTGACCTCTGTTATGAGACTCCTCCAATTTAAGACCAATTTTCCCAGACTTTTTGGAAGTATTAAAATAGAGGTTTGACTGTATCGAACCTTTTTTTTGTGGTTTAATTTGGACTTTGTTTTTGAATATATACAGTATTCAGCAGCATGCAGTAACTGACTTGGTGTAGAAGAACTCGAGGGCCAGGTCGTTCCAGTGCTTGTCGTCAGGGGGCACCACCGACTTGATGGCCACGGGGGAGTAACTGGCCCAGCTGTCACAGGAGTACACCACCCCGTACTGGCCCCGCCCGATCTCCCGGCCCATTGCCGGCATGCCTGCACACAGAGTCATGGAGCGTGAGAGAAGACAGCAGGAGTACACCACCCCGTACTGGCCCCTGTTCGATCTCCCGGCCCATCGCCGGCATGCCTGCACACACACAGTCATGGAGCGTGAGAGAAGACAGCAGGAGTACACCACTCCGTACTGGCCCCTCCCGATCTCCTGGCCCATCGCTGGCATGCCTGCACACACACACACAGTCATGGAGCGAGAAGAAGACATGAGTACACCACCCCATTACTGGCCCTGCCTGATCTCTTGGCCCATCGCCGGCATGCCTGCACACACAGTCATGGAGCGTGAGAGAACACAGCAGTCGCTCAGCACACTATCAGAAAAAGCAAAAAAAATAGTCAAGAACACTAAAAGATAATGAAGCTTCTGTTCAGGAGAATGATATTTACTTCTGATGCTGTCTCTCATTTTTATGTACCATATTTTTTTTATCATTAGGCGCTGCTTTGTATAAGGCGAATAGGGCAATTTTCAAGAAAAATCTGAAAAAATTAAAGCAAAGGGCGTGGACTCCAGGGTCTATCAACTCACCATACATGATGCTGTCTCTCAGTGGAGTCCAGGGTCTATCAACTCACCATACATGATGCTGTCTCTTAGGGATGTGGACTCCAGGGTCTACCAACATACATGATGCTGTCTCTCAGTGGAGTCCAGGGTCTACCAACTCACCATACATGATGCTGTCTCTCAGTGGAGTCCAGGGTCTACCAACTCACCATACATGATGCTGTCTCTCAGGGGACTCCAGGGTCTACCAACTCACCATACATGATGCTGTCTCTCAGTGGAGGACTCCAGGGTCTACCAACTCACCATACATGATGCTGTCTCTCAGTGGACTCCAGGGTCTACCAACTCACCATACATGATGCTGTCTCTCAGTGGACTCCAGGGTCTACCAACTCACCATACATGATGCTGTCTCTCAGTGGAGGACTCCAGGGTCTACCAACTCACCATACATGATGCTGTCTCTCAGTGGACTCCAGGGTCTACCAACTCACCATACATGATGCTGTCTCTCAGTGGATTCCAGGGCCAGCTTGGCCAGGCGGGGGGCGTGGACCTTACGCAGCTTGATGCTGCTCTCTCAGTCCAGTCGCCCAGGTGTCGTCTCCAACTCACTCAGGGCTACATGATGGCCTCGTGGGACTGGTTCAGCCGCTCTTTGATCTGCCCCGCTATGCTCTTGGCCAGTCTGGGCCAACAAAGTACCATACATGATGCTCTGTCTACTTGACAGAAAATGTTTGATCTCTTCACTCTACCAACTCCCACATATTTGTAAAAGTACCACATCTCCATAACTGTACCTGGCAACACCAGAAATATCTGATACCGTATGTTTCAGGCTATAAATGAAAACATTAAAGCCCCTCCTTATTATTTTGTCTCTCAGATTTTGTTACAGGGTCTACCAACTCACCATACATGATGCTGTCTCTCAGTGGAGTCCAGGGTCTACCAACTCACCATACATGATGCTGTCTCTCAGTCCTTTCCAGGGTCTATATAACAACACCATTTACTATTCATGCTGTCTCTCAGAGCAGAAGCTAAAAGGTTGGGATATTAGATTGTATGGAACTCACAGACTGATACATGCATGCTGTCTCTCAGTGGACTCAGGGTCTACCAACTCATTGCATACATGATGCTGTCTCTCAGGGACGTTGGGGGACTTCAGGGTCTACCAACTCACCATACATGATGCTGTCTCTCAGTGGACTCCAGGGTCTACCAACTCACCATACATGATGCTGTCTCTCTGCTATGTGGACTCAAGGGAAACGACTACCAACTCACCATACATGATGCTGTCTCTCAGTGGATCGCAGGGTCTACCAACTCACCATACATGATGCTGTCTCTCAGTGGACTCAGGGTTTTACCAACTCATATACATGATGCTGTCTCTCAGACTTTTTTCCAGGGTATACCAACTTTATATAGAAAATGCTGTCTCTCAGTGATTCAGGTTCTACCAACTCACCATACATGATGCTGTCTCTCAGTGGAGTCAGGGTCTACCAACTCATGGCATACATGATGCTGTCTCTCAGTGAACAAAAGCAGGGTCTACAGCAACTCAATTCCATACATGATGCTGTCTCTCAGGGTTAACGTGGACTCCAGGGTCTACCAACTCACCATACATGATGCTGTCTCTCAGAGAGCTGGACTCAAGGGTCTACCAACTCACCATACATGATGCTGTCTCTCAGTGGACTCAGGGTCTACCAACTCACCATACATGATGCTGTCTCTCAGAGGACTTTCAAGTCATTTCCTTTCCAACTCACCATACATGATGCTGTCTCTCAGTGGACTTTCAGGGTCTACCAACTCACCATACATGATGCTGTCTCTCAGTGGACTCAAGGGTCTACCAACTCACCATACATGATGCTGTCTCTCAGAGAGCTGTTTGACTCCAGGGTCTACCAACTCACCATACATGATGCTGTCTCTCAGTGAGAGCTGTTTGTTCCAGGGTCTACCAACTCACCATACATGATGCTGTCTCTTTTACAGTGAGCTCCAGGGTCTACCAACTCACCATACATGATGCTGTCTCTCAGCTGGACGTGGATTCCACACAGCACACCAATTCCCCACATTCTGACTGCTTTTAGTTTTACCCAGGGAGCTGTGCACTCAAGTCATTTCCTTTCACACAGCACACCAATGCCCCACATTCTGACTGCTTTTAGTTTTACCCAGAGAGCTGTTTGTTTCAAGTCATTTCCAGTCGCCCAGTGTGCCAATTCCCCAGCTGCCTCAGGGCTGCGGCGAGCTGGCCTCGTGGGACTGGTTCAGCCAGCACACCAATCTGCCCCATTATGACTCTTTTAGCCAGTCTGGGCCAAACAAAGTACCAATACACGACATGTAGATTCTGACTCTGTTGTACCGTTGACTGAAAATGTTTGATCTTCTTCACTGCTTCCAGTTTCCAGACAGCTATTTGTTTCAAGTACCTTTCAACTGTACCTTCCCCACATTCAGACTGCTCTTAGTTTTACCGAGAGCTATTTGTTTCAAGTCATTTCCTTTCACACAGCACACCAATTCCCCACATTCTGACACTTTTAGTTTTACCCAGAGAGCTTGTTTGTTTCAAGTATTTCCTTTCACACAGCACACCAATTCCCCACATTCTGACTGCTTTTAGTTTTACCCAGAGAGCTATTTGTTTCAAGTCATTCCTTTCACACAGCAAACCAATTCCCCACATTCTGTGCTTTTAGTTTTAAAAGTAAGTTTCTTATTTTTTCACACAGCACACCTTTAAAACATACTGATATTTTAACCCACAATATTGTTTCAAGTTCATTTCCTTTCACACAGCACACCAATTCCCCACATTCTGACTGCTTTTAGTTTTACCCAGAGAGCTATTTGTTTCAAGTCATTTCCTTTCACACAGCACACCAATTCCCCACATTCTGACTGCTTTTAGTTTTACCCAGAGAGCTATTTGTTTCAAGTTATTTCCTTTCACACAGCACACCAATTCCCCACATTCTGACTGCTTTTAGTTTTACCCAGAGAGCTGTTTGTTTCAAGTAACCTTCCTTTCACACAGCACACCAATTCCCCACATTCTGACTGCTTTTAGTTTTACCCAGAGAGCTATTTGTTTCAAGTCCCTTTCACACAGCACACCAATTCCCCACATTCTGACTGCTTTTAACCCCAGACTGTTTGTTTCAAGTCGCGGTTTCACACAGCACACCAATTCCCCACATTCTGACTGCTTTTAGTTTTACCCAGAGAGCTTTTGTTTCAAGTCATTTCCTTTCACACAGCACACCAATTCCCCACATTCTGACTGCTTTTAGTTTTCCCAGAGAGCTATTGTTTCAAGTTATTTCCTTTCACACAGCACACCAATTCCCCACATTCTGACTGCTTTTAGTTTTACCCAGAGAGCTGTTTGTTTCAAGTCATTTCCTTTCACACAGCACACCAATTCCCCACATTCTGACTGCTTTTAGTTTTACCCAGAGAGCTATTTGTTTCAAGTCATTTCTTTTCACACAGCACACCAATTCCCCACATTCTGACTGCTTTTAGTTTTACCCAGAGAGCTATTGTTTCAAGTCATTTCCTTTCACACAGCACATAATTAACATTCTGACTGCTTTTAGTTTTACCCAGAGAGCTATTGTTTCAAGTCTTTCATTTCACACAGCACACCAATTCCCCACATTGGACTGCTTTTGTTTTACCCAGAGAGCTATGGGTTTCAAGTCCCTTTCACACAGCACACCAATTCCCCACATTCTGACTGCTTTTAGTTTTACCCAGAGAGCTATTGTTTCAAGTCATTCTGGGCACAGCACACCTCCCCCACATTCTGACTGCTTTTAGTTTTACCCAGAGAGCTATTGTTTCAAGTCATTTCCTTTCACACAGCACACCAATTCCCCACATTCTGACTGCTTTTAGTTTTACCCAGACAGCCGTATTTCCTTTCACACAGCACACCAATTCCCCACATTCTGACTGCTTTTAGTTTTACCCAGAGAGCTATTGTTTCAAGTCATTTCCTTTCACACAGCACACCAATTCCCCACATTATGACTGCTTTTAGTTTTACCCAGAGAGCTATTGTTTCAAGTCATTTCCTTTCACACAGCACACCAATTCCCCACATTCTGACTGCTTTTAGTTTTAATGAGAGAGCTATTACAAGTTTTTCCTTTCACACAGCACAGAATTCCCCACATTCTGACTGCTGTTTTACCCAGAGAGCTATTGTTTCAAGTCATTTCCTTTCAGATCCCCACATTATGACTGCAGAGAGCTATTTTTTTCAAGTCATTTCCTTTCACACAGCACACCAATTCCCCACATTTGACTGCTTTTAGTTTTACCCAGAGAGCTATTGTTTCAAGTCATTTCCTTTCACACAGCACACCAATTCCCCACATTCTGACTGCTTTTAGTTTTACCCAGAGAGCTGACCAAAGTATTTCCTTTCACACAGCACACCAATTCCCCACATTCTGACTGCTTTTAGTTTTACCCAGAGAGCTGTTTGTTTCAAGTTATTTCCTTTCACACAGACACCATGACGCTCATGTGACTGCTTTTAGTTTTCCCAGATTATTTGTTTCAAGTCATTTCCTTTCACACAGCACACCAAGACATTCTGACTGCTTTTAGTTTTACCCAGAGAGCTGTTTGTTTCAAGTCATTTCCTTTCACACAGCACAAGGTAAGAACATTCTGACTGCTTTTAGTTTTACCCAGAGAGCTATTTGTGCCAAGTCTTTCCTTTCAACAGCACACCATCCCCACATTCTGACTGCTTTTAGTTTTACCCAGAGAGCTGTTTGTTTCAAGTCATTTCCTTTCACACAGCACACCCAGTCCCCACATTCTGACTGCTTTTAGTTTTACCCAGAGAGCTGATAGTTTCAAGTCATTTCCTTTCACACAGCACACCAATTCCCCACATTCTGACTGCTTTTAGTTTTACCCAGAGAGCTATTTGTTTCAAGTTATTTCCTTTCACAGAGGCAATGTTTCTTTCCAATGATTGTTGTTAGGGACAGGGAAAGACCTTACAAGTGGTAACAACAAACAAAAGAAGGGATAAAAACTTTGGACTGGTATATATACTGGTGATGAGTTCCTAAAATAGGCATGAACTAAAAGCAGCTGGACCAAGGTGCTGTGCTTATAATATGACACACAAAATAGTAAGAAAGCATTATAAAAAAATTGAATTTTATTAAAAATTTGGGAGGGGAGGTGCTTTGTATAAAACATGCGCTTTAGAGTAAAAAACAACAAATCCCACAGACTGCCCACCTGGCTTCACTGAGGCTGGCCAGCATGTCTGTGGCCACCCTCTTCTTCCAGGCACTGTCCACCTCAGGAGGGCTGTTCCATGGCATGGACATCATCAGCTGCACACACACACACATACCCTGGGATCATCAGGACATCATCACTAAAACAGTGGGCGAAAATAAAACATACTCTATAATCCTGAAAATGAGACGCTTAAAAAGTGCTCTGATTCTTCACATTCCTGAAGTGGTGACCACATTGAAAATACCACTGATGTGTGTGTGTCTGTGTATACAGGATGGGTGGGGTGGTGTTAGAATTACACGTCTATCATCTTGATTTAATCTGTCATCAATATTGGCAGAAATGCTTGATTTTATAAGACACGGATCCAGATGACAAGATTGCCAATCCCGAGGACTCTTTCTATCAGCTTTTCCAATCGCGATTTCAGGAGCACTCACACATGAGATTGGGACACCATCACTTTGACTACAACCATTACTGGACAGTGCAAACAAATGACATTCTATGTCCGTCAGTGCATCACCATTACACCAGTCCTAAAACGATAGCGGATGATACTGCATAAACAGAAGAACACAAATACACCATCTTCTTCTTCTTCGTTCGCTCAGACAGTTTCCTGTCACATGAGCGTAGATGCGTCATGCTGCCGCTATGCGCCTAACTAAGAAATAGTTAGGCCCAGCATGTCCGACTTCGGCTGAAGAAATCTTTGTAAGAATTTATAGAAAAAAGGCAGGAGAATGGACCAGTGAGACAGAAAGATAGCAGATGACAGTAAGCAAATGGAAAAGGCAGAGTCAAAGAGAGTGACAGAATTAGAGGAAGTTACAAGCACAGAACATCCAGAAGGTGGGGGAACTATTTGTACAAAAGACCCCCCCGGTATCCCCACGGGGGGAGAAGACACCATCACTACAACAATACTGGACTATACAAACGAACATCCGAAACACACACACACGGTCTCACACACAAAAATTTACAAAATCCTATCATGCAGAACCATGGTCATGGTAATGGTCTCACCAACACACCTGTTTCATCTTTTCCAGCAGACTCTTGATGAAGGAAGAGCTGGAACGCACTGTGATCTCCACCTGATAGGCAGCATTCATGATCTGACACACACACACATGTACAAAGGCATTATAAAAATGTTAAAAAATCGAAATTTCTATGTTATCCTTTAATGAGGTTTCTCATGTCTTCTTTTTTTTCTATTTCTATGACAACCTTTTTACAAGTTCATTAAGTGCTTTAGTACAAACATAATTTTGACACACACACACAAAATCACAACAGATAGTCAGTTGCCAGTAATTATCACACATACATGCAGACATGTACATACACACACAGCACACTAACAAAACATGCACACATAAACTTGTGATATACTCACACAATCATACATAGAACAGTCACACAAATGCGCACACACACGCACAGACACAGAGACACACACAGAGACAGAGTATTACAAACTGTACACATCTGTATGCTTGAACACACACACACATACACACAGACTCTCTCTCTCTCACACACACACAC
>CM065696.1:16108541-16118541 GCA_017654935.2 Phymorhynchus buccinoides
AAGAAAAATTTGGTCGATTGAAATTCTTTCAACTGGTCAAAAGGAATTGTCAACAGCACCATTTCCTTTCAACTCACTCAAGCAGTTGTGGGAAAACAGCCAATGCTTGGTGATAGCACTGTGAGGAAGGCACATGGCCACAACTAGTTGAATGGAGTTCACAACAGAATTTTCTTTTGACTAAACGGTTGGATAGCATAGTATGAGTAGGCTTTTTATTAAGAACTGCCCGACTGCCCAGGGCAAGTAATTTTGTCTGTCGGGCAATCAATTAATCAATCATTCAATCATTGTCCCCATTAGTCTTGCAATCGATTAACACAAAAACACAATAAAATGCAATAAATGCGAACACCCTAAGGTGTCTGTACACGTGAGCACCCCCACCCCCACCATGGCAACAGAGCGACAGGCCAGTCACAATGTAACTTGCCCATCACCGTGCCACCATGTGAAAGAGTGAAAAATACCCACATGCACAGAGACCCCAACATATTAAACATCTTTTCACACACACACACACACACACATACACACAGGGCAGGATGAAAAAAAGCTTTGTTAGCTTATTCTTTAACCCTCAATAAAGATGATTTTGACTTGACTTGACTTCACACACACACACACTTTTCTCTAAAAACAACATTTTTACAGTTATGAAGAAGCAGGCAAACAAGTTTCTCAAACATGAAAACTAATACAATCAAATGTGATGATTACCCCACCCCCCCACCCCACCCCACCCACACACCTACCCAGCACAATGGATGTTTAACATGCCCATATTTTGGGCAGGCCAATATCTTACATCATGACAATTTTTTTGACAGACACTGCTTTTAGCAACATTCTCCAAGCAGAGAGTAGTGGCCCCCACACAATACACAGACAGCTTAGCCTACCTCTAAGTCCAACATTTCTTCTTCTTCTTCGATCACTCAGACACTTTCCAGTCAATTATGAGCGCAGATGCACCATGCTGCCATTATGCGCCTAACTAAGAAATAGTTAGGCCCAGCAAGTCCGACTTCGGCTGGAGGAAATGTTTTTGAAAGTGTGTCATGAAAAAAGGCAGGAGAATGGACCGGTTAAGGCAGAAAGATAGTAGATGACAGCAAGCAAAGGGAAAAGGCAGAGTCAAAGAGAGTGACAGATGAGAGGAAAGTTACAAGCACAGAACTTCCAGAAGGTGGGGGAACTATTTATACAAAAGACCCCCCGGTATCCCCACGGGGGGCTAGTCCAACATTTGACTCTGCTACGCTTATGAAATTCCAAAGCCATAAAGTGACAAACTGCCTTGGCTATTAGTATTAGCAGGCAAACCCTGGCAGTCAGAATCTTAGTTAAGAGACCTATGCCACAGAAGAAACTAGAAAAGGATGCAGTGGGGAAGGGGTGGGGAGGGTGGAGGGAAATAAGTGAAGCAGTAGTAGTAGTAGTAGTAGTAGTAGTAGTAGTAGTAGTAGTAGTAGTAGTAGTAGTAGTAGTAGTAGTAGTAGTAGTAGTAGTTACAGCAGTTGTTGCTGATTGATATGTGCATTTTTGCTTTGTCTGCTCATGTTATTGGATTTTTGTTTCATGTTTTTATTCCATTTCAATTTTGTGTAAAGCGCCCTGTAGCCTACATAGTAGGATGGGCGCTATATAAATTTTCCTAATTATTATTATTATTAAGCACATTTTGAGAGAGAAGGTGAGGGAACTTAATCACAAGAAGGGAGAGTGGGGTGTCTTTCTGTGTTAGGAAAGCAATGGGAGTGAAGAAAACAACAACTACAACAAAATAATAGGATAACAGAAGCTTAACTCATTCGCATCACAACGATTTTGAATTATTAAAAAAAAACCTCACAAATCACTCCAGCCATACACACAAACAAAACATAACATAAACAAAAGGAGAAATGAAAGAAGATTACAGGTTTTTACTTCAGGTTAGACATAGGCAAGTGGTAGATCAGACTTTTTTTTATATATAGACTTTATATAGAAAAACCGTACACTGATTGGTTCCCCCACAACGAACCACTACAAAAGCAAAGTCAGGGGAAAACTGTGGTCTAAGGGAGTGAAGCGAGTTTAGAAGTGACCAAGGCAAGGTGTACACACAGATATACTTCCCTTGAAGCAAATGCATAAAACTGACAGCTATCTATTAATTCCGGACACATATGTCCGGAACGACTTGAATGAGCTAACAAAGAAACAGAAAGAAGTGTTAAGATATCCGACATAGCTCAAAAGCGCTTAGAGCTTAACCCTTTCACCGCCAATGTCGCATTTTAACACCGCACTGGTTTAACACCCATGTCACTAAAAGGCATCAAACCAGGGCCTGTTATCCAAAGACCCTATCTTCTTAATTTTGGGAGATTTTGGTTTCATTGCCAAAGCCCAGTGATGAGGTGGGATGTTGGTGGGAAGGGTGGAGGGTGGTATGAAAGTGAGCGCGCAAGCGGGACGTGTTTAGTGTGAAAGAAACTTTTAAAGCATGTAATTACAATTTATTTTGTTCTTTTATAAATTGTTTGGTTTCTGTGTGTACATATGACGTGTCCGCAGGAAAATTATCCTTGTTTTTATGAGGACAAAATAAAAGTTGAGTTGAGTTGAGTTGAGTTGAGTTGAGTTGAGTTGAGTTGAGTTGAGTTGAGTTGAGTTGAGTTGAGTTGAGTTGAGATAAGGATAAGCCTAATGTTATACATGTCACAGAGGAATTAGCAATATTGCAGATACTTTATGTTCTCTACCCAGTTAAGTTTAATGGTATTTTGTGGCTGAAAAATGGCTGGCGACAAAAGGGTTAAAGATTAGGCGCTATAAAAGTTGTCTTAATAAATAAAATCACAGACCTGTTTCAGAGCGTCAGTGGTCTTTGCTTCTTCCGGAGAATCGGCCTGCCCTTCTAGACTTTCCAGGCATCTGGTCAAGGTACCTGCCAGTAGGAACACAGAGTCATGATGTGGTATTAATCATCCCTCCCCTCCTCTACCCTCCTTCTCCCTTAATGGACAATCTTGCCCATCAGTTACGTTAATGAGTTTTACTACAAATATCAACTTATGCCAAGATTCTTGTAAATCTTTTATATGTCTCTCTGTATTAATTTAATGTCCCAATTTGATTCTCTATCAATTATTTCATGTGACAATTTTTGTTTCGTTTTCTTGACTTGATTGTTTTTATGTCAATTTTTCATTGCCTGATGCATGGTGTGAATGTGTGAGTGAGAGGGCCAGGTGCAAAGAAGCTATTGTAGCTTATCCTTTTTACCCTCAATAAAACATTCATATTTCATATTTCGTATTTGACTCTGGCAGAGTGGTTAAGACGTTCGCCTGCCAAATGTAATGCGTGACTGCAACGTGAGTGACCCGGGTTCGAATCCCGGCCTCGCCCTTTCTTTCTAGTTTGACAGGACAATCGAACTGAACGTCCAGTCCTTTGGATGGGGACTTAAAGCTAGTCTGACCCGTGCGCTTTACGCACGTAAAAATCCCACGGCAGTTGAAAGTCGGTAAGAGCAGGGAGAAATCCTGCTGCCTGGTATGGCCAAATTGATAGCTAGGTTTTCCAAGTGTGCCCATCCTCCTCCTCACCCAAAAACAAAAAAAAAATAAATTGGGTAGGCGCTGCACTTGCAGCAACGCGCTCTCCGGGGGAGATCAGCCCAAATTTCACAGAGATAAGTCTCTGTTACTAGAATATACCAAATACCAAATAAACATCAAATTCTAAATTTTAACTGTATACATTATTCCAAGCCGCTTCTTTGAAATGTTGATTACACGTGTTTCAGTATTGTCTTACTAATTATAAAACAGCAATTAATCAATTACTTCCACATAAAAGAAGAAGAAGGCGCAAGACAAAATAGAGAAGAACATGTGGTATGGGTGGAGAACTAATTTTGAACCATGAAAATGATGTATATATGTCTTCCTTGTGTATATAAAAAAAAAGATAAAAGCAAAAACAAACAAACCGACAACCAGATGCTAACAATTTGCAGGAGGAAAAGCTAAACAGCATTGCATTGAAAACTGACTAAAAGATCTGATTTCAAACAAACCAAAACACACACACGATTTATTGTCAAGAGACACAAACATTTAAAGTGCACATTGCTTGAGAATGTTGAAGAGAAGCATTTTGATTGAAAAATTGTATAATTTATGTGCAAGGACAAAGGTCATCATCTGTTTCCTGAAAAGGAGACAGGAACAGGCCTGCAGAGACAGGCTCAGTGTCAAGAAATCCAGAGATTATTTAAAATTGTGATAGAAACGTTAGTCGTAAATGTCATGTGCTGAATTTCTCTAAGTCTAATGTATGCAATGGATCATCATCACGACAGGAAAGAACATGGAAACGTGACATTCATACATTTACTGACACCGATAGCTCATGAATGTTAATGAATCATACATTATCTAACCAATAAATAGCGGATTAGAAAAGGGTCCAACAAGCACCCCGGGGCAATGGAAACCAGTCATGCACAAAGAACATCACAATGCTCTCTCATGTTTGAAAGCAACTTATAGGCAGAAAAAAAGCTCACAATCATTCAATATTATTTATGACTGATATGACTATGAGGTTATAGTATTAGGGTGCTTGGGTGTACATCAAATTTGTTCGAGTTGAATTAAACTTGAATAGTAGTAACAGAGACAGAGCTTTAGATTGTCAGCGTGTCCATGCCATTCAGTGATTCACGATTCACAATATATATTCTTTTAAATGACTTATGCTCACACTTGTATTGAAGTTGTAATGAGTCTTTTGGTGATTATTTAGCAGGAGTGGTGTGTGTGTGTGTGTGTGTGTGTGTGTGAGAGAGAGAGAGAGAGAGAGAGAGAGAGGGTAAGAGAGAGAGAGAGAGAGAGAGAGAGAGAGAGAGAGAGAGAGAGAGAGAGAGAGAGAGAGAGAGAGAGAGAGAGAGAGAGAGAGAGAGAGAGAGAGAGAGAGAGAGAGAGATTATTTAAATCATAATTTTGTTTTTCTGTTTCTTCTTTTTTTATTAGGCCACACGAACATCATTAGGTATTAGGTACTTTATAGTCACAGATGCGTCTGTGAAATTCGGGTTGCTCCCACCTGGAGAGAGCGTCACAGCCAGAGGCGCGCCATCATATATATTATATCATACATCTTTCATTCACCTTGAAAATGTTTTCTAAGCACTAAAACTAAAAACTTGCAACTTGGTCTTTTTTTTCTCCCCTTAGATCTATGATATGCCGAAGGTTAACCCATTTCTTACCATGCACACTTCACGCGTGTGTAACTTAAATCGAAGATGCAAGATTCCCCAAACCAAGAAATAGATTTGAACTCTTCTAGCACCATGGGCGAATACATTCGCCCAAGACATCACTATGCATAATACACTCCCACCAAATGCAAAGACATTCACAGTTGAGATACAGCAGACAACCAAGAACGTCAACAAATATAATTTCAGTAATACTGATAGTCACTAAATTTGTCTTTATTAATAGCAGTTTTAAGTTGCTCGTATTTGTAGTTTTCATACATGTTTTGCAAAAAGTGAAAAATTTGAGTTCAAAATAGAGATCTGATTTCAAATTGTTGGACATCAAAACTGACTGAATAGTTTATTTGTTTTCAAAATTTGCGTACAACATTTTCAATCTATTTAGAGAAATTAGTCAGTTTTCATTTATCAAAATTTGAAAAGTTCCATTGATTTTCGCGAAATGAAAAATGTTCCCTCCATGCATGCTACAAACGTGCATGGGAGCAAATGACCCTGATGTTTTTGTTTTGTTGAACCATGTAGCAAGAATCACACAACAGCATAAAGCATAGAGAAATGTGCAGAACGTTGACACTGCGGAGCAGTTTAAGAACTGCCCTGATTAGGAATCTTGCAAAATATGGACAGAGTGGAGCAGTTTGAGAACAGACCTCGCAATAATTTTGAAGAATGTTGACAAAGGTGAGCAGTTTGATAACTTTCTTTTTTTTACTGTCCCATCTTCTGGGCCATACAGTGACGTTGCTCCCACGCCGCTCATTCTGAATCCCAATTCGCAGCTACACCCCTGTGTATGAATAGTATGAGCTGAGCAGTCTGAGAACTCAACTGTGTAGGAATTATGCAGAATGTTGATACTGATGAGTAGCTTGAGAACTGCCCTGATTATGAATCATTCAAAATGTGGACAGAGGGAGCAGCTTGAGAACAGACCTTGCAATAATTTCATAGAATGTTGACAGATCTGAACAGTTGAACTATGTAGGAATAGTATGAGCTGAGCAGTTTGAGAACTGACCTGTGTAGGAATCGCGCAGAATGTTGACAGAGCTGAGCAGTTTGCCGGCCACGTGGCTGTTGAGACGTGACAGCACCATCTCCTGAATCTTCCCTGCGCACTCCTTGACCTCGCGCGATGACAGTCGCTTCCCTGCTGTCTGGATCCCTGAACAACACATTTTTTTAAAAATGAAAAGGCAGAGCTCCCAGGGACCCCTATTTGGGGGTCTATGAAGCACTACAATTCTAAAGGACCCTCTACAAGAATGTGCAGGGGGTCCCAGGGTTGCACTAGAAACATTCTTTTTAGCATTCGCAATGCCACTGTGACCCTCTATCCCGCCTCTAGGACCCTCTATACTGTAAGTGAAGGAGTCCCTGGGACCCCTTGTTTTGCGGGACGATTGGGAGCCCTGAAAGGGCACATAATTCTTCTTCTTCGATCGCTCAGTTTCCTGTCATATGAGCACAGATGCGTCATGCTGCCGTTATGTGCCTAACTAAGAAATAGTTAGGCCCAGCATGTCCATCTTCAGCTGGACAAAATCTTTGTAAGAATTCCTAGAACAAAGGCAGGAGAATAGACCAGTAAGGCAGAAAGATAGTAGATGACAGTAAGCAAAGGGAAAAGGCAGAGTCAAACTTCCAGAAGGTGGGGAACTATTTGTGCGAAAGATCTGCCCTGGTATCCCTATGGGAGAAAATGGGTACATATAATCTCACTTGAATTCACTTTGCAATAAATAATTGATACATTTCTGTTTCAGTCTCAACTCATATCAAAATCAATCCTGTTCTCGTTTTCAGAGACGTGTGACATTTACAGGTAGTATTAGTAACAATATCAGAGCACAAAGTAGGAGCACATCACTGTATGTTATATAATAAGAAAAAGTAAAACAAATATCTTGGTATAATTAACACGGTTGAGAAACAATAGTCAAAAGCAAGAAATATTAGTCAATAAAAACCTTTTGGAAACAAACAAACAAACAAACAAACAACCAACATCCCTGACATTCAAAATATGAACATGTTGTTACCAGTTTCTTACTATTTATTAAGCAATGGCTTGGAGTCAAAACGAACTATCTTCAGATAGTCCATTGACGCATTATTGGATTTATTACAAAAACTAATAACTTGTATCAAACAATGACTGCAGAAATATATAAAGGGGGTTTTGCTTTTTATATTTCAGCAACTGGTCTTTATACAAGTTATTAGTTTTTGTAATAAGTTCAATAATACGTCAATGGACTATCTAAAGATAGTCCGTTTTGACTCCAAGCCATCAAATTTATTTATTTATCAGTCACTTGATAAAGCGCAGGGGTCTCAGTCAAGGAAAAAAGTTTCGCTGTAAAATACGGTAAGGTAAACCACCACATTCCGTACTTACCGAAGGCACTGAAGTCGTACTCTGCAGCGTCCCTCTGCACATCCTTGGAGATGTCGGCGATGGTCTCCGAGATGATGTTCTTGATGTCGTTGATCTTGGACACGGCGATGGCCAGCAGAGACTTGTACAGCTCCTCCTCCTTCTCCCGGGCAAACTCCAGCTTCTTGGGCGTGATGAGCATGTCCCGGGCCATGTCGAACGCCGACAGGATGAACATCTTCAGGGAGCGCGCGTGCGAGTTGTTCAGCACGGTGGACGCGTTCACCAGGAAACGTTGGCAAGTCTGCCGGACAAAGCGGGCGAAGCGAGCCGTGAACTCATTGAAGCGCTCCACAAACGCGTTCTCCATGTGCAGGTAGTCCCGGGTGAGCTTGGCGCGGCGGTACTGCGCGTCCACGCGCTCCGTCGCCTCGGGCAGGTAACCCAGCCGACCCAGCTGAGTGTGAAGGTCCGCCGCCGCCGGGGACAAGTCCGAGGTGCCGGGGGTGGGGGTGCAGGGGGTGCTGGGGCTTTGCGGCGGTTCTGGCGCGAGCTTAGCTGTGGGGCTGGGCAGGGACTCGGGGCAGCCGTCAGGAGGGTCGGTGTCCACCGTGCGAGACCCTGGAGGGGGCACACGCAAGAAGAACACCGGCTGGAACCCAGTCACCATGCCGATTTCGCCAAGGTCTTGGATGTCCTGTCAACGCACACACATACACACAAACTGTGTAGAATTCTGTGTGAGGACCAGCTAAAATTATATTAAAAAGGTGACTAAAGGCCTTGGCCAAAAGTGCTGAGTTTCTCACTACTAACAACATCCCGTGGGTGAACAGCATGCTGTTTTTTCAACCATTGTATATTCATGGCCTTGGGGTATTATTCATTATGATCATGTACTGATATTGCTGGACAGTACTTCAAGGATCTACAGGCTATATTGGGTCAACACTCAGCCATGGTTCGAGTGTATCTGAGCTTTGTTTTGATCTCACCATCAGTGAGCTACAAAAAGTGTGGGAATGACACTGAATTGAAACTAGGTTTCACTCGTTCAAATCGTTCCGGTCACATATGTCCGGAATTAATAGATATAGCTGTCAATTTTATGCATTTGCTTCAAGGGAAGTAAATCTGTGTGCACACCATACCTTGGTCACTTCTAAACTCACTTCACTCCCTTAGACCACAATTTTGCCCCTGACTTTGCTTTTGTAGTCGGTTTGAAGTGGGGGAACCAATCGGTGTAGTTTTTTTTATATATAATATAGTCTATATTAATTATAAAAGTCTGATCTTTCACTTTGCCTATGTATGTCTAAACCTGAAGTAAATTTTACCTGTAATCTGCTTTTTTCATCTCTCCTTTTGTTTATGTATGTTTTGTTTGTGTGCATGGCTGAAGCGATTTGTGAGTTTTTTTTAATAATTCAAAATCGTTGCGATGCGAATGAGTTAAAGAACTCAGGTTTCTGAGCGAATATTATCTGCATGACAAATTGGATGAACTTGATAAGAATTTCCTTTTATAATTTTATTTCACCCTGTTGCAGTCGACAGCAAATGCAATGGGATTTGCCTTCTCAAGGAGCAATTTATATCCTCACCCAGCTAGCTTAAGTTAGGATAGATCTGCACTGGAAGTGAAGTGACCCTTTTCAGATAGAGAATTTGGAATCATCAGTTTATCTCTGGGTTTACCGTTTCGCACAGGCAGATACATCTCTTCAGGCTGAAAATATCTCATATCTAAGTTAGTAAGTGAGTGACCCTGTTTTTCAAATGTCAATCTGTCTGCATTATTCAGGATCACTGAATGAGAAAGAGACTAGACTAACACCTATTTTTTTTAACTCTCCATCAGCTAGTACTAAAACTCTATTATCTATATAATATTGAACATATGTTTGTGTATGAGATAGCATAAAATACTAAAAAAAAGAAGAAAGACATATAGATAGGATTGCAGTGTGAAAAAATTACAACCTTTTAGACCATTTCAGGGCTACACATACAACAACATACAGTATTTATACAGTGCGGAATCTTGATAGAAATCGAATCAAAGCGCACACACATGTTAGCATTCATAACGCGTTCAAACACACGTATGACATAAATGGTATACAGCAGAAACAGACCTTTTTTCTTCTTTTTTTCCCCCTGCGCAGCGATTTTTCTTTGAACCCCAATATATGTCAGTTATTGCCGGTTACGGCAGGTGGACATACATCATTGGTAGAAGAAGAAGAAGAGAGAAGAGAAAGAGAGTGGAGGGGTTCATTTTTTGAGTATGAAGAAGGTTTTTGTTTATTGTTAAGATGAACTTT
>CM065696.1:16121041-16143541 GCA_017654935.2 Phymorhynchus buccinoides
AAAGAGATTCTAAAATAAACAGTTCAAAACTACTTTCAACTGACAACAAAGTGACAGTGTGTGTGTGTGTGTGTGTGTGTGTGTGTTTGTGTGCGTGTGTTGTGTTTTGTGTGTGTGTGTGTGTGTGTGTGTGTATGTGTGTGTGTGTGTGAAAACCTCAGATCAAATTAACCAGCCATAGTTTTTAAAAAAACCCCAAAAAAACCGAAACAAAGAGGCAATATTTCTGTTTTCATTGGCATCGTCATGGTTCAAACCAATGTCTTCTTATAAATGCAACCAAATCACTATCATGGGTGCAACTCCCCAAAATGAAAAAAACTCAAAGGCAGGGGTCCGGGAACCCAATTGGCCCTGGCAGGGTCATAGGGGCAGAGCCCCGTGGGACAATTTAGAGGGGCAAGTTAAGAGAGAGATAACGAGATAGACAGACAGTCAAAATGATAGACAGAGACAGTTTGAGTCTGATAAGCCTTGTAAATCATTACATTGCCTTTGTAAACTTCCAAGATAGAACAACCAAGTTCAAAAACGCCCCAAATCGCTTGTGGTCAATTTTTGTTTTTGTTTTGATGAATTAAGTTAAAACTGAAATTCAGTTTCTGGTAAAATAAAAAACCCACTAAAATCAGTGTAAAAATGAAAGAGTATTACACCCATGCACTATTAACCCTTTCACTGCCAATGTCGCATTTTAGCACCACAGTGACTTAACACAGGTCTATGTCACTTAAAGGCATCAAATTGGGGTCTATTATCCAAAGACCCTGTTGTCTTAGTTTTGGGACGTAAGGATAGACCTTATTTTATATCTGTTACAGAAGAATCCCCAATACTGCAGATGGATTTTGTTCTATACCCAGGTAAATTTAATGGAAATCTTTGGCTGAAGTATGGCTGGCGGTGAAAGGGTTAAATCAGCATTTCTCTTCTTATCCTGTCCAAACTGGACGAAACCGGCCGCTGTGTTCGGAGAAAGCCATGCGGCTTGGAGTGTGACTGGAAATAATCCCGTCTATTTATGACCCTACACCTCACAGAGTTCATTACTCTCTGCAGGTCCTCCACTAGGACAAGGACACCATGATTACGCTTCATTAGAATTTACGACACAGATAGATTTGTCACGAGCGAACTGACTTAAGTCGCTAGCGTAAACAATTATTGTTATATAAACAAACAAACAAAAAGCACATGAACTTTTAAAATTTTACAATGAACATCACACAAAAAGTTAGTATGTTAGTTAGTATAGTAAAGTTACGCTCCTCCTCTGATAGTTCTCTCCTCCAGATCCCTCGATACCGCACCAGGACTCTTGGCGAACGTTCCTTCTCTTTTCAGGCCTCCTCTATTTGGAACAAACTCCCTCTTCCTCTCCGTTCTGCCAACTCCCTTTCTTCATTTAAGTCTTCTCTCAAAACCACTCTCTTCAAATCGTAGCCTGCTCTTTTGTTTGGGAAAGTAATTTTTGTCCTTTCTGTGCGCGTGTGTCTGTGTGCGTGCGTGCAGTGTGTGGCTTGTGAAAGTTTGTGTTGTGTGGTGAGGTGTGTGTGTGTGTGTGTGTATGTATGTATGTCACAATCAATGTGTGTGTGTGTGTGCGTGTTTGGCTTGTGTGTGTGTGTGTGTGTGTGTGTGTGTGTGTGTGTGTGTGTGTGTGTGTGTGTGTGTGTGTGTGTGCGTGTGTGTGTGTGTGCGTGCGTGTGTCTCTGTGTGCGTGTGTGCACGTGTGCGAAGCAATTGTTGACATTCTTAAATTTTCTACTGTTGATTATTGTAAGCGCTTAGGGCTTGCTTAAGAATAAGCACATATAAATGCTCATTATTATTATTATTAAAAACACACCTCGTCAAAAGATATCAGCGAAATGTCATTTTGGCCCTGATTTGAGTCAACATTTATAATGCACATGAGCATGTCTTTGTAAGCATACGGTTTTGCACGTGTTCTTTTACAGTTTGAGTGAATAATGTTTTTAATGTGTATTTATGCCAGTTAACTCTTCTAGCACCTTGGGCGGATACATTCGCCCAGTATACATGAACATCACTCTACGCTCTCACCAAATGCAACTTCGACATTCACTGCCAAGTACCCTGCCTAGTATTTGTTTGTCTATTTTTAGAGCTTATATGTGACCCAGCACCACGAAAGGAACACTAAGTGTCCAACTGACCATTCTGAGAACGGAATACTTCAGACAATTCTCTTTCTATATGATGCAAGCACGATTTTTGTATCGTTTTTCTTTCCAGAGTTATGACTCAAATATGAGCATTTTACTTTAGTAGGCTAGCTGAAGAAAATGCATTGACCTGCTCATTTTAAAATGTTCACTTATAAGACCATTTAGAGACCATATTAAAGATTATTCTTTATACAATATGAAAGATAAGATGTTAGCGAACACACAAAAACCAATGACTCACAATTGACAAAAAAGTTATTTTCGACTTTGCAAGCCTGGTGTGAGAAACTAACCCAGCGACTTAATGTCCCTTTCGTGGTGCTGGGTCACATATGTCAGTGATGTCTCCGTTAACAAAGCAAAGCATGCACACTCGAACAAACAACTACTCCCCTCTTGTAGGTTGAGATGCAATGGACAAACAAGGAAAACCAAGGGAGGATTGGGGTGGGGGAGAAGGTGTGTGTGTGTGTGTGTGCTTG
Source organism: Phymorhynchus buccinoides (assembly GCA_017654935.2). Lineage (NCBI taxonomy): Eukaryota > Metazoa > Mollusca > Gastropoda > Neogastropoda > Raphitomidae > Phymorhynchus > Phymorhynchus buccinoides. The sequence goes on from CM065696.1 coordinate 16,123,716, forward strand.
GATATAGTGCTAGAAATGTGAATTTGTATTGCGCTGTCTGCCCTCTCTCTGCCTCTCCCTCTTAGTCTTACTCTTATTTACATCAACATTTGCTGACACTATCTCGCTTTGTCTGCTTGTCTCCATTTTTTTGCCTGTCTGTCTGTTTCTCTCCTCTCTCTCTCTCCGCCCCACTCACTCTCTCTCTCTCTCTCTCTCTCTCTCTCTCTCTCTCTCTCTCTCTCTCTCTGTGTCTAGCTCTCTCTCTCTCTCTCTCAAAAAAAGTCTCATGTGTCATTGAATAATGTGGTGGGAAAAATTGAAAACAAATTAAGTTAAATAAAACTGAGGCACTGAGACACAGATGCAGTATAATTTCTATTACCATTCATGAATTTTTCACAGCTTTAATTACTGTAATAAAAAGTTTAAAAACCCCGATAAAAACAAAACAAGAGAAACAAATGACCTATATCCCAAACCACAACCCTGAGAGAGAGAGAGAGAGAGAGAGAGAGAGAGAGAGAGAGAGAGAGAGAGAGAGAGAGAGAGAGAGAGAGAGAGAGAGAGAGAGAGAGAGAGAGAGTTAACAGTTAGGAACATTATTAGGAGTTTTTCACAATTCTTTTATCTGTGCCTTCAAGATCATGTAAAAGCATACATTTATAACTAAACACCTGATTTTAAAAGCGATTTGGAAAGATATTATAATAAACCATCAATATTTTTTAAAAAACACCAACATTTACCGACCTTGTCATGCAACTGATCACTGGCCAAGCCGTAGACGATGATGGCCGGCGACTGGCCGATGCACTTCCTGACCAGGTCCTCAGACAGACCCTCGGGGCAAGAGGGCGCCATCACCACGTGGACGCCGAACCGCAGAAGCGAGTGGTTCTGCTTCACCTCCAGGCAAGCGATCCCCCGCGCGTAGTCCCCGCCAGAACCCATGTCATTTTCCGAAACCATGAGGTCGCGCCGGGGGACCGTCTGCCAGGGACCGTTGTCCGCCTCCAGGGTGTCCACGAGGTCATAGTCTTCGGGGAGAGTGAGGCTGATGGACGGGGTTTCCCCGTGCTTGAAGCAAACCATGCGCTGGCGGAGCTCGGTGCTGGCGTCCTCCTCGTGGCAAGGCAGCACGGCTTTGCCGAAGAGCTCGTTGACGATGCGCGATTTGATGTAGGCGCTGGGTCCGAAGACCACGATGGCCGGAGGCTTCTCGATGATCTGAGCGATCTCCTCCTCCTCCTCCTTCAGAAGTTCTGCGGTGATGATCTGAGCTGAATGAGCAAACAGATGACATTCGATTTATATTGATCTAACTGAAAAATAATGCTATTTTAAAGGGATTTATTTTACGACAGGCTCTCCTTGAAGCAAAGTGCAAAGCTAAAGAATGACATGAGCAATACAAACAATGGTGGTAGCAACAAAATATGGGAATGTGACAAAGGGAGCAAAGGGAGGGTGCTCCTCAGTTTTTTTAAAACCTGAAGTGAACTTTTCAGGGAGAGACTACTGTAAAAAACAACTGACTTCAGGTACAAAGCCTGAAGAGAAGTACCCAATAAGGTGGACCCTGACGGATGAGGTTTTGCAAGAAACACGTCGAGATCACCAGAAAGACAGCCTTTTCATTAATTTCAATGATCGGAACAAACACTTTGCTCTGGTTTCAGTATAAATCAAACTGTCAAAACGGTGATTCCTCCTTGGCATAGATGCCTGAGAGAGAAGCCATTTTGGATGGGGTAGGTGGAGGCCACTCATTGTGGTTGAAGCTTTCTTTTTCTTTGTAGCGCAGTAAAAAAAAAGAGGAGCTATTTCGTTTGTTGTGAGCGAAACTCCTTTACTAGGTAAACTGCATACAAATTTTACAATTAATAAAATAAATATAAAAGGCTGGTATTCTGGAAATTTCATGCAAACGATTTGGTCAAAACTCAGTCGGCCATTAGAAAAGGGAAGCCTTCTCTTTCACTGAAAGAATTTGACTTCCAGCACCTAGCTGCTAAGGAGGAATCGCCGATTTGATGGTTTGATTTCTAGGAAACCAGAGCAAAGTGAGTGTTGTGATCTCTGTAAAGGGTGTTTTCCTGGTGATCTCGACATGTTTCTTGCAAAAACTCATCTGTCAAGGTGCCCCTTTAAAATGTAGACCTGATCATTGTGTGATTTGTAGATCATGCCGACATCATCCTTCTAAGTAAGTTAAGTACTAATTAGGTAGACAATTATCTCGAGGCACCATGGTTACAATTTGGAGTGGCTAAGCCTAAAGTAAATTTTTAACATCAAAGTTGGGAGAGAATGAACCAGGGCCTGTATTCACGTTGAGAAAGCATGAGACTTAGCATCATGCTAACTTAGAAGCTCTTCCAAAAGTCCTATTAAATCCTATAGGACATTGGAAGAGCTTCTAAGTTAGCATCATGCTAAGTCTCATGCTATCTCAACGTGAATACAGGCCCTGCTTAACATATAGTGAAAATCGCTTACGTTAAAATTGGAGGGACTGAACTTTTATTTTGCGATAGCCAATATTTAGAGTTAAAAAGACATTTTACTTTTTTTTTTAGCATAAAGATTATTAAACTGCAACCAGAAAATCATTGTGAGTAACTGAGTTATCCAGTGTTTTGAGTTATCTGTTTTTGAGTTATAAATCAGGAAGCTGTATGTTATAATAACAAACTACTTATAAACACACACAAAACAGTTTAGTGTTTGCTTATAAATTTTGCTAAGAATAAGATTGGCTGAAGTGGTCTAATACTAATAGTAATACAGTACACCTTAGTCAAGGAAGTTTGGTCATTTATTATGACAGTACTTACACTAACAAGTAGCATGACTAATTAAGCCATTCTTTGTTTGGGCACGCTCTCTTAACTGTTGCATTTTGGGCGAGATATTATTGTATTATTGCAACAGAGACACCACACACACAAAACCACCACCACGAAAAAAAAAGAGATGACACATGTATGTATACAGTAATACACCAAATACACACAATGATGCAAAGCCCAACACAAGGCACTGACTGCCATTATTCTCTACTGTATCAACCTACTCATTTTTGGCTCACTCATGTTAAGTGAGTCTATAGTATGATAGATGTTCGGTTGTGTGTCTGTGTGTATCACTGTATGTGTGTGTGTGTGTGTGTGTGTGTGTGTGTGTGTGTGTGTGTGTGTGTGTGTGTGTGTGTGTGTGTGTGTGTGTGTGTGTGTGTGTGTGTGTGTGTGTGTGACTGTGTGTGCTGCGTCCGTGGTCTAATCTCCAAACATTAGCGTTGGCATTTTCTCGGGAAATAGTCTAATAACGTTAGTAATAGAAGGCGTACATTGTCCAAACTTTCAATACACATAGATATTTTATGCAAGCTTTCAAACAATAATGATTTGAATAATTAAATACTTAAAACAACACTGTAAACAGATAACAAACAGATAACATTTTAGATTAGTGGGTTAGAGAGTATTCAACAGGCAACATGAGTTAAGAAACTCATCAACACTGAAAGTCTCGATAGCTCATTGGTACTGGTACAAGTGGTAGAGTGTCTGTCTCTCAAGTCTCATGGTTCTGGGTTCGATTCTCGGCAAATGCACTTTTTTGTGTTTTTCTTTAGTTATCCATTAATGATAGAACTTTTCATTTGTACTTTAAACAACATCCTCATGTTTACGACTCTCCATCTCAAAGTCATTATTTTTTGGCAAACTTGTAGAAGTTGTACTTAAACACCCCCCTCATGTTTACTATCCTCAATCTCAAAGTCATTATTTGTTGGCAATCTTGTACTTTAAACACCACCATCATGTTTACGATCCTCAATGAGGAGTCAAATCTCAAAGTCATTATTTGTTGGCAATCTTGTATTTAAACATCCCCCTCATGTTTACGACCCTCAATCTCAGTAATTTTTTGTTGGCAATCTTGTACTTAAGGTTAGACATCCCCCCTCATGTTTATGACCCTCAATTTCAAATTCATTATTTGTTGGCAATCTTGTAATTAAACACCTCCCGCCCCCAGAGTGAGCCTTGAAGGCTTTGCCTCTTGTTCTTTGTTTTCTTCGTTCTTCTTAATTTAAAACTTGTAATTTTGCTGATCCTGAACAAAGGCTTGGTTGATTCCAGTCTCCGTCAGGTTTGTTCCAGTACTGTGTGAATATATATATATTAACATTACATACCAATATAACACAATGAATTATCTCTGACAATGGAAAAAAAAAAGCAAACAAAAATATTTTTTAAACAAGAAATTTACGTTTTCAAGGTCAAGGCCAGCATGGTTATTTTTGCATGGGACCTTTTGTGTACTGTGAGGTGTGATGCAATAAGTTCAACACAGTAAATAATAAATTAGAAGCGATTCCATCACTACTGTAACTTTTTTGTCCTCCCGATGAATGTGGGCGTGGGTTCGAATCCCACTTCTGGCACCATGAAGAACATGCATTCTCTCAAGAAGGACTAAGGAGTCAGGCAACACCAAAGTAAAGACGAGGCTCTTGTTTTATTCTGCACTCTCAATTCACAATGGCTGCCACTGTGTGCCAGTGTTCTCTCGAACATGTGCTCTCTATGACGTCAACATCTGACGTAAACATGTGTCAACTATTCATAGAGTATTCTACTCTACAATTACCAAAGAAACAATGTGAAATCGCTCATTCTCGATAAACTCAACAGAATAGGACAGCACACTGACATCTGAGACTTTCAAAACTTTAAAAAGTTATGGTTTTGTTTGCAATATGAATATTGTGTCATTTGTCGATTTGAGCTGGCACAGCAGTGACACGTTTTTGATGCATGGTTAATCATACTCATTTCATCTTTACAAATGTAGGATCATTGTCCAGGAGGATCAGCTGATTGTTTACTGACAATGACTGAATGACACTGTCACTGTCAGTGTCACTCACTCAGAGTCAGTGTCATAAGTGACACAAGCTCTATGGTGTTAGTGTGTGCCACGACAAACACTATTAATTCCACGTCCTGTTGCTAAATGAGCTTAAAATTAACATACAGTGCGTAAAATTCAACTTACTGCCATCAAACTTTCCCGTGAAGTTGATGTCTTCAAAACACCTTTTCGTTTCCTCGAAGATCTGTCGCAAACGGTGTGAATGGCCACAAAATTTGTGGAGCTCGTTGGAGAAATTCACAGGCATTTTTTCTTGTGAAAGTACAATCGACAAAGCCTCAGTAGTTTCAAGCAAGTTCACATGTTGTTAGGTTTGCTAAAAGAAAGGTTTTTTTACAGCATAATGCGCAGAGACCACCACACCACAACTCGAGTTACTAAAGTTCTGTTGTTCTGTCACTGAGCCAGAGTGTGCTAAAAACTCGATCACAAACCACCCACCTGACTCGCGCAAGGGAGATCATCCCTGTTGCGTGTAGGGGTTGTCATAACCGGAAGTCACCAAGAAACTAGAAATCGTCTGCATAAAATTTTCTGTGTTAGGCCTGTGTCCTGTTTTCAGCCCAAATTCAATCGGTTTTGGACACGCAGCAGCCATTTGTTACATTTATTGTTGAGATCTTTACATTAATAAACCAATACACGTTGATATGTAAGTATAGAAGCAAATGAACTTTCTGAAAATGATGGTAGACGGCTAGACAGTGAGTAACAGAGTAGAGTAGACACGCCTTTACTAAACTGTCTAAAGGCTTTAGTTTAAGTTTCTTGTTTCTTGGCTAACTACAACTACAAGTTACTAGACTCCAGAGTCTCTAGAGACTCAGTAGACTGTGTACTGTCTACTGATCAGTGTTGTTTGTTGCAACTGCAAGGCCATGTTCTGATGATAATGATCATCATTATTTATAGCAGATCATTTCAGTTGCTTGCATACATGATTGTGTTTGTATTTTTAATTTTTTTAAAAGGATGTTTGAATTTTCATTTTTATGAGCTGATTCTGATTCTTCTTCTTCCGATTGGGGATGTTTATTCTGCCCCATGCCCAAAGTTTTCATTTAGACTGCTAATAATATTAATAATAATAATAATAATAATAATAATAATAATAATAGTACATTTATAAATATAGCGCTTTGCCTCAAATGAGCCCGAAGTGCTTTACAGTCAAATCCTCATCAACAAGTAGACAACAAAAATACTAAAATAGTATTTTTAAGAATGACAGAAACCAGCAACAACACATGTACAAAGCAAACACACACACACACAGTGACACACACACACATGCACGCACACGCACACACACACACACACACACACACACACACACACACACACACACACACACACACACACACACACACACACACACACACACAAAGACACAGACTAATTCATCTTTCATCACTGTGTGAACAGTCATAGAAATAAGAGCAATCAATAAGATTGCTAGGTTGTAGCCCTAAGTTAGGCTAGCTAAGTTTCCTGATCAAAAGATCAGCAACAGGTCTCGCGGCCTATTATGCGCTGCACAACTATACTATGCTATACTCTCATTCATTAAGTCATGGCTACTGGGTTGCACAGACACACACACACACACACACACACACACACACACACACACACACACACACACACACACACACACACACACACATATTACAGAGGATACACACACAAGTACACTCACACACATGTGTATGTGCACACACATGCACACACAAAATTAGATACTAGTTTATGCCAATTATCAACTTAGTAGTGTGTGGGTGGGTGTTCTCTTTCTCTTACACACACACACACACGACACAGTTTGTACACACACATAAATGCACACACACACACACACACACACACACACACACACACACACACACACACACACACACACACACACACACACACACACACACACACACACACACACACACACACACACACACACACCTTCTTCTTTCCTGCAATCAGTGTTTCCTTCATTAGGCTGAAAATTCTGCCAATGTGTAAATTTATAATACATTCTGCCAATAATTATTTTGGGAAAAGAAAACAAACTGTGGTCACAGACTGATGAGCTACAGCAAATGTAGGAAAATAAAATAAATGAATAAATAAAAGTAATAATGATACACACATGACTCGTACTAATATGTTATTTAAAAAACCCACTAATCTGTTAAAAAAGAAACAAACAGATTTATCTAAATCTTCATTGATCAATCTACAATTTTGTTTGTTTAAAAATTAGAATCAGTTGACTGACACTACCAGTGTACCACTGTATAACTATAAGTGTATTTCAATTTTATTTGGGAGAATGAAAATGTTGAATGCAGCAATTTTTTTTATTTTTATGTCTATACACTAATACAGTGGAACCTCCCTTATAAGACCTCCCATTATAAGACTCCCTCCCATATAAGACCTACTTCTCTGAGACATTGCCCTTCTTTGTAAGTATTAATATTACCTCCCTTATAAGACCCCTCCCTTATATAAGTTATAAGACCTCATTTTGGATGATTTTTGTAGGTCTTGTAATGAAGGTTCCACTGTATACACTTTGTTTCAGGTTTCTCTTCATCAAGCATGACTCGTTTCTGTCTTGTTGCCCTAACATTGGTGTGAGCCAGCCACTGACCCTCCTTTGAATGCTCTACAGAGATCGTCATTGCTACGGGCCTCTGGGTTGTCATTCTGCTAAAGAGTGGACAATGTTCCGTGCCTTAAGGAGACTGATTGTCAAGAAATTTGGAGGTACATCATAATTTTTGGTTTCAACTTGTGCAAAGCGCGCCTTATTTAAGTTATTATATAGTATAAAAAAGCAGCCCCGAAATGTTACACTAAATTCAGATGTTGTGGTACAGTGTCCAGAGAACTGATAACTCAAAACCACTGGATAACTCACAATAATTTTTGGGTCCCAGTATAATATTAATAATCTCTGTGTTGAAAAGTCTTTTAACTCCAAATATTGGCTATCAAAATAAAATGTCAGTCCCTTCAATTTTGATTGAAGGGATTTTTACTATATTTTCTTACTATATTAATAGTTTAATGATAAGGTGCAAGGATCTCAGTCTTGAAAAGAAAGGTATTGGATTATACAGTTATAGGTATACTCTCTAAGGGTGCTCTCTAAGGGGGGTGTTTGGTTGAATCATTGACCAAGAGATATACAGTTATATTTTTATTAGTCAGTAAAATATGATAAGCAAGTTTTGGCAACTGAACATCAAAATTCTCAAGAAATAGTGAAGGCAGCTTAAGTACATGTATGCGATTTTTGTTGTTGTTCACATGAGATATTTATGGCAATGATACATGTATATTATTATTATTATTTATCCCTGCAAGAGAGGATAATTCATTGACGGAAATAAGCCTTCGTTGAGCTTCTTTCTGTCAATGAATTATCTTCTCTTATCTGCCAAACTTATTTTGTGTTGCTTGATTCATTGCCCCTAGTCTGGAAATGAAGTTCATGAAGGAATTTGGTTTACATGCCCAAACTTTCTGAAGGAAAAAGTTAAGATAGGGAACATTATATTAATATAAGTGTGGTGAGCCATCAAGAAACAGATGTTATGAAATATCAGTGTTCCCGATTACGCAGATCTGTACGTAAATTACGTACAAAGTTTCAAGTTTGACGCATAAATGTTTCAGTCAATATGTCATTGTGACGTACAGTTTTTCTCTCAGCCGATTGCTTCCTCAAATGTGTTCACCGCGATCAGAATGTCGAAGCCATTTCGGCTTGCAGGAAACGATCAACAAAATATAATGGGCCTATTCTTTCACTACTATACCATGCTTGAAGCAGACGACAAAAACTATCATGAACCACAGAGTAATTTCCCTTTGTTTTTCGCCACCCATGCTGCTCGCACGTGCACTGCTGCCAGGCCTAGCCCGTGCATTTCTTGGAAACAAAAAAATGGCACTGCTTTTGACCCTCAACATTTTTCAAATGACCCTTAAAATTTGTCATGATGACCCTTACAAATTTGGAAGCATGGGGAACACTGAATATGTGCCTTTTTAGTTAATTTTGCTGAAACACTAGAAGTAGTTTACATGTATTTAACAATCTGCCTTTTTTGCCTTGTTCTGTGTAAATGCACTGTTTCCTCGTACCCCCTCTCTTTAAAAAAAGAAAAGAAAAAAAAAAAGAAGTTTAATACGTAAACTTCATCTTCCCATCCCCCGAAGCTCCTGTATGTGTTGGAAATAAGATTTGTTTGTACTATTTAGGTTTTATTGATTACTCTCTATTCCTGTTATTTTATTACATACATGTAATTGTTTTATGATGCCTTATGCCAACATGTTTTTTGTCTTTGTTTTCTTCTTTTCCAGAAGTAGAATACCAATAGGTTTTTATTTATTCCACTTTGATGTTGCAGGTGTCAAACACTTCCTGGTGCTGGTCACGTGTGTGGGAGTTATCCTCTACTGCCTGCATTCGTTGTTTTCTGATGGATGTGAGTGTCTACCACCATTCGACCCCCGTGGGGATACCGGGGGGACTTTTGTATAAATAGTTCCCCCACATTCTGGAAGTTCTGTGCTTGTAACTTCCACTAATCTGTCACTCTCTTTGCTTGCTGTGATCTATCTTTCTGACTTATTGGCGATGGCCCATTCTCCTGCCTTTAAAAAAAAAAATCTTGAAATAACTTTTCTCTTTTGAGCTCCTCTGAAATCGGAATGTGTCTGCTGTACACAGCGGGGAGACCAGTGAAAACTGAAAAACCTGTCACATACGTACTTTGCTCATTATGGCCTTTTGGCCTAGGAATGCAGAAGAAGAAGAAGAAGACCACCATTTATTGATTGTCAGCAATCATTGTGTGATAAGGTTATGTACAATGGAGTACGTTTAACAGTTGTAACACAGCTCGCCAGACAAAGATTTTGTGTGTGTGTTAACTGTATTTCGTGTTAAGAATTGTTGACAAAATAGCGGTCAAAAACAACCTGAAACCAAACGGGTAGGTGCAACTAGCTTTTCATGCATGTTGCGCTAGCGATAGGTAGACTTGGCACCAGCTTAACTTGGAAACGCACGTACGAGAGCTTAGCCGTTTAATTATCAAGAAGTACTGAAGTAGAAGATAGTAACAACAGATATCACGATCAATTATTAAACCTTTTCAACGACTGTTCTTCGCGAATTTCGACAAAACATTGCAAGATTTTCTTATGCGCAACGTCGACTCGATAATGGCAATCCCTGAAGAGATAAAATGCAAACCGCTTAAACCCCTTGACTGCCAGAGAAAATTAAAGAAAAAATCATTGGGCAAATCATGACACGAAAAAGACAACTCATGGAGCTAATTTTGTCAAAATGGTCTGGGGATATTACTTTCTTGATTATGTTCGAACAAAAGCCAGCATATCAGGGTTATTCCTCTTCATCTGATGACATCATCAGTGATGTCATCAGGTCAGTACCTAATATGTTGGTGGCAGTCAAGGGGTTAAGATTGGCTCAGACACCTCAAATTACCGTATATCGAGAGCGCTCATTGGTTTGAGTGTCAAACTTTGCTGGGAGTGCAGTGCACACTACGAGGCCTTGGCCTCTGCACGATGTTCAGCTAAATGTTTGCAGAGCTGAATACAGTCTCAAATTAGGCCTGTTTAAAAAACAAAAATCGATTTTGAACACTTCTGCGCCAGTTTTACCAATTTTCCGGTGATGAGAAGCAGTTTGAAGTTGATCGTTTCAGTGATGCGACTGTGTCGCGGAGAAGACAAGTGTCGGTGTCTATCAGGCCTTGTCTCACTGCCCAGCCTTCATTTGTCTGTTAATTGGAAAACAAATCTCATGCTTTCTTAGTCTTAGAATAATTTTTTTAAAGGCGACAGCCACATGTCAGCTGAAATCGCACGACTGTACGATGCGATTCGATCACGTGATCTCGTCAGCTAACACGTCAGCTAAAATCGCACGACTGTACGATGCGATTCGATCACGTGATCTCGTCAGCTAACACGTCAGCTAAAATCGCACGACTGATATCACGTGATCTCGTCAGCTAACACGTCAGCTAAAATCGCACGATTACGATCGATTCGATCACGTGATCTCGTCAGCTAAAATCACGACTGTACGTCAACACTAGCTAAAATCGCACGACTGTACGATGCGATTCGATCACGTGATCTCGTCAGCTAACACGTCAGCTAAAATCGCACGACTGTACGATGCGATTCGATCACGTGATCACGTCAGCTAAAATCGCACGACTGTACGATGCTTCGATCACGTGATCTCATCGCTAACACGACAGCTGTACGACTGCGATTTCGATCACGTGATCTCGTCAGCTAACACGTCAGCTAAAATCGCACGTCACTGTACGACGCGATGCGATTCGATCACGTCGCACGACTGATCTCGTCACGTGATCTCGTCAGCTAACGTCACGACTTGTACAGCGATTCGATCACGTGATCGTCAGCTAACACGTCAGCTGTACGATGATCACGTGATCTCGTCAGCGTCATCGATTCGATCACGTGATCTCGTCAGCTAACACGTCAGCTAAAATCGCACGACTGTACGATGATCACGTGATCTCGTCAGCTAACACGTCAGCTGAAATCGCACGACTGTACGATGCGATCTGATCTCGTCAGCTAACACGTCAGCTAAAATCGCACGACTGTACGACGCGATTCGATCACGTGACTGCACGACGCGATACACGTGATCTCGTCAGCTAACACGTCAGCTAAAATCGCACGACTGTACGATGCGATTCGATCACGTGATCTCGTCATCTCAGCTAAAATCACGCGATACGTGATCTCGTCAGCTAACACGTCAGCTAAAATCGCACGACTGTACGATGCGATTCGATCACGTGATCTCGTCAGCTAACACGTCAGCTAAAATCGCACGACTGTACGATGCGATTCGATCACGTGATCTCGTCAGCTAACACGTCAGCTAAAATCGCACGACTGTAATGCGATTCGATCACGTGATCTCGTCAGCTAACACGTCACTAAAATCGCACGATGTACGATGCGATTCGATCACGTGATCTCGTCAGCTAACACGTCAGCTAAAATCGCACGACTGTACGATGCGATTCGATCACGTGATCTCGTCAGCTAACACGTCAGCTAAAATCGCACGACTGTACGATGCGATTCGATCACGTGATCACGTGAGCTAAAATCGCACGACTCAGAAGCGCGAATCGATGCGATTCATTTCTGAAGCGCGAATTCTTTGTTCTTGGAGACCACGTGATCGAATTGAATCGTACATTCGTGCGATTTTAGCTGACCTGTGGCTGGCCCTTCAGGCTCAAACTAATAGACAATTTTCGGAAAAAAACTAGGGGAGAGCACTTCGTGAAAATTAGAGTTGCTTACCTCCATTACTTGGTCAAATGCCATAGCAACAATGCAACAATGGCGTCGAAGCTTGAAACCGCAGGATGCGAGTCAGCGACTTGCAAACATTTTTTTAGAAAAATTAGGGGTGGCCAGTAGTCACAAACTAATAAAATGATATAAATGTTTAGAATGACGCACGGTGTTCTAAGTGCTGTATGTCTGCTCACACACACGAGTCGATAGCTAGGCTACGAGAGCTGATGGTAGAGTGACTTCCCCTGTTTGACCGATTGAATTAGGCAAGATCACTCCCACACCCCATGAAATTACTCCCCTTAATTATTTCTGAACAGTTCCTATTGCTTCAAAACTGTGTATGAGGGTGTTTCAATGTGAATATATTTTGAGTGCAAATTGACTAATAATTTAGTAAGAACATATAATATGTCAAAATTTGAATTTTGCATACAATTTGGGGTGTGTGCCTTATTTATACTAAGGTGTGCCTTTTAGTTTTAGTCAGAAAAATACACTCAGTGTAGTACAGTATTAATTTTTACTTTATTTATTCTTACTTTAATGTGTCCTGTTATATGGTCTAAAGCCATAGTAGAATTAGGGATCTACTAGAGATAGTACTATTCAGAGATACACTGTATTAGTTGTGCTTGTTTTCATTTGTTTCATTGTTCATTTAGTGTATACTACATTTTTTTAATTACTGTATAGTATTTGTTTAGATATCGTCGGTGAAATTCAAAAACCTCATATCTCGATTTTTTGGTAGTTAGATACATAGTCAGCTCTCTAATTTTCCCTGCCACCTTGTATCTCTAACGACTTTCTATCTGGGGTAAATGAGGTTGTGTAAATGGAAGAAAAACCCAAAAGTCCCAAATTCAGATCTAGTTAAGGACAAAAACCTTGTATCTTTGTTCTTTTCAAGTATGAAAAAAAGAAGAAGAAATTTTAACAAAATGCAGGACTAAACTCTTAATGTCTTGAACAACATATTCATCATAGTTTTAATTGTGGTAAACACAGTTAATTTTTTTTTTTTAATTTCATTTTTCTCAAAATTACCAAAATTGAGATGCAAGGTTTTGTGAATTTTACCGACAATAATTATGATAGTTCATGTAGTGTGTAACATTTGTTTGATAGTTAATAAATCTGTGTATTTGTAGCGCGCCAAATTTGGGATGTGCAAGGAAGCTCACTGAATATTTCTATGGGTAAGTCAAGTCTTAAGTGCTGTTGTGGCAAGGCGCACGCTGCAACTTCTGTCATGTGGTGTGGGTCTGGTGGTTCTGGTCCGTTCCTCTCCCTTCATATTTTGTTCACTGTTCTGTCTTTCTGTTCTCTCGGTTGTGTTTGTAGCTCGGCAGGTTTGGGATGTCCGCGGAAAGTCGATCAATATATCTGCTGGTGAGTGGAGAACGAGAAGGTTGCGCCTTTTTTTATGTTGCATGAATTGTGGCGTTCTGTTTCTTTGATTTGTATCCCCCACCACCCCTCCACCCCTCCACCCCCACCCCTTTTCCTTTTTTTTCCTCCTTTTTTTTGAAACCCTGTTGTCTTGGGTTTTGCTAGAAATGAGAGCCATTTTACTTTGACAATTTTGATAGCCAATGTATAAAATGAAAATTGATTTGTTTGTTTATTTAACCGCTAATTTCACTGTAAATCCCCAAGTACCATAGTAGTCATGATTTTGAAGTATCACATAGTTTTCTGCCATTTGTTCGGTTTCCTCAGACTGTTACAATATTAATTCCATGCCTAATTGACTTTAGAATGAAATTAGGTTACGTTTTATGTTACAACCAAACAACAATAACAAAGTTTGAGTAAGGACCAACAATGCTTGTCCCAAACAGCTGTAGTCTAAGCTTGTATAAAATAAGCTCAGTTTATTTTTGTCATTACCATATTCTACGGCAATACTTTTTTCCTCAATTGAGACCCCTGCGCTTTAAATTTGCTTAAAAATGCGTTGTGCTTAGTGTATGCCTGAAATTTGATCAAGCAAAGTTGTGAATTCCATGCATATGGATATCCGGATAGCAGCGTGAGTGTAACTTCTGTCATTCTGAAGATTGTTTTAACAGAACTAGGAAAAATACCGACCTCCTTTGTTTGAGTCGACCTCATGTTTTCGATCTATTTTTTGCTTTTGTTCGATCATTTTGCATGCGCCTTAATTACGTTGCGCCTTGTGTATGTTTAACTTCACAGTTTTTGTTAACCTTAGGGGGTGCGTCTTACAATCAGAAGCGCCTTGTGGTTCGTAAAATACGGTAAATTTCCTGAAAAGAAAAATTGTGCCTTGACCCATGACTATGAATTTTATATTCCAAAAGCGCACTTTGGGTAGGGGAAAAAAAGAGGTCCAATCCGTAAAAAAATATTGAGACAGGAGTTCAAACTTTCTCTTTTTTCTTCACACATTGACTTTTATATTTTCATTTTCAACTAATTTCCCACACCTTTCTTCCTTAGTCATATAGCATATTTTCTCCTTTTCCCTTTTATTTATGTTTTGCACATGCATTTACTAAGCCCTTTCACCCCCCCCACCCCCCTCCCCTTCACCGGTTCCACTATCTAATTGCTCGTCAATGCAACATTTTTTGTTCTGCTTTTCCCTAACTGCTGTGTGTTTGTATGTTAGAAAAGCTTGCATAAGTGTGCTGCATGGTTTCTTGTGTATGATGGAGAGAGAGAGAGAGAGAGAGAGAGAGAGAGAGAGAGAGAGAGAGAGTTGCTTTGTATAAGCATTGTTGCTGGTTGGTGTCATTCTTGAATGCTGTTTTTGTTGTCTATTTGTTGATGAATAATAGATTGTAAAGCACTTTGGGCTCATCTGAGGTAAAGCGCTACATAAATGTACTATTATTTATTTATTATTATTATTGTGTATAACACTATATATAATATATATATATGTGTGTTGTAACAATGTGTAGAACATTGTATACACTTCAGTTACTACAATATTTTTCAGCTGCAAAAACTTCCAAGTGTGTATGCGCATTTTTGGAAACAAAGTTGAGATCGATTATCAGGCCAAAATGGTGAATGAAGCCACCTAAGCAGATGACACATTCACACAGAGGGGGGGGGGTGTGAATCAGGATATCACGTTGCAGCCTCGGTTTCGACAGTCAAAGACAATAATAATCATGGCGGACATAGGCTACTGGAGCGAAACTCATTGTAGAAATCTACTCCGTGTTTTTTCGATTCTGACTTTTCTGGGCTCTTTGATGCATGTGATACGTAAAAGTGCTTCATCATATGATTATCTGGATAGCGGCATGAATGTAACTTCTGTCGTTCTGAAGATTATTCTAGCAGAACTAGGCAAAAATTCCAGCACACAAATAGTTTACACTGACACCACCTTAAGTTCACCTCTTTATGCTTCCCCAATTTTCCATGCTCACACATGCATTCACACCCACTTTGTCTCTCTCTCATACTGAGTACTTACCGTAATAGTGTACAAACCTTGAAATATCAACACTATAACTTTTCATTTTAAAATCACTTGTAAGTCTTTTCAAGGTCCTTTATTCAGTATAACTGAGCTGAAATGATCTCGAGGGATGACTGCCAGAACGGTCTATCTCGAAAGGAATAAAGAACACTGATAGGCAGTTCTGGCAATCACCCCTTGAATATATTCTGTGGGCTACACTGGTCGTTTACTATGTAGAGTTAAACGGTTTAAAAACAAAAATGGTTTTCAGTGTAGTTAAAATCAAATATGACTAAAAAGTGCATTCTTGTCTTTTTATTTCTAAATTCTAGTTTTTTCTTCTTCAATTCTTGATCGTTTATATTATCTTACCGAAGAAGGAAAGCGCATCAGTCTACCTGATCCAAGCACACCTCTCTACATTCCTCCACACCGGGTGTCTGTTGGTGTTAACTACGATTTCTGTGACCTCCCTTTTTGAATCCTTCACTGGATCCACCAACATGGCATTCCATCTCTTCTACTCTCTTCGAGGGATTGTAATTTTAGGACATAATTATTTTTTTAATTTTACATAAGCTTTTTACCATTTCTGTTGAATTAAGTGCTGGTTTGCTTTTATTGTGGACTTTCAATCTGGTGCTAAGAGGACAACCTTTCTCCTGTAGAAAGTCTTCTGGCTCAGCTTGAACATTATTTGTATGAATCTTACTTATTTGTAAAGAGTACTGAGTGTAGTATCCAAATTAATTGTATGCATTTCTGGTAATGCAATTTTATCAAGTTATTTTCCAAGAACAGTTGATTTACCTGGCATTCAAAATATAGAGTTTCTTCGTTCTACCCTCTCTTCCTTTTGGTATTTTTTTGATATTTGGTACTTAATAGTCACAGAGGGGTCTGAAATTCGGGTTGCTCCTACCTGGAGAGCATGTCGCAGCCAGAGGCACGCAGGGCTCCCAATCGTCCCGCAAAACAAGGGGTCCCAGGGACTCCTTCTCTTACAGTATAGAAGGTCCTAGAGGCGAGATAGAGGGTCCCAGTGGCATTGCGAATGCTAAAAATAATTTTTCTAGTGCATTCCTGGAACCCCCTGCTCATTCTTTTAGAGGGTCCTTTAGAATTTTAGTGCTTCATAGACCCCCAAATGGGGAGCCCTGGCATGCAACCCATTTTTTGTTATTTGCATGTAATTATTGTGGGACTGATGAGGAAGGAAGGGGGTGGGTGGGTAAATTTTGACCAAATGACAACTTTTTCGTTGCCACTGGGCTTAACGTGTGCTAAGTGCATGGGCACACAGGACCTCGGTTTATCGTCTCATCCGAGACTCCATGCTCAGACCATAAAGGCCTAGTGCAGAGTGAGAGGAAAGATCCCCTGTACCCAGGTTCGAACTCGGGCTTATCGTGCACGAGGCAAACGTGTTGCCTCTGTGCCACTCTACACCACCTTTGTCTTCTCTTTCTCTCTATGTTTCTCTCTGCCCCTCTTTTTCAGTGTGTTGGTATGAAGATGTTATGTTTGCTGCTGTTTCTCTCTGTGTCTCTTTAACCCTTTCGCCGCCAGCCATTTTTAAGCCAAAAAACACTGTTAAACTTACGTGAGTAGAGAAGAAAAAAAATCAGCAATATTTCAAAAAACCCTGTGACAATTGTAAAACATTAGGCCTATCCTTACCTCCCCAAATTATGAAAATAAGCTCTTCGGATAACAGGCCCTGATTTGATGCTTTTTAGTGATATGGGTGTTAAACCATTGTGGTGCAAAAATGCGACATTGGCGGTGAAAGGGTTAAAGGAACATCAAATTCTTTTTTCAGATGCAAAAAAGAAGAAAAGTATGTAATCCAGTTGTTTACCGGTGCATGTTTCAATCCAATTTGTAAATAATAAGATGGTGTGAAATTTGACACTGATAAACGTGTACATAATCATATATTTTGTCAAATGTAAAATACTTTTACCACAGGTGTTCGTCTATTAACTGCCGCTGTTATGATGAAATGTTGTTTGTGTAAAGATGACAAAATTATTTGATTGATGATGCTGGTTTTTTCTGCCCCATTCAAACTTCTGCACTTATGCATAATCTAGGTGTCACGCATACCGTAAAAACTGCACTACAAGACGCACCTGTATATAAGCCGCATCACTTAAAGACCCACCACGTCACGTGTCAAAATCATGGTTTTTCACGGGTTTTCCCTCTTAGAGCTGGTAACAAATCTTAAGAAATCTTCCAAACATAAGAGGAAATGTGACACGTGACGTGGGGGGTCTTTAAATTGACAAAATATTAGGCATTTATTCCCATATAAGCCGCACCAGTTAATAAGCCGCGGAAGCTCAAAATAGGCTGAAAAATATGGCCGGCCAGAAACAGATTTAATCATACTGATAAAAGTAAGATGTAAAAAACCCCACAAATAAGCTGCATAAGTCTATAAGCCGCATGGGCCAAAGTTGAGAGAAAAAGTAGCGGCTTATAGTCCGCACTTTACGGTAGTCAGACTTGAGTTTTCAAGAGAAATTTGAAATGCACATCTTTACAGGAGCGGATTATGCTGTTGGTGAAAGAGAGCAGAATAAAAGAAAAATGGTTACTACAATTAATATGGCCAGGGATGAACAAGTGCGTGATCCGCCCCTGTTTTAAAAGTTCAGTTTGTTCTTTGCAGCATTGCCGCATCACTTAAGAGATCTGTTTTTGAAAAGGAAATTCTTAACCCCTTGACTGCCAGAGAAAATTAAATAAAAAATAAAAAAGACAACTGATAGAGCCAATCTTGCAAAATGGTCTGGGGATATAACTCTCTTGAATGTGTTAGAGCAAAGCCCCAGCATATCAGAGTTATTCCTCTTCATCTGATGACATCGTCAGTGATGTCATCAAGTCAGTATGTCCTACATTATATGGCAGTCAAGGGGTTAATTTACTTTTGTTTTGTTTTTTAGAGCATTGCTGATTCATTTCTGTTTCTCTGAAGAAAAATCAAAGTGTACATTTCTTTTGTTTTGTTCAGTTTGTTCGTTAGAGCGTTGCCGCATGATGCATCACTTCTTTTCGTGTGAAGAGAAATCTAAATTTACATTTGCTTTGTACAGTTTGTACTTTACAGCATTGTGGCATCTCTTCTGCTTTTGTTTGTTTTTATTTAGCTAGGGAAAAAACCCTCAAAAAGCTTATGGCTCTGTTAAGATAAGGCTTTCATCATTCTGTTCTTGCTGGGTTCTCTGTGAATTCTTTCAGAAAGTTGTAAACATTGCTTCATTGTATAGTCTTCAGAAGCGCAAGAAAGTTCTAACCATTTGCATCTGCATCCGGTATGTTGGCAGAAGAACCAATGCTGGTTATAGTACGTCATTGCTGCATTGTATAGACTTCAGAAGCACTAGAAAGTTCTAACCATTGCTGCATTGTATAGACTTCAGAAGCACTAGAAAGTTGTAAACATTGCTCCATTTATGATTGTATAGTCTTCAGAAGCGCTAGAAAGTTCTAAATATTGCTGAATTGTATAGTCTTCAGAAGCACTAGAAAGTTTTAAACACTGCTCCATTTATGATTGTATAGTCTTCATAAGCACAAGAAAGTTCTAAACACTGCTCTATTTATGATTGTATAGTCTTCAGAAGCACTAGAAAGTTCTAAACATTGTTGCATTTATGATTGTATAGTCTTCAGAAGCACAAGAAAGTTCTAAGCATTGCTGCATTGTATAGTCTTCAGAAGCACTAGAAAGTTTTAAACACTGCTCCATATATGATTGTATAGATATCAGAAGCACAAGAAAGTTCTAAACATTGCTGAATTGTATAGTCTTCAGAAGCACTAGAAAGTTTTGAACACTGCTCCTTCTATGATTGTATAATGTTCAGAAGCACTAGAAAGTTCTAAACATTGCTGCATTTATGATTGTATAGATATCAGAAGCACAAGAAAGTTCTAAACATTGCTCCATTTATGATTGTATAGATATCAGAAGCACAAGAAAGTTCTAAACACTGCTCCATTTATGATTGTATAGTCTTCA
>CM065696.1:16151041-16176041 GCA_017654935.2 Phymorhynchus buccinoides
ATAGTCAGTCTGTCACTTGCCTGCCTGTCATTCTATGTCTTTCTCTTTACCATAGTCAGTCTGTCACTTGCCTGTCTGTCATTCTATGTCTTTATAGTCAGTCTGTCACTTGTCTGTCTGTCATTCTATGTCTTTCTCTTTGCCATAGTCAGTCTGTCACTTGCCTGTCTGTCATTCTATGTCTTTCTCTTTACCATAGTCAGTCTGTCACTTGCCTCTCTGTCATTCTATGTCTTTCTCTTTACCATAGTCAGTCTGTCACTTGCCTCTCTGTCATTCTATGTCTTTATAGTCAGTCTGTCACTTGCCTCTCTGTCATTCTATGTCTTTATAGTCAGTCTGTCACTTGCCTGTCTGTCATTCTATGTCTTTCTCTTTGCCGTAGTCAGTCTGTCACTTGCCTGTCTGTCATTCTATGTCTTTCTCTTTGCCATAGTCAGTCTGTCACTTGCCTGTCTGTCATTCTATGTCTTTCTCTTTACCATAGTCAGTCTGTCACTTGCCTGTCTGTCATTCTATGTCTTTATAGTCAGTCTGTCACTTGTCTGTCTGTCATTCTATGTCTTTCTCTTTGCCATAGTCAGTCTGTCACTTGCCTGTCTGTCATTCTATGTCTTTCTCTTTACCATAGTCAGTCTGTCACTTGCCTGTCTGTCATTCTATGTCTTTATAGTCAGTCTGTCACTTGTCTGTCTGTCATTCTATGCCTTTCTCTTTACCGTAGTCAGTCTGTCACTTGCCTGTCTGTCATTCTATGTCTTTATAGTCAGTCTGTCACTTGTCTGTCTGTCATTCTATGTCTTTCTCTTTGCCATAGTCAGTCTGTCACTTGCCTGTCTGTCATTCTATGTCTTTCTCTTTACCGTAGTCAGTCTGTCACTTGCCTGTCTGTCATTCTATGTCTTTATAGTCAGTCTGTCACTTGCCTGTCTGTCATTCTGTCTTTCTCTTTGCCATAGTCAGTCTGTCACTTGCCTGTCTGTCATTCTATGTCTTTCTCTTTACCGTAGTCAGTCTGTCACTTGCCTGTCTGTCATTCTATGTCTTTATAGTCAGTCTGTCACTTGCCTGTCTGTCATTCTATGTCTTTCTCTTTACCATAGTCAGTCTGTCACTTGCCTGTCTGTCATTCTATGTCTTTCTCTTTACCATAGTCAGTCTGTCACTTGCCTGTCTGTCATTCTATGTCTTTCTCTTTACCGTAGTCAGTCTGTCACTTGCCTCTCTGTCATTCTATGTCTTTATAGTCAGTCTGTCACTTGCCTGTCTGTCATTCTATGTCTTTCTCTTTACCATAGTCAGTCTGTCACTTGCCTGTCTGTCATTCTATGTCTTTCTCTTTACCATAGTCAGTCTGTCACTTGCCTCTCTGTCATTCTATGTCTTTCTCTTTGCCATAGTCAGTCTGTCACTTGCCTCTCTGTCATTCTATGTCTTTCTCTTTGCCATGGTCAATCCTATCTGATCTGTCGATGTTGTTTTGAACATCTCTCCCTAGTTCTTGCCTAAGTCATGAAAAGCTTTACATGTGTAAAATACTAGACTGTCTGAAACTCTAGTACATAAAGTTTTTTTAAAACAATTACTTGAGAATGTATAAATTCTTAGTCAAGACTTGTACTAGTTGCAGAGGCTAATGACTTAAATAAGTTCATTTTTCAGACAATTCATAATACAGTACACAATACAAAGTGGAGCATAAACGAACTAGAGCTTATGATGTGGTAGAGGTTAACGAAAACATAGTGCAGCTACAGATTATATACATCAAAGAAAGTTATGAATTTATACAACATGGAATCCATCGAAGATGGAGTGTGGCTGCCCACGTGGCAGGGTAATGAAAAACGGTCACACACGTAATGTTCTCATCTGTAGCTGATGCACTTGTACCATAGTGTTCAAGTGCTTCCGCTGTTGGGATGATCCCTGGAGTCTTTTAGCCAGGGTAAGCCAACAACAAGCAACATGGAAGGGTTTAGAAAAGGCTGGAGAGCATTGGGGGAGTGTAGTAAGAATTGAAGGTGAACATTTTTGTTTGTTTGTTTGCAACCAGATCACAGTAGTTTCTGTTGCTTGTCCAAGGCTGCGTAAGCTAATAATAATAATAATAACAATACTGAACATTTATATAGCGCTTTACTCCCTTTGCAGGGAGCTCAAAGCGCTTTACATTAACAATAAAACACAAATAAGTTAACATTATACACATAAGACTCACTACAATCAAATCAAATATACATCAAATAATATTATTTAAACAAAGCCCTGTTCATAACCCCAAAATAATATTATAAGAAAAGAAGCAAAATTGCAAAGGCAATCAAAGTTCATGAGCTACGTTATTGCGCAAACACACACACTAATAGAGAAGCACACAGTCACACACCACGCATGCGCACGCACACACACACACACACACGCACGCACGCATGCACACACACACACGCACGCGTAACTGTGTCATAACGATGCCCTTTTTTTCAGACTCAGAAATGATACGATTTCTGAAGAAAGGAATACCTGATGACAGTTTGATCATCGTCGTCAGTTTTGACGAGGCTTCAACTGGGTGAGTGGGTAGCTAAGCATGAGTAATGTGGATGCGTGCGCTCAGGGTTTGTTTCTGTCCGTGCGTGTGTGTGCGTGTGCGCGCGTGCGAGCGTGTGTGTGTATTCATGTGTCTGGGTGGGTGGGTGTGCGTGTGTGTATGTGCGTGTGTGTGTTTGTGCGTCTGTCTGTGTGTGCAATCGCGTGTGCGCGTGTGTGTCCTGACAGTGTGGTGGTGTGTTGTGGGTGTGGGTGTGCAAGGCTACTTCACGTTAGTTCTTTGGTTGTTTGTTTTCTTGTTTAATATTTATTGTGTAATGTTTTCTTTTTAGTCAATGTAAATATGTTTTGTAAAGCGCTTAGAGCCCTTACTGAGAATAGGCGCTATACAAATATGCATTATTATTATTATTATTAATGGTTTTCAGTATAAAAAAAACAAAGCAAAAATGTGATTCATGATCTTTGTAATGTTAAATTGAGGTCATTATTATTAGAACTCTTGTACTAGGACCGAAACTTAGTGTGAGTGTATATATGTTTTTGTTGTTGTTGTTTTCTTTTGTTCCCGAGCTATTGATGATTTTTATATCTCCACCAGTCATATGGTATTTATTAACCCCTTCACTGACAGAAGAAAACTGAGAAATTGTCGATTTTTTTATCATACATTTTTTAAGAGACCTGTTAGACTCAATCTGAGAAAATGGTTCTAGAGATACATCTTTCCTGACTTGTCTAAGCCAGCAACCATCATTCCAGGGCTGTGACATCAAATGTTATGACATCATCAATGACATCACACACCCAGTGAAAGGGTTAAAGGAAGGAAAATGTTAAGATAATATGAACATGTGTTAAGCCATTCTGGTGAAGTTGATGACCAACTGCTTTATTGTTTGTCCCCAAAGAGCATTTTCTCTGTATGTATTTTTTTCAAATTATTATGTTTTTAGTAAGTGTTGTTGTGTTGTGTTGTGTTGTTGATCTTGATGTTAAAGATTGCGAAGAATATAGAAAACTGTGTCGCCGAAGAATATAGTAAAGTAAAGAAAGGTAACTCTCTGTAATTAACTTCCTTCCCCAAAGTTATTTATGGCACCACGTCTCTTAGCAAAGTATAAACAACAGCCACATTGAGACAGACCAAATTTCATCCCCCCAAAAATATGACCCAGGCCTGCCTATATGACCATCACCCACACAGTACACAACAACAGTGGTGGAGAGAATGGTGTACAGAAAGGATGACCCAGGCCTGCCTATATGACCATCACTCACACAGTACACAACAACAGTGGTGGAGAGAATGGTGTACAGAAAGGATGACCCAGGCCTGCCTATATGACCATCACCCACACAGTACACAACAACAGTGGTGGAGAGAATGGTGTACAGAAAGGATGACCCAGGCCTGCCTATATGACCATCACTCACACAGTACACAACAACAGTGGTGGAGAGAATGGTGTACAGAAAGGATGACCCAGGCCTGCCTATATGACCATCACTCACACAGTGCACAACAACAGTGGTGGAGAGAATTAGTGCACAGACAAATCAACATTAATTCAAGAATGGCACAGCCTTCTAGTCTTGAATTATGTCACACTTAAACAACGCACAACACAAAGCAAACTGGTATGCCTCGATAGAAGCTGGATTAAACAACAGATGGAAATAGGCAAGGAGAGAGGATAATATAGTAAAGTAAAGAAAGGTAACTCTCTGTAATTAAATCCCTACAACAAATTACTATGTAAGCTAAATATTTGTTCCTTTTTTGTTACGAATGGTGGCATGCATCACTTGAAGATAATAGAATTGTGTGCTCTTACTGTCCAGTCTGCGGGAGGATTCCAGAAAGTGGTTGAAGCGTTACGGCAGTGGCTTCATCGAGAACTTGGGGTTCCGTGACAGCTTCATCATGATTGGTCAGAAAGGCTTGACGGAAGGACATGCCATTGAATACGTAAGATACTTTGTATTGGGAACATGTTTCTCGGTCTCTCTGTCTGTTTGTGTGCGTGAGTGTGTGTGCGTGTGCGTGTGTGTGTGTGTGTGTGTGTGTGTTTGCATACATACTTTTGTTTTTATGAAATGTTTTCACTTGATAAGTTGATTAAGCCATAATGTATGCATTGTTTTTTTGTTTTTTTGCTCCATTCAATGAAATATGTGTGTGTGTTTTTCATTTAACATCTGTCCACTTCTCGTGATATTAGACGGAATAAAATATGTGTGTGTGTTTGTGCGTGTGTGTGTGTGCGCACATGGGCGCATGTCTCTCTGATCCTTTTTCCCTGTGTAAGTGTGTTTAGTGTGTGTATACGTGTTTTGCATAATTTGTGTTTAAACTTGTATGTGTGTGTGTGTGTTTCCACAGATCAGCAAAAAAGAGAAATCAGAGGACTTTTCAACTGTGTTGGAAAAAGCAGGATGTTTTTCATTGCCCTGTAAGTCACTTCTCTTCTTCCGTTTATTATTAACCCTTTCGCTGCCAGCCATTTTTGAACCACAATTTTCCATTAATCTTACAAGGGTACAGAAAAGAATCCATCTGCAATATTGGGGATTTATCTGTGACATGTGTAGAATAGTGTTTATTCCTACTGCCCAAAATTAAGAACACAAGATCATTGAATAACAGACCGTGATTTCATTAGCTTTGAATGACATGGGTGTTAAATCATTGTGGTGCAAAAATGTGATATTGGCGGTGAAATGGTTAATTAAGGTTACTGATAGAAGTTATATATTGCCGCCCGTAAGTTAACCCCTTCAGACTTCACTGTCTTAGGTAAACTCCGTTACTGGCCTGGGGCTGCCTAGAAAAATAATATAACAAATTATAAAAGCAACAACACTCACACTGTCAATGATTCAGTTTTGGCATTACTGGTTGATCCAAGTTTATTTTTCGCTTTGGGATCGTGGTCACTTGCATTAAAATCAGAATCATTAGTCTCCTTATATTATCACTGTTAAAGAAAACGTATATGAGTATTTTCTGAAGCTTGTCTAGGGCCGATTTTTTGGGGGCAATTTTAACATTAAAAATTCAGATAGAAGTACCAGACATAAGTAATGCGAAAGCTGGAACAGTGATGAAGAGACGTAACTCGAAAAACATGTTTTGGATTGGAAAAAACCATTTATTTAGGCAGGTTTTAGACTAAAATATCGCTGTTCCGAGAATACCCGTAAGTAGGCCCTGACTGACGTTCTCCTGTTCTGAGTATACTCGTAATTCATCCGGAATGAGTTAAACTATCGTAAGTCAAAATCAGTCAACTTGGATGTGTTGGACTACCAGTTGATCCAGGCAAAATGCATTATACAGACAAACCTCTATTTTAAGACTTTAAAAAATGTCCGGAAAAATCGGTCGTAAATTGGAGGGGTCGTATGACAGAGGTTTTCACTGGCAGCCGTAGAAAGAAAAAGTTCAGCACAGTTCATACTCTCTTCTTCATGCACACATACAATGACATATTAAAACTGGATTTGGGTCTTTCCAACTCCATAGGATTGTGCAATCGATGTATTACAGTTTCACTTCGCCGACTTCTGTTAATCACCTCCACTCTCGTCCAAAGTCAGTGGTTTTCTTTTTCAAAGTCAGTGGTTTTCGTGCTTTTCCTACGCTTTCCGCCATCTTTTCTACAACAAGGGAAGCGACTCCGCTTTCAGGCCCTTGACCGTGGTTGTTTCCCTTTGCTCGAAGTCTATGCAGACGACAACAACGGTCGTAAAAACCAACAAAATGGAGGTCGTAAGTCGCGTTTTAGAGGAAGTCGTTTAAGAGAGGTCGTTTACATAGTAAAATGCATCCGTGCCAACAAATCCGGTCTCAAATGAGAGGTGGTCGCTTAACAGAGGGTCGTAAAATAGGGGTTTGTCTGTACAACAAAGCTGTAAGAAACCAATTGGCAAAGTTAATTGAAAACCCCTCCTCGTAATTTGACCTGAAATGACCGAAATATTGAGTTTTCCATTCCTCGTGTGAAGCGACGTCGTTTTCGACTTGTGTCTATGTTTTGCTCAGGGCGATATATTTGCTGCATCGGAAAGGTGGGATATCTTTATCACTGAGCTTCAGATAAACACTAAAAGTTGCTGAGCATAATTTTACACAGAGGCAAAAATAGTCCCAACTACACATACTCAATTCTCTCAGTCTGTCTGTCTGTCTGTCTGTCTCGCTCTATGTGAGGAGGGTTAGTTGAAGAGTGAGGGGAGATGGGTTGTGTCCTTTTCCTATTGTATTCCTTTATCCCTCCCACACAGGACTTTGACAAGCTCAAGAATCTTCTGGGTGCAATCCCAAAATGTAGAGATCTTTTTTATGGTTACAGTAGAACCTTCTTTATAAGACCTCCCATTATAAGACTCCATCCCACATAAGACCTGTTTCTTTGAGACATTGCCCTTCTTTGTAAGTATTAAAATTACCTCCCTTATAAGACCCCTCCCTTAAAAAATCTTGTTGACAAAAAATGTAATACTTTTATGTACTCCACAAATTTGGAGAAATAAAATTTAAAAAACAATGCAAAAAAGTCAAAGTAATTCATGGGCAAAAAGAAAACATAAATTTATACTACATATTAAGAATATTTAGAGGGCAAAAGTAAGGCTTCAAAAGCCTAAAGAGCCTAAACTGATATGATATAAGACCTCATTTTGGATGATTTTTGAAGGTCTTATATTATAAGGGAGGTTCCATTGTATTACCTTTTGAACTGGCTTTCATCTGACGAGTTATGTTGTCTCCCCTGTTTGCAGTGGGTCCTCAGGACGCCCTCCAGGTGGCTCTGCCGGACATGCTGCAGGGCACGTCCATCACCCTGGGGGAGATGATGCCCCTGTGTGGCCTGCCCACCCCCTGTGCCGCCGGCACCGTGCCTGTCTCTGTCTACTCTGGGAACAAGGACAAAAAGGCCCCCTTCATCTGTGCCGGCAGCCGCATGTCAGTGTGGGGGTGGGGGGGTGGTGGGGTAGGGAGATGGTTTGGGTGGGTGGGTGGGGTGTAGGGGGATGGTTTGTGTGTGGGTGGGTGGGATGTGGGGTGGGGGGTAAGGGGATGGTGTGTGTTTGTGTGGGTGGGTGGGATGTGGGGGTGGGGTAAGGGGATGGTGTGTGTTTGTGTGGGTGGGTGGGATGTGGGGTGGGGTAAGGGGATGGTGTGTGTTTGTGTGGGTGGGTGGGATGTGGGGTGTAGGGGGATGGTTTGTGTGGGTGGGTGGGATGTGGGGTGGGGTAAGGGGATGGTGTGTGGGGTGGGTGGGGTGGGGTAAGGGGATGGTGTGTGTTTGTGGGGGTGGGTGGGATGTGGGGTGTAGGGGGATGGTGTGTGTTTGTGTGGGTGGGTGGGATGTGGGGTGGGGTAAGGGGATGGTGTGTGTTTGTGGGGGTGGGTGGGATGTGGGGTGGGGTAGGGGGATGGTGTGTGTTTGTGGGGGTGGGTGGGATGTGGGGTGGGGTAAGGGGATGGTGTGTGTTTGTGGGGGTGGGTGGGATGTGGGGTGTAGGGGGATGGTGTGTGTTTGTGTGGGTGGGTGGGATGTGGGGTGGGGTAAGGGGATGGTGTGTGTTTGTGGGGGTGGGTGGGATGTGGGGTGTAGGGGGATGGTGTGTGTTTGTGGGGGTGGGTGGGATGTGGGGTGGGGTAAGGGGATGGTGTGTGTTTGTGGGGGTGGGTGGGATGTGGGGTGGGGTAAGGGGATGGTGTGTGTTTGTGTGTGGGTGGGTGGGATGTGGGGTGGGGTAAGGGGATGGTGTGTGTTTGTGTGGGTGGGTGGGATGTGGGGTGTAGGGGGATGGTTTGTGTGGGTGGGTGGGATGTGGGGTGGGGTAAGGGGATGGTGTGTGGGTGGGGTGGGGGTAAGGGGATGGTGTGTGTTTGTGTGGGTGGGTGGGATGTGGGGTGGGGTAAGGGGATGGTGTGTGTTTGTGGGGGTGGGTGGGATGTGGGGTGTAGGGGGATGGTGTGTGTTTGTGGGGGGGGGTGGGATGTGGGGTGGGGTAAGGGGATGGTGTGTGTTTGTGGGGGTGGGTGGGATGGTGTGGGGTGGGGTAAGGGGATGGTGTGTGTTTGTGTGGGTGGGTGGGATGTGGGGTGTGGGGTAAGGGGATGGTGTGTGTTTGTGTGGGTGGGTGGGATGTGGGGTGTAGGGGATGGTTTGTGTGGGTGGGTGGGGGATGTGGGGTGGGGTAAGGGGATGGTGTGTGGGTGGGGTGGGGTAAGGGGATGGTGTGTGTTTGTGTGGGTGGGTGGGATGTGGGTGGGGTAAGGGGATGGTGTGTGTTTGTGTGGGTGGGTGGGATGTGGGGTGGGGTAAGGGGATGGTGTGTGTTTGTGTGGGTGGGTGGGATGTGGGGTGTAGGGGGATGGTTTGTGTGGGTGGGTGGGATGTGCGGTGGGGTAAGGGGATGGTGTGTGTTTGTGTGGGTGGGTGGGATGTGGGGTGTAGGGGGATGGTGTGTGTTTGTGGGGGTGGGTGGGATGTGGGGTGGGGTAAGGGGATGGTGTGTGTTTGTGGGGGTGGGTGGGATGTGGGGTGTAGGGGGATGGTGTGTGTTTGTGGGGGTGGGTGGGATGTGGGGTGGGGTAAGGGGATGGTGTGTGTTTGTGTGGGTGGGTGGGATGTGGGGTGGGTGTGTAGGGGGATGGTGTGTGTTTGTGTGGGTGGGTGGGGATGTGGGGTGGGGTAAGGGGATGGTGTGTGTTTGTGTGGGTGGGTGGGATGTGGGGTGTAGGGGATGGTGTGTGTTTGTGTGGGTGGGTGGGATGTGGGGTGGGGCAAGGGGATGGTGTGTGGGTGGGTGGGGTGGGGTGGGGTAGGGGATGGTGTGTGGGTGGGTGGGGTGGGGTAGGGGGATGGTGTGTGTTTGTGTGGGTGGGTGGGATGTGGGGTGGGGGGTAAGGGGATGGTGTGTGGGTGGGTGGGGTGGTGGTAAGGGGATGGTGTGTGTGTTTGTGTGGGTGGGTGGGATGTGGGGTGGGGTAGGGGGATGGTGTGTGTTTGTGTGGGTGGGTGGAATGTGGGGTGGGGTAAGGGGATGGTGTGTGTTTGTGTGGGTGGGGGGGGATGTGGGGTGGGGCAAGGGGATGGTGTGTGTGTGGTGGGTGGGATGTGGGGTGGGGGGTAAGGGGATGGTGTGTGGGTGGGTGGGGTGGGGTAAGGGGATGGTGTGTGTTTGTGTGGGTGGGTGGGTGTGGGGTGGGGTAGGGGGATGGTGTGTGTTTGTGTGGGTGGGTGGGATGTGGGGTGGGGTAGGGGGATGGTGTGTGGGTGGGTGGGGTGGGGTAAGGGGATGGTGTGTGTTTGTGTGGGTGGGTGGGATGTGGGGTGGGGTAAGGGGATGGTGTGTGTTTGTGTGGGTGGGTGGCATGTGGGGTGGGGCAAGGGGATGGTGTGGGGTGGGTGGGGTGGGGGTGGGGATGGTGTGTGGGTGGGTGGGGTGGGGTAGGGGGATGGTGTGTGTTTGTGTGGGTGGGTGGGATGTGGGGTGGGGGGTAAGGGGATGGTGTGTGTGTGTGGGGTGGGGTAAGGGGATGGTGTGTGTTTGTGTGGGTGGGTGGGATGTGGGGTGGGGGGGGGGGGGTGGTGTGTGTTTGTGTGGGGGTGGAAATGTGGGGTGGGGTAAGGGGATGGTGTGTGTGTTTGTGGGGGGGGGTGGGATGTGGGGTGGGGCAAGGGGATGGTGTGTGGGGTGGGGGGATGTGGGGGGGGGTAAGGGGAGGGTGTGTGTGTGGGTGGGTGGGGTGGGGTAAGGGGATGGTGTGTGTGTGTGTGGTGGGGTGGGTGGGGTGTGGGGTGGGGTAGGGGGATGGTGTGTGTTTGTGTGGGTGGGTGGGATGTGGGGTGGGGTAGGGGGATGGTGTGTGGGGTGGGTGGGGTGGGGTAAGGGGATGGTGTGTGTTTGTGTGGGTGGGTGGGATGTGGGGGGGGTAAGGGGATGGTGTGTGTTTGTGTGGGTGGGTGGCATGTGGGTGGGGCAAGGGGATGGTGTGTGGGGGGGTGGGGTGGGGTAAGGGGATGGTGTGTGGGTGGGTGGGGTGGGGGTAGGGGGGTGGTGTGTTGTGGTGTGTGTGGGGGTGTGGGGTGGGGGGTAAGGGGATGGTGTGTGGGTGGGTGGGGTGGGGTAAGGGGATGGTGTGTGTTTGTGTGGGTGGGTGGGGTGTGTGGGTGGGGGGGTGGGGGTAAGGGGATGGTGTGTGTTTGTGTGGGTGGGTGGGATGTGGGGTGGGGTAGGGGGATGGTGTGTGTTGTGTGTGGGTGGGTGGGATGTGGGGTGGGGTAGGGGGATGGTGTGTTTGTGGGGATGTGGGGTGGGGTAGGGGGGATGGTGTGTGTTTGTGTGGGTGGGTGGGATGTGGGGTGGGGTAGGGGGATGGTGTGTGTTTGTGTGGGTGGGTGGGGTGGGGTGTAGGGGGATGGTGTGTGATTTTGTTTGTGTGGGTGGGTGGGATGTGGGGTGGGGTAGGGGGATGGTGTGTTTGTGTGGGTGGGTGGGATGTGGGTTGGGGTGTAGGGGGATGTGTGTGTTTGTGTGGGTGGGTGGGATGGGGGGTGGGGTGTGTAGGGGGATGGTGTGTATTTGTGTTTGTGTGGGGTGGGGTGTAGGGGGATGGTGTGTGTGTTGATGTGGGGTGGGGTGTAGGGGAATGGTGTGTGTTTGTGTGGGTGGGTGGGATGTGGGGTGGGGGGGTGTAGGGGGATGGTGTGTGTTTGTGGAGTGGGTGGGATGTGGGGTGGGGTGTAGGGGGGTGGGTGTGTGTTTGTGTGGGTGGGTGGGATTGGGGTGGGGTGTAGGGGGATGGTGTGTGTTTGGGTGGGTGGGTGGGATGTGGGGTGGGGTGTAGGGGGATGGTGTGTGTTTGTGTGGGTGGGTGGGATGTGGGGTGGGGTGTAGGGGGATGATATGTGTGGGTGGGGGTGGATGGAAGAGGGGAGAAGGGAGAGTGTGTGTGTATGTGTGGATGGAGGGTATGTGTGTGTTTTGTGTGTGGATGGAGGGTGTGTGTGTGTGTTTGTGTGGATGGAGGGTGTGTGTTGTGAGTGTGTTTGTGTGGATGGAGGGTGTGTGTTGTGAGTGTGTTTTTGTGGATGGAGGGTGTGCATGTGTGTTTGTGTGGATGTAATGTGTGTGTGTGTGTGTGGATGGAGGGTGTGTGTTGTGAGTGTGTTTGTGTGGATGGAGGGTGTGCGTGTGTGTTTGTGTGGATGTAGTGTGTGTGTGTGTGTGTGTGTGTGTGGATGGAGGGTGTGTGTGTGTGTTGTGTGTGTGTGTGTGTGTGTGTGTGTGTGTGGATGGAGGGTGTGTGTTGTGTGTGTGTGTGGATGGAGGGTGTGTGTGTGTGGATGGAGGGTGTGTGTGTGTGTTGTGAGTGTGTGTGTGTGTGTGTGTGGATGGAGGGTGTGTGTTGTGAGTGTGTGTGTGTGTGTGTGTGGATGGAGGGTGTGTGTGTGTGTGTGTTGTGAGTGTGTGTGTGTGTTTGTGTGGATGTAGTGTGTGTGTGTGGATGGAGGGTGTGTGTGTTGTGAGTGTGTTTGTGTGGATGGAGGGTGTGTGTTGTGAGTGTGTTTGTGTGGATGGAGGGTGTGTGTTGTGAGTGTGTTTGTGTGGATGGAGGGTGTGTGTTGTGAGTGTGTTTGTGTGGATGGAGGGTGTGTGTGTGTGTTTGTGTGGATGTAGTGTGTGTGTGTGTGTGTGTGTGTGGATGGAGTGTGTGTGTGTGTTGTGAGTGTGTGTGTGTTTGTGTGGATGGAGGGTGTGTACTGTGTGGATGTAGGTAGGTGGGTGGATGGATGGAGGGGAGGGGTAGGGGGAATATGAATGTGAATACAAATGTTCACTTGGTCAAAGACTCACAAACACCCTTTGTTTGAAAGCACATGAATGTTTAGTAAGGGTTAATAGATAAGCATAAGCTTTTTTACACCATGCCCTCGAAAATATGAAACACAAAACCAAATGAAAGAAAGTTGAAATAACATGAAAAAAGGGGAGGAAAAGTGGGTAGGGATAACACTAATTATAACAAGGGAAATTAAGAAAACATGAAATGGGAGGGGGGGGGGGGGGGGGGGGGGGGGGGTGCGTGTATGTGTGTGTGTGTAAAAATGTGAATTGTAGAAATGTTCAAATGCCTTTTTTTAATTTTTTTATAAAAAAAGGTGTGCCTGATCATTATACCGTATTTTATGGACCATACGGCGATACTTTTCCCCAAGATTCAGTCCCCTGCGCCTTATAATATGACAAATAATATAGTAAGAAAATAGACAACATCTGAAATTTTAGTGCGCCTTATAATAATGAAAGTTATATAAAGGTGCGCCTTATACAGTGGAACCTCCCTTATAAGACCTTCAAAAATCATCCAAAATGAGGTCTTATAAGGGAGGGGTCTTATAAGGGAGGGGTCTTATAAGGGGGGTAATTTTAATACTTACAAAGAAGGGCAATGTCTCAGAGAGGTAGGTCTTATGTGGGAGGGAGTCTTATTAGGGAGGTTCCACTAGGGATTTTCTTCAAAAATCGTCTTGATGAATTTCCAAAATTTATTAGTATATTTAGAAGCTTTGATTAATTTATTTTATAGGAAAATTTTTTAGCCGTATAAACCTTGACCTATATAATACCTGCCAAAGTTTACAACGATGGGACTCCTAAAAAGCCTCACGGCTTGTTCTGTCCCTTACTACTACTACTACTACTACTACTACTACTACTACTACTGTAGTCCGAAAAATACGGTACATGTCGGGGTTTTTTCCTAATTGTAATTTTTTTTTCATAATTTTTTTTTCTTTTCCTAATTGTAATTATGTTTTCCTAATTGTAATTTTTTTTTCCTCTTGTAACATTTGTCGTTTGTTTAATTTTTCTCTTCAGTGTGATGTCAGACCATGTGAACAAAGGTGGGCGGGGCTTCAACATCGTCACGCTGAATTCCATCTCTCTGCTGCCCGTGTCCGTTATGCATGCTGACACCTACTCCACTGGTCAGTCCATCTGTGTGTTTTGTGTGTGTGTGCGTGTACGTGTGCATTCGTGCATGTGTGTGTGTGTATGTATGTAAAACATGCCCCGAAATAGATTCAAAGCTGTTTTCTGACCACCCAACTAACTGGCCAATCGGCCAAGAGTCCTTGGCTATTCACTGTGTCTGTAAATGTGATGCAAATTAAACTGACCCATGGCCAATATTAAAATGATACGACTGTGCAGGGCTCCCAATCGTCCAGCAAAACAAGGGGTCCCAGGGACTCCTTCACTTACAGTATAGAGGGTCCTAGAGGCGGGATAGAGGGTACCAGTGGCATTGTGAATGCTAAACAGAATTTTTCTAGTGCATCCTTGGGACCCCCTGCACATTATTTTACAGGGTCCTTTAGAATTTTAGTGCTTCATAGACCCCCAAATTGGGGTCCCTGAGAGCCCTGGCTGTGCCCAATGGAAGCTGTCTTTACCAGTGGCAGTTCTCCCTACGCGCCGTAAAAAATTGTTGGTTGTCACTCCATGGGTGGAGTGATTGTGTGGGTGGCTCCATGAATGGAGTGAAGTCCCCTGAAGTCAGAGTATGGCCGCCCATGTGGCAGGGCACTTTAAAAGCAGCCATACACGTAATCTTCCCACCCAAGGTCATGTGAAATGTTCACAGAGTGTTTAAGCTGGGGAATGAAAACAACAACAACAACTGGCCAAAATTGTCCATAATTTGCGAGGTAGCATAATACTGATATAACCATTATCAGACCTGCCTACCCATACGATTTTTCCGTATTTTGTACACGATTTTGAGCCCCAGTATGGTAAATGGAAAATTAATACGGCAAAAATTTGAACTTAAGGTCTTCTAAGATCAGTCAAAATCGAGTCTGTTTTTCGTCATTTCGCATGGCGGTTAATGTTCTGTAATGTTCCGTTTTGGGGTCTCCTTGCAAAATACAGAATTTTGAGAAAAAGTACGGAATTTTATTTCGTGGAGTACCTAAAAAAGAAATTGGGGGTAGGCAGGTCTGCATTATACTGGAGACCTTTTTCATTAGTAATGAATAAATAGAGAAGAGACTGGAAAAAAAAATTGTCCTGATTTAACTGAGGTTCCTGCGATACCAGGGTGCACGTTGGGCAGGATTGTTGGACTCAAGATTAATCAGTGCTATTTCTGTTGTGTCTCTCTTCTGGCCCTATTTCACACACACATTCTGGCCCACCTCTCCAGAATAACCACAATAACAGTCACAATGTGCTTCGTAGCCTTTCGGAGGAGACACTGATTAAGAGCATATATGGTTTGGGGGGGTCTAAGACCAACATTTTTTGGGATAAAACGCACAGACAGACAGAGCTTCAGACGGATTTCCGATTGCCGCATATTGTATTTGATTTACCGTAAAATGCGGACTATAAGCCTCAACTTTGGCCCATGCGGCTTATAGACTGATGCGGCTTATCTGTGGGGTTTTGGGGGCCATTTTACATTTATGAGTATGATTTCATCTGTTTCTGGCCACATTCTTCAGCCTGTTTTGAGCTTCTTTAGACTCAAAACTGGTTTTGGTAATCAATAGATTCAAATCTCATGTTTAAGGTGTCTGAAAACATCAAATACTTATATTCTGATAGGCGAATGTCTATATTTGTGTTGGTTCGTGCACATACAATTTTCTCTGCGACTTATTAACTGGTGCGGCTTATATGCAAATAAATACCTAATATTTTGTCAATTTAAGGGATGCGGCTTATATACAGGTGTTACTTATAGTCCTGTTTTTACTGTATATGTGTTTCAGATAGCACAGATTTGGAGATGTATCTGGACTCGCTGGCCCCTGGCGACATTGTCATTGCTGTCGTCGCCGATGACGGGGCCAAAAAGTGAGTCATCAACATCTTCATCATGATCGTGATGTCATCATTATCATCATCGTCAACTTTGTCATTATTGTCATCATTATTGTCATCATAATTTTTCTCATCATCTTCATTTTCATCAGCAGCATATTTGTGACCTAGCACCACGAAAGGAACATTAACTCTCCTCACGCCATTGGCGGTAGCTACAGATGCAGCAGGCTTGCCACATGGTTGCCCATGTGCTTTCCTATTTTTAGAGGCTTACATCATTGCATTTCCGCCTGTTGACGCACATGCGCAGTCAACATAAAATGTCCTTCCGCCTTGTCCACTAACGGCTCCAACCGTTTACAGTTGATTGGAAAAATACAGATTTGTTTAGGATTTGGTGGGGTTGGATGTGGTGACTCGTCATGAGTGGAGTTGATCGGCATTGACATACTTTTGGGAGGAATTGCACTTAGAATGTAGCTGAATCGAAGCAAAGAAAGCGAAGTTGAAACTAGATCAACTGACTCGGCAGAAGAGGGGGGTAGCAGCAGATTGAGAAAGATTCAGGGCTCCCAGGGACCCCCATTTGGGGGTCTATGAAGCACTAACATTCTACAGGACCCTCTAAAAGAATGTGCAAGGGGTCCCAGGGATGCACTAGAAAAATTCTTTTTTGCATTCGCTATGCCACTGGGACCCTCTATCCCGCCTCTAGGACCCTCTATAATGTAAGTGAAGGAGTCCCTGGGACCCCTTGTTTTGCGGGACGATTGGGAGCCCTGAAGATTGATCCGATTTCAAAAATAATTTTTGGATAGTTCTCATGAGGACGGCGTCGCCATTTTCCAAAT
Organism: Phymorhynchus buccinoides; assembly: GCA_017654935.2. Classification (NCBI taxonomy): domain Eukaryota; kingdom Metazoa; phylum Mollusca; class Gastropoda; order Neogastropoda; family Raphitomidae; genus Phymorhynchus; species Phymorhynchus buccinoides. The sequence continues at coordinate 16,167,310 of CM065696.1, forward strand.
AGAGTTGATTCTTGTCAGTGAAAGAAACTATGAAGATCTTTTTATTAAAATTTGAGATAATTGTTGAAGCGAAGCAAAGAAGAGTACTGAAGAGTGTTAGGTGGAAATCAGCCAATCTTTTTTATGACAGAAAAAATACAGTGTGCTAAAGGTTAAATAGACTGGTTAAGGCAGTAGAATTGGAAAAAAAAGAAGGAAATGAAGCAGTTAGGGTTTGTGCTAATAATCCAAGTGGTCACCACCCTTCTCCCCCATGACGCTGATGTGTCATGCTGCGGTTATGTGCAGGCTGAGCTACTCCGCGCGGGACACGCTGAACACCCTGGGCAGTGGGTACATCCAGAACCTGCGCTTCAGGGACGTCTGGTTCTTCATCGGCCAGAAGGGCATGCAGGCTTCACCACCATGGAACAGGTGAGGTATTTTGGTGTTTGACACGCTGAACACCCTGCGCTTCAGGGACGTGTGGTTCTTCATCGGCCAGAAGGGCATGTAGGGCTTCACCACCATGGAACAGGTGAGGTATTTTGGTGTTTGACACGCTGAACACCCTGCGCTTCAGGGACGTCTGGTTCTTCATCGGCCAGAAGGGCATGCAGGGCTTCACCACCATGGAACAGGTGAGGTATTTTGGTGTTTGACACGCTGAACACCCTGCGCTTCAGGGACGTGTGGTTCTTCATCGGCCAGAAGGGCATGCAGGGCTTCACCACCATGGAACAGGTGAGGTATTTTGGTGTTTGACACGCTGAACACCCTGCGCTTCAGGGACGTCTGGTTCTTCATTGGCCAGAAGGGCATGCAGGGCTTCACCACCATGGAACAGGTGAGGTATTTTGGTGTTTGACACGCTGAACACCCTGCGCTTCAGGGACGTGTGGTTCTTCATCGGCCAGAAGGGCATGCAGGGCTTCACCACCATGGAACAGGTACAGGGGAACATTCTCCAAATTTGGATTTTCAAACGGCAGCGATTTAATGCTAAAAAACAGAGATGATTTTGACAAAAAAACAGATGCTTGTGGTAAAAGAAAAGACCATCTAACCCTAACCCTATCCCTATCCCTAACTCTAGCCCTATCCCTAACCACGGAAAGAACCGAGAAATAGAGCAGGAGGGTGTAAATCTACATATTTGCCGAGAAATCGATGTACAAAGCCATGCACTTATACTCTTTTTTTGCTGGAACCATTCCTTTTTTTTGGTTGATAAATTTTAATTCTTTTCAAACTGACACACAAACTTTCATTAAAGACCCACCAGATCATGTGTGAAAATCACGGGCGAGTGAAATTTTTTTACACCCTCTTCGGATGGTGGGAACAATTCTGAGGCAATGCCTGGAGGCAGTGCTGAACCAGTAAAGTTCCGATTTTTTTAATAATACAGATATGTGTAGCAGTAACCACGCCTTGGTTAAACCTCATCGGCTATGGTACCACCACAATGCTTTGTTTGGGATGTTCAACGATGAAAATCACGGGTAGAAGAAGAAATAATGTTTTACGCCCTCTTTGGCCTTTCGGCCATGTGGGGCATGAAAATCACGGGTATCACGTGTTTTCCCTCTTATAGTTGGTAAGAAATCTCGTTTTGATTCCCATACAAATGCCCCCAAATTCAAAGCGAAACATTTTAAAGAACAGCCTCAATTTGAAGTTGGGGACATTTGTATGTGGGTCACAGCTACCCAGAAACAAACAAGGGACTTAATCGTGGTGCGTCAGTGTGTCTTTAATTTTCAGTTATCTAGACCGTATATTGAATTTGAGTTGGCGGAGGTTGGCACCATGTATCAGGCATCAGAATTGTCGGAGGATCTGCTAATTTCAGAGGATTGAGAATTTCTGACAGAGGATTGGCTTCTCTTGTCAGAGGTTTTGCCTTTTTTTCAGTGTTATCTGTTCTCATTCTATAGTTATTTTTCACTATATTAAGCTGTATTTGGTCACATTGGGAACTCATTTCAGTGTTGTCCAGGGCCTGTATTCACGTTGAGATAGCATGAGACTTAGCATCATGCTAACTTAGAAGCTCTTCCAAAAGTCCTATTAAATCCTATAGGACATTGGAAGAGCTTCTAAGTTAGCATCATGCTAAGTCTCATGCTATCTCAACGTGAATACAGGCCCTGGTTTAGTGTAGGGCTTTGATGGCCTTTTGACAGCGGTTTTCAGAGGATTGGACTTTCAAACTATTGTGATGCCTGACGTACGTGCTATCTATTTTCGTTGTTTGTTTCTATTGTTCTTTCTTTCTTTTTTCCGTTATCTTTTCAGATCAGCTATGCGGGATACGATGGCGAATGGCCCAAGCCTGTCAACAAGTCGTACTGTGTTCCAAAGAAATGTGAGCAAAAATATTGTGGTTCAACACTTTAAATTTACATAATTATGTGTTGATGAGCAAATTAACATAATTATGTGTTGATGAGCAAATTAACATAATTATGTGTTGATGAGCAAATTGACATAATTATGTGTTGATGAGCAAATTAACATAATTATGTGTTGATTGTGCATCAAATCTTTTACACTGGTTAAAAAAAATGTTCTTGATGATAGCCTTTGGTAACATTGATCATTAGAAAAATGTCTTACTTTGATCTAAGAAATGAATGTGAAGACATCTACGCTCATAAGACAGGAAACTGAGCGAACAAAGAAGAAGAAGAATGTGAAGAAAACCATTTTTCTTTCACAAATGTACGTTGTCAGTTCAACAAGTCTTGCTGTATTCCAAAAGTATGGGAGGCTAAGCATAAGCTTTTTAACAGCCATGAATTAACACTATGACGACATGATAAAAAAAAGCTTTGTTTAGCTTATTCCTTTATCGTCAATAAAGATCATTTTGACTTGACTTGACTTGACTTGACTATGTGATGATAAATGGTGATACATGTAGAAGTATGTGGAAATATTAATAAAACTGCCCCTACCAACCACCACCACCAACAAAATGATGATATATATATATATGTCTTAGTGTGCTTTCTACCTTTGACGAATGGTTAACCCCTTGACTGCCACCAACGTATTACGCACTGACCCGATGACATCATCACCTGATGACATCACTGATGATGTCATCAGATGAAGAGGAATAACCCTGATATGCTGGCTTTTGCTCTAACACAGTCAAGAGAGTCTATATCCCCAGACCATTTTTCCAGATTGTCTCTATCAGTTGTCTTTTTCATGGCATGATTTGCCCAACGATTTTTTCTTTTAATTTTCTCTGGCAGTCGAAGGGTTAATTGTTGACATATGCATGTAACTGTAAGCGCAATGCGTGCATGACAGATCGAAATAAAGTCATGTTCTTGTAGGTTTAGTTGTTTTTTAAATGGCCTCTGCAGAACACAGCACAGTGTTGATTTTATTTAAAGACCCTCCCCCCACTCGCTCCCACCCTCCACATTTGTTCCAGGGGGAACATGATAAAGGCCATTATCTAATAGGACCCTCCCCCCCCCCCCCCCCCCCCCCCCCCTATGTAGTGCAACACACAACAGCCCCCCCCCCGTTACCAGGAACTTTATTTATGTTTGCGATACTAAGTGTATTATTCAAGAACATTTTCTACTAAACATGTTGCATGGTACAGTGGAACCTCCCTTATAAGACCTCCAAAAATCATCCAAAATGAGGTCTTATAAGGGAGGGGTCTTATAAGGGAGGTAATTTTAATACTTACAAAGAAGGGCAATGTTTCAGAGAAGTAGGTCTTATGTGGGAGGGAGTCTTATAATGGGAGGTCTTATAAGGGAGGTTCCACTGTACTGCTCAGCAAAAATAGTTTTAAACCATAAATCTGTTAGAAGAAATGTATTAAAAATACTGTGAAGAACATACAGACAAAAATATTTTTATGAAGAAAATAATGCTTGGTGCAGTTTTTATCGACGATTTCTAGATTCATTTTTTTAGCTAAACAGCTTGACTTTGTGTGCGATGGAACAGCTGTGTCTCCTGTGTTGCAGTGTCGGGGAGAAAGATCATACCTGACCCCGAGTTTTATCGCTTTGACGAGCGAAGAGAGTTCTGTAAGAAGTATGACGGCTATCCTGAATTCTGTGATCGTAAGTCGGCACTGTTTACTCTGTGAAATGACATGTTTGTGTCAGTGTGTGTCAGTGTCACTGTTGAGTTTTGTTTCTCCCTGTTTTGAATTGTGTGTGCATGCGTGTGTGTGTGTGCGTGCGTGTGTGTGTACATGCATGCGTGCGTGTGTGCGCATGCACATACCCTACTGTTGTATGGTTATAAAATTTTATTTGAAACAGTGCCCCTTGGCTTAAGGCCGTGTCAGACCAATTGACATAGGCTAGAACACCAAGGCTTCATCAAAATGTTGGTATGCGGGGATTGTCTTTAGTTTAGCCATGACAAGCTCCTAGCATAACATCATCAGACTCCAAAATCCCCCGGCTGTGCTCGTGGCGGGGTCATCAAAAACGGTCGCACATGTAATGTTCTCATCCCTAGCTGATGTGTTTGTACCATAGTGTTCGAGTGCTTCGGCTGTTGGGATGATCCCTGGAGTCTCTTAGTTTTAGCCAGGGTATGTCAACAACAACAAAAATATGAAACAATTGTTGAAAATAGGGAAGGTTTCCTTTACTACATGCTTAAAAAAAAGGCCTATCCTTAACTCCCCAAGTCAAGAACACAAATATTATTGGATAACAGACCCTGAATTCGAGGTTTTTAATGACATGGGTGTTCAATCATTGTGGTGCAAAAATGCAAAACGTTGGCGGTGAAAGGGTTAAGATCTGTTTGAGTAAATAAAATGTATTCCACACTTGAATGTCTTTATTTCCTATCATAAAAAAAGCTTGAGTTTTATTAGCGAGTTTTAGTGAGTTTTATTCATTAATTGATTCTTATTCTCAATGTGGTTGTCTCTTGCTAGTCATTCTACTCATTACCACGGTCGAAGTGCAGAATAAACCGCCGAAATATTTGGTTAACCCAATGACGCCCAACCATTCGAACCGGGAATCGATCCCAGTTCCCGAGAGATGGGAATTAACTCTGAACGTTACACCAAATATTTTGATTAAAAAAATCACCCAGAATAAAGTCTAACTCACATTTCATTTTGGAAAGATGCATATTGAATTGCAATGATGATATTATTATTCCAAAGCTAACACACTGTCACACAACAAACCATGAATTGGAATTAAAAAAATCCGTAATGGCTTTCCGAGCATCGTGCCGAGTCAATACTGCGTCACGTCACGTGGAAAGAAGAAAAAAATTTGGGGTCACTTCGAAAAGCCGTTCAAAAAGACTAGTGGGTGCTTTCCCTTGCTGTAAGAACCAAAAACGGACCAGCGAGAGTCAGGAACAGGAAGAACTAACTTAGTATATTGCATTGTGGGTAGGGAGAAAGTGAAAGTGAACGTACTAGACCTGGCGTTCAGCGGGCGCAATCGGCGCTTACGGGCTGACAAAATTCGGTCGAATTTGGCATCTGTGTCCAAGAGAGGGTTCAATTAATCTTGTTTGTTGGCATTCTTTTACGTGCGAAAATAAGAAAAAAAAGCTGTATAATATACTGGAGTTGGTGAACTGTGCAGCCTCCAGGGTGGACGACAAGTTGAAGACGGTGGGCACGGCGGACAAAGGTCTGCAGGGACACCCCATCTTCGACACGCCCATCATCATTGTGCCTGGTGGGTGCCGTGCGTTGGGCGGGTTGCCCTTTTGCTTTTTATCATGCTATGTTTAGGATGTACAAGTTTGTTCCTGTATCTCCCCGTGCGGAGACCGTGGGGTCTTTCGTGAAAATAGTTCCCCCACCTTCTGGAAGTTCTGTGCTTGTAACTTCCTCTATTCTGCCACTCTCTTTGACTCTGCCTTTTTCCCTTTGCTTTCTGTCATCTACTGTCTTTCTGACTTATTGGCCCATTCTCCTGCCTTTTTTTTTTGAAAAAAAATCTTCCAAATAATTTTTCTCCTTTGAGCTCCTCCGAAATCGGAATGTGTTGGCTGTACGCAGCGGGGAGACCAGTGAAAACTGAAAACCGGACACATACGCACCTTACCCATTGTGGCCATATGGCCTGGGAATGCAGAAGAAAAAAGAAGAAGAATTATGCTATATTTTTATATGAAAAAAGAAAGAAGCTCAGCATGCAAAATGCATTAAATGTCTAGTGTAGCCCGCAGGTGCTGGTTTTTGATGCTTTATTATATACTGCCGATTGACAAGGTTAAGTCAAAAACTCTTACAGGGTTAAGTCACACACTCTTACAACAGTGTTAGCCACAGGTGCTGGTTTTGACGTTTGATGCTTTGTTATATACTGCCAGTTAACAGGGTTAAGTCACAAACTCTTACAACAGTGTAAACCACAGGAGCTGTTTTTTTATGCTTTATTATATACTGCCGATTAACAGGGTTATGTCACTAACTCTTACAACAGTGTAAACCACAGGGGCTGTTTTCTTATGCTTTATTATATACTGCCGATTAACAGGGTTAAGTCACAAACTCTTACAACAATGTAAACCACAGGGGCTGGATTTGATGCTTTATTATATACTGCCGATTAACAGGGTTAAGTCACAAACTCTTACAACAGTGTAAACCACAGGGGCTGTTTTCTTATGCTTTATTATATACTGCCGATTAACAGGGTTAAGTCATTAACTCTTACAACAGTATTAACCACAGGGGCTGGTTTTGATGCTTGATGGGTGTTTGTCGGTTAACATGGTTAAGTCACCAACTCTTACAACAGTGTTAACCACAGGTGCTGTTTTTATGCTTGATGGGTGGTTGTCGGTTAACAGGGCTCAATCACAACGCTTTGGTGCGGACTTTGGAAACCGCACTGATGCAGCCGGGCATCAAACAGAAAAATGTGGTGGTGGGTCCGCTTTCCTTTCTTTTGCACTTCATTGCAGCTTAAGCAGACGACAGACTATGTGACTGCCTCATGTGACTCGATCAGGTCGTGACGTTTCACCTCATTTGCATACCATGCTGCTCGATCAGTCGGACTCAGTCAGGGTCAGGTGACAGGGGAATAGGGCGGGTTCTAAATTTCACTGATCGAGTCTGATCGTGTCAGATGGCTTGTGACCTCTTCTGTGCGGGAAACAAAATTTGATCTACATCACGACCTGATCAAGTCATATGAGGCAGTCGCATTGTCTGTCTCCAGCTTAAGATATTGAGCTTGTTTATATTGCTTGTGGATAATTATTTTGGGGGGTCTTTTTTTTATATGTGTGTGTGTATGTACATGTGTCACAGCACACGAATTCCCCACATTCCGACTCCTTTTAGTTTTTCACTGAAAGATATTTGCTTCAAGTTATTTCCTTCAAATTTAACCCCTTGGCTGCCATGTAACGTATCACATACTGATGATGTCATCAGATGAAGAGGAATAACCCTGATATACTGGCTTTGGCACTAACACAGTCAAGAGAGTTATGTCCCCGGCCCATTTTGCCAGATTGCCTCTATCAGTTGTCTTTTTCATGGCATGATTTGCCCAATGATTTTGTCTTTAATTTTCTCTGGCAATCAAGGGGATAACAGAGGCAACTATTATTTTCATTGATTGTGGTTATGGATAGAAAAAAGACCTTACAAGTGGTAGGCCGCTATGAAACAACGTAAGCCTAATGGATAGAACACTTTAACCCTTTTACCGCCAATGTCGCATTTAGGCTCCACAATGGTTTAACACACATGTCACTAAAAGATCCTATTTTCTCAATTTTGGGAGGTAAGGATAGGCCTAATGTTATGCATGTCACAGAGGAATTCTCACTATTGCAGATAATTTTTTTCTCTACCCAGTTAAGTTGTATTTTTGGGGCTGAAAAATGGCTGGCGGCGAAAGGGTTATATTGGTTTATGCTGGTGATGAGTGTTAACAAAAGACATGGACTAAAAGGAGCTAAAACCGGATGATGTGGTGTTTGTGAGTGTGTGTGTGTGTGTGTGTGTGTGTGCCTGTGTGTGTTTGTGTGTGTGTTTGTGTGTGTGTGTGTGTGTGTGTGTGTGTGTGTGTGTGTGTGTGTGTGTATGTGTGTGTGCCTGCATGTTTGTGTATATATGTGAAAGAAAAGGGGCAGAATGGGAGGCGATAAAGACTGAGGGTTGGGGTACTACCAGTTCATAAATTCAGATGGAAATGTCAGGATATCAAAATCAAAATTTTCGCTCCATTATTATTCCCATCTCTTGTTGTTCATGCTTGTTGGGCAAGTAGCTGAAAGAATCACGAACAATTGACTTTTTGTGTGTTCTTGTTTCTTTTTTTCAAGCAATTTAGTGGAAAGAATCACGAACAATTGACTTTTTGTGTGTTCTTGTTTATTTTTTTCAAGCAATTTAGTGGAAAGAATCACGAACAATTGACTTTTTGTGTGTTCTTGTTTTCTTTTTTTCAAGCAATTTAGTGGAAAGAATCACGAACAATTGACTTTTTGTGTGTTTATGTGTGTTCTTCATTTTTTTCAAGCGATTTAACAGAAAGAATCACGAACAGTTGACTTTTTGTGTGTTTATGTGTGTTCTTCATTTTTTTCAAGCGATTTAACAGAAAGAATCACGAACAGTTGACTTTTTGTGTGTTCTTGTTCATCCTTTTCAAGCGATTTAACAGAAAGAATCACGAACAGTTGACTTTTTGTGTGTTCTTGTTCATCCTTTTCAAGCGATTAACAGAAAGAATCACGAACAGTTGACTTTT
>CM065696.1:16181041-16201587 GCA_017654935.2 Phymorhynchus buccinoides
TCCCCACCCTGAACTCCGACCCCAGCCTGCTGGCCGTGTCAGCGTGGAACTTTAACGGTGAGTAACTGACTCCCACTCCAACCCCCCTCCCTCCCCTTTCCGTTGTCTTTCACCCTTTTTCCCCCCTGCCCCCCCCCCCCCCCCCCCCCCTCCCTCTCTCTTTATCACTCATTTTTGTTTGTTTCTTCCCATTTCCTCTACCTTCCCGTTCCACGGTGATCACATTTACTGGTAAACAGTAAAATACTGATTGCAAAACCAAAATACTGGATAAAAGTTTGATCTGTCAGTCCCAGGGACTGATCATTTTTTGCTAGGATTGTCATATATGTCTGAAATTAATAGGTAGCTGTCAATGTGATGCATTTGCTTCAAGGGAAGTAAATCTGTGTGTACACCATACCTTGGTCACTTCTAAACTCGCTTCGCTCCCTTAGACCACAATTTTGCCTCTGACTTTGCTTTTTGTAGTGGTTTGTTGTGAGGAAACCAATCGGTGTAGACAGTTTTCTATATGAAGGTGTCTATATATATAAAAAAAAGTCTGATCTACCACTTCCCTATGTCTAAACCTGAAGTTCTTTCATTTCTCCTTTTGTTTATGTATGTTTTGTTTGCATGGTGCAACTTTTCCTAGTATACAAGGATTTTGCTGTTTTTGAAATTTTAACAGAAAAGGAATTTCCTTTTTTTTAAATTTGTCAAACAAGATCTTTGTGTGTCCATTGTATTTTTCAAGCACTTTAAAAGAAGCATTTGTATAATTTGTGGGAAAAGCAAGCTAAAATACCTTCATAAATCAATGATTTCTTCAGCTGCAGGGGGACATTGACCCTGGACACCGGCCTTTCAGTTTTTTTCATTTGATGTAGTTGCACCCATGTGTTTGTGTGTATGGCTGGAGTGATTTGTGAGGGTTTTTTAATCATTCAAAATCGTTGCGATGCGAATGAGTTAACAGAGGCTTTGATATTGTGATTTTCACTGTTTTTTGTTTGTTTGTTTGTTTCCATGGGACTGGTTTTGATACCGGTTGTTGGGGGGGGGGGGGGGGGGGGGTCATTGTCGCTGATAGGGCTGGTTTTCAAAATTCCTCACACAATCACTGACTGCAGTTTCCATCTCCGCCACCCCTCCATCATCCATCATGGTTTTGCCACAACTTTCCCTCCCCACAGCAACTCCCTCCTCCCCACCCTCTTTCCACTCCCCCCTCCCACCTCACCATGCTTTTCTTCTCCACTCTCAACCACTGAAAGTGTCCTCACTCTTTCAATCTTGGGAAAAGAATGCTACGTATAGGTTTTGTGATGCTTTCCCTCACTTTTTCTGATGTTGTGTTCATTCATGCTTGTGCAGGTTTTGAGAAGACCTCGGGGAACCGGCAGTTAGTGTACAGAGTGGAGGAGTTCCCTGGGCTGGGCTTCCTGGCCAAGAAGAAAGCCGTCAGTTCTCTCATCTCCTCACTACCCAACAAGAGGTGGGGTATCAATGTGCCCCCATCTCTATGTGTCCCCAAGTCTATGTGTCACTGTCATTACTTGTTGTTCTTTGAAGTTGCTCTTTATTGTTGTTTTTAAGGGAGACGCAAAGCGATGTTCCCCCTGTCTATATGTGTAGGTCTATGTGTCCACACCTTCTTTGTCATATTATGTGACACCCAGCACCATGCGAAGGGGCATTAAGTGTCAAACTGACAGGATTCTGAGATAATGGTACATTGAGAAACTTCAGACAATTATCTTTCTAATGACCCAAGAACCATTCTTGAATGTTGTTTCCGTTTTAAAGTGCAGAGCATTTAAAGTTAGCCTGAGCGTCACCCATTTTGAGAAAACATGTCCAAAGTCTAGCCTAGCTGAAGAAAATGCATTGACCTACTCACAAAACACTTATAAGACCATTTGTACCATATTAAAGATTGCCTTTATAAATATAAAGCAAGTTGCTAGAGAACAAGGAAAATAGCTAACACGAAAATACCCATAACTCAAAATGTGAAAAAATTAGCAGTTTTACTTTCCAAGCCTGTTGTGAGAAACTAGCCCCTGCGACTTAATGCCCCTTTCGTGGTGCTGGGTCACATATGTGCTTGTTCTATGTGTCCCCATCTCTATGTTTTTAATGTGTCCCTGTACGAAGCGTATTTACATGGATGCTCCTCCTTTCAGGATGTCCTGAATGAGTGGTGAGAGATTAGCGTCCAATCGCATAGAGACCCTTATGAACGGTATTCCTGAATGTCCTGAACTGCAGGATTTTTAAATGGCCTTGAGTGTGTCGCCAGATTATGAGAATTTGGCATGCATTGTAGAACTCTTGTACAATAAAAAGGGCAATATTTAAGCATTTTCTATGATTAAAAAAATTGTACTAGTCTAGATTGGTTGAAAAAAGAGCAGTAAATGTTTGATTCTTTGCTTGAATGCTTCCAGGAGCATTTCTGTATTTATTCCTCCCATGGTTAGTGTGAAGCCTGAATGAGTGAGTCAGATGTGCGCATGTATTGTGTACATGGTTTACATGTTCTGTTCATTGTGTTTTGTGCATGGATTTGAGCGTGTGACAGTGCTTAAAGAACCAATCACGTGTCAAAAGCACGTGTTTCACGTGTTTTCCCTGAAGATATCTTTGTGTAAATCTTGTTTTGACCAGGTCTCACTCCCATACAGAATGCCCCAGTGAGATTCAAAGAAAGCAGATTTTAAAGAGCAGCAAAGGGGGAAATTTGTATGTGGGTCACAGCTACCCAGAGAAAAGAAGGGACTTAATTGTGGTGCGCCAGTGTATCTTTAAAGGTGTGCATTGTAGACAAATTCTTAATAAAAGGCAATATTCTTTGTTTCCAATGACAATAAACTTATTGATTGATTGATTCTTTGTTTGATTCCTTGATTCCTTAATTGACCGATTGATTGATTCCTTTCGCTCCTCCCGTGTGTGTCAGGGCGTGGCATGGGTGGCAGTTTGAGGCGGGGGGTCGTTTCGAGGTGCTGGTGCCGGACGTGAGCCGCGTGTTCCGGCAGCCCTTCAGAGCCGCGGGCCCCGAGGCCGACCTGGTTCTGAGCTTTTCCTGCACCCACGCACCACCAGCCTGTGAGTGGGGAACTCGGGGAAATTAGCTGTCTATGGTTCATACCAGGCAGTGGGACTCACCTCTTATTGACTTTTTACTGCCCTGGTTATTTTACGATGGTTAAAGCGAAACGCACGAGTCAGACTCGCTTTAACTCATTCGCTGGCAATGAATTTTTTTTTACTGATAAAAAATCCTCACAAATCACTCCAGCCATTCACACAAACAAAACTGATAAACAAAAGGATTCCTGAAAGATTGATTACTTTTTTTCCTTCAGGTTTAGACATAGGGCGTGGCAGATCAGACTTTTTTTTTGAGGCGGGGGGACTTTATATAGGTGCTCTACACCGATTGGTTTCCCCACAACAAACCGCTACAAAAGCAAAGTCAGAGGCAAAATTGCCCTCTAAGGGAGCGAAGCGAGTTTAGAAGGCCCAAGGTATCAGGCCTGCCTACTGCTACGATTTGGCCTAGCACCTACGAAAAACCAGCTTTGCTACGAAGCTACGGGGAACTTGCAGACGCATTTTCTTTTTGCTTGTGCCGTTCCTGGTTTTGTCTGTTTCCAAGAGCAGATGCGCGATAACCTAGTCACTTCCGTTTTTATCAAAGTGACTGCGCATGCGTTCTTATTACTTTGAAAAAATGCGCACTCCAGCAGCAGTAGCGATTCGGGAGAATGTTTTAAGTGAAGAAAAACTAACCCAAACCAGAAAACGAAAATCATCTGATGGTGATGATGATGATGATGATGATGATGATGATGATGATGATGATGATGATGATGATGATGATGATGGTGATGATGATGATGATGATGATGATGGTGGTGATGATGATGATGATGGTGATGAAGATGATGATGATGATGATGGTGGTGATGATGATGATGGTGGTGATGATGATGATGATGATGATGATGATGATGGCGATGATGATGATGATGATGGTGGTGATGATGATGGTGGTGATGATGATGAGTTGATGGTGATGATGATGGTGGTGGTGATGATGATGATGATTATAATGACGGTAATGGTGACGATGATGATGATGATGATGATGATACCTGAGGCCGACCTGGTGTTTGAACTGTTCCCTTACCCACGCACCACCAGTCTGTGAGTGTAAGGGTGATGATGATGGTGATGATAGTGACAATGGCAAAGACATTTTTAAATTGATATGCTTATTGTTTATGAAAGTGTGAACACTTGTAAAAAGAAGAACCATCTTTGGATCTGACAACACTCCGTCACACAGCTATTTTTTTGCTTCACTTTGCGTCCTCCCTGAGAACAATAACGAAGAGCTATTTCAAAGAACAATGACTCTGGAGAAAGATCAAAAAGAGACGCAGAGAACAATTAGTCTGGAGGTTGTGTTTCATCCAATTAACGTGGGTGAAGGTACTTCAGGCATGCATCAAGGACAGCGTGTGTTGTGTGCAGGGAGCAGTCATTATCTGCAGGGGTTGATCAAGGACAGTGTGTGTTGTGTGCAGGGAGCAGTCATTATCTGCAGGGGTTGATCAAGGACAGCGTGTGTTGTGTGCAGGGAGCAGTCATCAGTGTTGCAGCACCTGGGTGAGCTGATGGAGAAGCAGTATGAGGACTACCTGCAGGGGTTGATCAAGGACAGCGTGTGTTGTGTGCAGGGAGCAGTCATTATCTGCAGGGGTTGATCAAGGACAGCGTGTGTTGTGTGCAGGGAGCAGTCATCAGTGTTGCAGCACCTGGGTGAGCTGATGGAGAAGCAGTATGAGGACTACCTCCAGGGGTTGATCAAGGACAGCGTGTGTTGTGTGCAGGGAGCAGTCGTCGGTGTTGCAGCACCTGGGTGAGCTGATGGAGAAGCAGTATGAGGACTACCTCCAGGGGTTGATCAAGTACAGCGTGTGTTGTGTGCAGGGAGCAGTCATTATCTGCAGGGGTTGATCAAGGACAGTGTGTGTTGTGTGCAGGGAGCAGTCATCGGTGTTGCAGCACCTGGGTGAGCTGATGGAGAAGCAGTATGAGGACTACCTCCAGGGGTTGATCAAGGACAGCGTGTGTTGTGTGCAGGGAGCAGTCGTCGGTGTTGCAGCACCTCAGTGAGCTGATGGAGAAGCAGTATGAGGAATACCTCCAGGGGTTGATCAAGGACAGCGTGCCCCTCACCACCCGCAGCCTCAAACAGTGTGTGCACAGCCTGGAACCCCCGCCAGACTTCTCTGACAAGGACAAGTCAGTGTGTGTGTGTGTGTGTGTGTGATACTTTTCTGAAAAAGACAAGTCTGTTTGTGTGTGTATGAAAGGGGGTTGGGGGGTTAAGTCATTTTAAGTTAGTTTCTTGTGCCTGAATTGTGTGATTGTTTTTCTCTCCAGTGCTTTGATGCCTTAAATGAGAATGATTGAGGCGCGTGCGCACGCGTGTGCGTGCGTGAGTGAGTGCGTGCGTGCATGTGTGCATGCGTGCGTGCGTGTGTGTGTGTGTGTAAAAGGGGTTATGGGTGTATAAGAGAGAGAGAGTTTGCTTCTAAGCATAGACGCATAGAGAGAGAGAGAGCTTGCTTCTAAGCAAAGACGCATAGAGAGAGAGCTTGCTTCTAAATGTGAACCACCTCAAACTGTGTGTGTGTGCGTGCATGCATAAGTGTCTGTATGCGTATATGTCTGTCTGTCTGTTTTGTGTTTGTGTTCTTGCGCATATCTCTCTGTGACTGTCTGTGTGTATGTGTGTGTGCACCACGCCTTGCAGACGCTCAGTGGCGGTGTACTATGAGCAGCAGAACTCCCAGGACTTCAGACTGCTGGGAGACATCTGCCGCTGCTTTGGCCTGGTGTCCCCCCTCAACTGGCGCCCCAAGAACCTCCACAATGGCATGCTCCGGTACGTAGGGACGCATGGGGGTGTGCCTGAATCCTCTTCTTCTTCTTCTTCATCATTATTTTCTTCATCATTATCTTCTTCTTCATCATTATCTTCTTCATCATCTTCTTCATCATTATCTTCTTCATCATTATAGTGTCCCCCCTCAACTGGCGCCCCAAGAACCTCCACAGCGGCATTCTCCGGTACGTAGGGACGCATGGAGGTGTGCCTGAAACTTCTTCTTCTTCTTCTTCGATTGCTCAGACAGTTTCCTGTCAATTACGAGCGCAGATGCATCATGCTGCCATTATGCGCCTAACTAAGAAATAGGCCCAGCAAGTCCGACTTCGGCTGGAGCAGGAAATGTTTTTTAAAGTGAAAAAGGCAGGAGAATGGACCCCGGTAAGGCAGAAAGACAGTAGATGACAGCAAGCAAAGGGAAAAGGCAGAGTCAAAGAGAGTGACAGATTAAAGGAAGTTACAAGCACAAAACTTCCAGAAGGTGGGGGAACTATTTATACAAAAGACCCCACCGGTATCCCCACGGGGGGCTGAAACCTGAATTTGGGCAGTTTGGCGTTGGTTCAGGAAGTGGTCTGCTTGAAACAAACCGTGTCCCTCAAGGAATTGATATTGCTCTTAGGCTTAGAATTAGGCTTAACCCTTTCGCCGCCAGCCATTTTTTAGCCACAATTTTCGATTAAACTTAATGGATCAGAGAAACGATTTTGTCAGCAATATTGGGGATTCCTCTGTGACATGTTTAAAATAAGGCCTATCCTTACTTCTTAAAATCAAGAACACAAAACCGTTGGATAACAGACCCAGATTTTAAAGCTTTCTATGAAATGGGTATAAATCATTATGGTGCAAAAATGCGACATTGGCGGTGAAAGGGTTCAAATCAACCTCAATCAATAATCATGGGGAAAATACATACACTTCATACAAGCACAATACAATGATTATGTATACGATATGGACAAATGTAATCATAGTGTGGTAAAATAATAGGAAAGAGGAAGAGGGAGTTGGGGGAAAAATAATAATGACTGTGTGTGTGTGTGTGTGTGTGTGTTTCAGGTTCTGGTACCAAGGCAGACATGTTTTTCTTATTGGTTCTTCTACACCGTATTACAAGAACAAGCCTGAGATTGATGAGTCCTCTTCCTAGATAATGTTTATTTATTTATTTATTTTATTAATTAATTTTTTTTTTTTTTTTTTTTTTTTTTTTTTTTTTACATTTTAGGCCTTTTTCCTGACATTTTTTAAATTTTATTGTAAGTTAAGCTTTCAACTGTATTTTATTTATAGGACAAATTTTTTTTATTTGATTGTTTATTTTTCTTTACTGAACACAGAAGTTGGATATTATTGTTGAAATATTTGAAAATGATTGGTAAGAGTTGTAACGGTTCTTGTTGCCATATAATGAAATGCTTCGTGCGAATGGAATGTTATATAGAAAAAGTGTGAAATATCCTACCAGAGCTTTCCTATTACAGCTCAGCAGTCATTTTAATTTTTTTAATTTTTAAGACTTCTTCTTTTAGAGCATTGTAAATATGACAAATGAACAATCTTAGAATTGTGATGCCAAACTATGTATTTTTTTTTTTTTTTAAAGGAAAAAAGAAATCCTTTCTGTGATCTTACTGCACTGAAGTTTTGTACATTTTCCCACCTTAATTGTTGGCTCGAATCATTCCAGTGATTAAAAACATTTTTTGTTGAGTTTGTGCTTGTGGATTGCCGCAGCTAGAGGAGCCGAGCGACATTGGCGATAGAACCAAGTAAGCTACGTTTTCTTGCCATGTTCTGGGAAATCATGGTAAATTCCTGATTTTTAAGATTTTCGTTCCTGAAAATAAAAAACAGGGTAGGCATCTGCAGGGCTCCCACTCGTCCCGTTAAACAAGGGGTCCCAGGGACTCCCATAACTTATGGTATAGAGGGTCCTAGAGGCGGGATAGAGGGTCCCAGTGGCAATGCGAATGCTAAAAATAATTTTTCTAGTGCATGCCTGGGACCCCCTGCATATTCTTTTAGAGGGTCCTTTAGAATTTTAGTACTTTATAGACCCCCAAATGGGGGTCCCTGGGAACCCTGCTTCATTACAGTAAAGGTGTTTTGATGAAGATATTTGTTATTTGGTATATTCTAGTCACAGAGACATCTGTGAAATTCGGGCTGCTCTGCCCCGGAGAGCACGTCGCCACAAGTGCAGCGCCTACCCACTTTTTTTTTTTTTTGGGGGGGGGGGGAGAGGGCACAGGGTGAAAAGGGTGTGTGGGCACACTTGGAAAACCTATCTATCAATTTGGCCATACCAGGCAGCAGGATTTCTTCCTGCTCTTACCGACTTTCAACTGTCGTGAGATTTTTACCTGCGTAAAGCGCACGGGTCAGACTAGCTTTAAGTCCCCATCCGAAGGACTCGACGTTCAGTTCGATTTTCCTGTCAAACTAGAAAGAAAGGGCGAGGAGGCCGGGATTCGAACCCGGGCCACTCGCGCTGCAGTCACGCATTACATTTGGCAGGCGAACGTCTTGACCACTCTGCCACCTTTCTCCCTCCCGTATGTATTGGCATTTGTCTCAAATTTTGATAATTTTGTTTTTTATTTATTACTAGATGTGTTGTGTTGTGTTGTTCCCTAGCCAAAAAAAAAGTTTTTATCTGAGCATTTCGTTGCTCTGTTTTTGATTGATGTTTGTTTTCTTGCCATATTATAGGTCTGACCACGGCTTAGTTTCATAGTTTTTTTAGCACAAAGAAACGTGCTGTGGTGTTTTGGATTTTTATCATTTCAGATTTATGTGTCAGTTTGGGTACTCTTGCTACGCACATTAACTTTGATTCTTTTTTGTGGAGACAGCTAGAAAGTGACATCAGTGAATCGGGGGGGATTGTACTTGCACACGCATGTATCATTTTTGCACATTATAATTGGGTTTTTTAATCATATCACGTATCTGCCAACTATTTTCAATGATCATGCATTTTTCCAAAATTCCTTCCAGTTCCATAATTCAGCATTTCCCCATTAAAAACAAAGAAACAAACAAATTCTGAAATTTAAAGCAAAAAAACAACCAAACAAACAAAAATACTGTGATTCACATAAGAATCTGATTAACACAGTAGGTTTGTTCAAATTTACATCAGTCAATGCTTGCTGGATTTTGTTGCTGTTGTGATTGGTTTTTGTCAGAAAATGACGAGTTTGTTTCTCCAGGGTTCGTACGGTCTTTAAAGGTCGGTAAAAACTTGTAAAAAAACGCCGCCCCATTTTTAAGCCCTTAAAAAGTCTGTAAAAACAGCCATTTTGTCCAGAGTTTTTAAAAAGTCTATTTTTTATCAACAAGCTTATCCTTCCCAGTACATAATTTGACGATCAGTTCTATTCAGAACAAAATGCCCCAGTACAAATCCTGAAAAATCTGGTAGGTCACTTATCTCCTTTGAAATTCGGATAGCTCCCATCTGGAAAGATCGTCGACGCAAGCGCAGCGCCACCCATTGTGTGTGCGTTACCGTCATATAGGCCTAAAGTCCTTATTTTGGGGGGAAGGGTCTTTAAGAAGTCTTTAAAAAGTTTGTAAATTTGGAAGGGAAAAATCTGTACGAACCCTGACATAAAACAATGTGCTAAGCTTTTGGGAGCTACGCCCTCTCCTACTGGGGGAAACTGAATTGGCCCACTCATCCACCCACCACCCAACAGGATTCCCAACAGGATTTTCTTCATCGTCGTCGATCGTCAAATGAGTGCTGATGCATATGCATGGTTGCAACCTTGCCTCGGATACAAGGCGGCGCCTGTTTTTCAAAATTTTGACTACCCCAAAAAATTGATTCAAAGTTCAAGGAGAAAAAAGTGTTGAATTCTCACTTTACAAGCCTGGAATAAGCTTCAAATTGAGTATGATTTAGATTTTTCTTCAGCTTCAGGGGGGGCTTTGGGGGCGTTCGCAGCCCCCCCTAACCCCACAACAGGGGCCTGGGCGGACCCTGGACCCCTACCTTGCCTGTTTTTGGATTTTCTCCAGTTGCATCCATGACCATGCTGCCGTTATGCACCTAAGAAAATAGTTAGGCCCAGCATGTCCGTCTTTGGCTATAGAAAATCTTTGTAAGAACTACTAGAATAAAGGTGGGAGAATGGACCAGTAAGGCAGAAAGATAGTAGATGACAGCAAAAGCAAAGGGAAAAGGCAAGAGTCAAAGAGAGTGACAGTTTAAAGGAAGTTGCAAGCACAGAACTTCGAGAAGGTGGGGGAACCATTTGTACTATTACCCCCCACTGGGGGGGCAACTGGATTGGAAAGGCTGGAGTGTTACTTTTCATGTTTTGGAAGTTGGACTTTCAATTTTTCATCAAGTGCAATATTGTTACAATTGAGTCAGAGTGTTCTCGCTGGTCGTTCAATGTCTTTATTGGCGAATGTTTGTCAAAAAGCTAAAGGTTGGTAACTAATCAAAATAATATATATTTTCAAAAACACAAATACACACTTACGTTTTTCCCTACTGGTGGGGGCATGAAATTCTTGCAGAGTGCTCAGTTTCTGTGACGTTAACGCGTTGTGTCGTGTTCATTCTACGCAGTTCAGAACACAGTTGATTCTGTGCTCCATATGCAGAAATGTGTTTAGCTTTTCTTCGTGTTTTATGTTCACAATCATTTTGTTGGTGCTTTTTTTGTTTACTTTACATTTGAAAAGGTAGCATTTATTCCAGAGTCCCGCATTTGTTACTTTTTCTTACGATATTTATATGATTTTTTGTTGTTATTTATTAACCCCTTCGCTGCCTATATACGTCCTCTATAGCGCATGAAAGAAATAAAATAAAAAGAGAGAGAGCAAAGGAAAAAGAGAAAACCCTAATCTACAATGACCCAGCCAGCTGGTTCTCCCTGTAGATCCCCAACATGATGGTGTCTGTAAATAGGTATCAGGTATTTTTTTGATTAGGTATTAGGTACTTTATAGTCACAGAGGCGTCTCTGTGAAATTCGGGTTGCATCCCACCTGGAGAGCGCGTTGCAGCCAGAAGCGCGCCACCCAATTTTATTATTATTTTTTGGATGTGTGTCATAGGTGTCATTAAGCTACCATTTTCATGTTAATGATATCAACAAAGGTGGATAACTCTCAATTCACAGGGATGGGAAATATGTGCCCAAAGGCGTATTTACTATCCAGTAAGGTTGGCATTACTCCCCAAAGGACCTTCTGTGCGCCCCTCTATTGTCAGTGAACAGAATACGGTTTGTTAGCTTTGTCTTCAGTTTTCATAGAACACGTGAACAATTGCAAGTACATGAAAAATAACTTGTTTTATTGTGTGTACTTTTTGCATGACTTTTACCAATTTATCTCTCGGGAGAGGCCACGAAATGGCTCTAAAAAAAACACCCAAATAATTTTTTTGGGCGTTGGTCCTGGACCCCAAAGGGGACTAGGCGGCTCCTTGACCCCAAACTTTGTACTCCCCAAGCACTTTGGCCAATAGGAATTGTTCGGAAATAATTAAGGGGAGTAATTTCATGGTGTGGGAGTGAGCTTGCCTAATTCAATCGGTCAAACAGGGGAAGTCACTCTACCATCAGCTCTCGTAGCCTATCGACTCGTGTGTTTGAGCAGACATACAGTACTTAGATCAACATGCGCCATTCTAAAAATGTATGTCATTTATATTTTTACGTCACATTTTGCAAGTTTTATCAGTTTGTGGCCATTGCCCACCCCTAATTTTTCTAAAAAAAATGTTTGCAAGTCGCTGACTCGCATCCTGCGGTTTCAAGCTTCGACGCCATTGTTGCATTGTTGCTATGGTATTTGACCGAGTAATGGAGGTAAGCAACTGTAATTTTCACGAAGTGCTCTCCCCTATTTTTTTCAGAAAATCATTTATTCCCATGCCTGATTTAAAAGGCGCTCAACTCGTCATCAAAGCCACCTATAGCGCCAACTTCATTTTTGTTTGTTTTAAATGACGTTTCTGGGCTGGTTTCTCAGTGCCTTTTATCTGTGCAGAGCTAGGCGGTTGGTGCCTTAGGTGGCTCTGATTTTGACGGGGAGTTGTGTACCTTTTAATAGGGAGTAAGGCAGTGAGCACATACACGCACAAGTTCCGCACGGAAGCCCACGCGCAATCCAGGAAATAAAAAATATCTTGAAGTTAAAAAATACGAAACAGTGTGCTCTTTGTGTTTTTGTTGTTGCAGTTTTTAATTGACTTGCATTGTATTTGTTTGTATTCTTTTTAAAGCGATAATCATGTGTCCATTTGCATTTGATTCTACTTGTTCTTTCTTGTTGGAGTGATGTAGAGTACTATTACTACTAACAGGTCTGCGCATTGGTTGGGTACACATGTACACCCCCCCACCCCCCACCCCCCCACACACACTTTGAAATCATAGAGATTGTAAAGAAATCATGTCATGCTTGCGTCATTGTTTGCGTCTCATTTTGAGGGGTACGCAGCCCCCTTTGGTACTCTATATAGAGTTGCACCGTAGTGACTTTTGCTAACATTGATATTTTTTTGGTGTGACTTGCAGTGTGTTTTACTGGTGTTTGTTTCTCATTGCAGTGATATTAGCTTGATAAGATGATGTTGGCTCGTTTCACCATTCAACTACAGTGGAACCTCCCTATGACAACCTTCCCTATAAGACTCCCTCTTCTTCTTCTTCTTCTTCTTCTTCTTCTTCTTCTTCTTCTTCTTCTTTGTTCCCGGCCATATCAGATGGTCAGTCTGCTTTGGTTGATGAAGGCCGCGGTCAACAGCAGCAACTCAGCAGGACCCCATAGCTTGTCACGGAATTCCACAGGCCTGGGCCAGAATGAATTAATGAAAAATGGTGCTTTACGTCCTCTCGGTCTGGAACAAACACATATGGGACATTTGTAAATACAAAGATGGTGGGAACAATACTGGAGGCAATGCCCGAAGGCAGTGCAACTCCAACAAAGTCCCGATTTTTTAACAATATAGATAGGTGTAGCGGTAACCACGCCTCGGTTTAACCTCATCGGCTATGGTACCGCCACAAGTTTGTTATCAGTGAATGTTTGAATCTGAAAAGTTAGGCCTGGGCCAGATCTCACATCTCCCTCTAAAAGGTTACCCAGACATTTTCACCGATTTTACCGCCTTCATATCCAGACTAGACCTACTGAGTGTCTACCTCCGTACAAGACCTTTTTGCACTGTTTGTTAAGGTCTTATACAGAGGTTCCACTGTATTTCTCTCCACCCACCATTTTAAAAAAATTGATAATCTTCGGTAGAGCAACATTTTTTTTTTTTTTACCTTCACAGAATTCCAGTGTGTGTATAATATCTGCATGTGTGTTGAAACTTCTTGATGTTTTTCCTTATATGTAATTATGGATTGAGTGATTGGAAGTTTCAAGTGCATGCTAGACATGGACCATGTTGATTTCTCTGTGCTCTAATTGAGTTTTGATGTTTGAAAAATGACAAAAAATATCATAGATGAGATGTTTGTAATATTTAATGAAGTATGACTGAAGAAAAAGAAAGGGCATGAAATACAAAGAAAGAGAGTGTCTGTTGCTCCATTTTGTTTATGTGGATATTCTTTTTCTTCTGCATTCCCAGGCCATACGGGTAAGGTACGTATGTGTCCGGTTTTCAGTTTTTCACTGGTCTCCCCGCTGCATGCAGCCAACACATTCTGATTTTGGAGGATTTTCTGTGGATAATCTAACAATGTTATGCCCATTGTGCTTGTCTCAAATCTCCATACAGCTTCGCGGCAAGTTCGCCCCAAACTGGGTTTTTTTGTGTTTAAAAAAAAAAAATCATCAGTATGACAAACAAAAAAATGATGAGGAAATTCTGACCTGTAGAGGAAGTCATTGAGGAGCGTTTGAACTTATCAGGCATGGTAGACCTCCGCGAATCGAGGAAAATCCGCGAAACAGTTTGAAACAAAATTATTTTAAAATGCTTTGAAATGGCATGAAAAAGTGAAAATTTCACTCATTTATTGAATTTTATTGAATTTTCTTCGGCCCCCTGTACCCCCGGCCATTTTCCTTGAAAGCCACTCTGCCCCCACTACCATGCCTGACTTATGTTCTTCGTCGGCAGGCAGTTCAGAGGAGAATGGTAGATTGGGACCAGGAAGGGATAAAATCAGGTTGGGGGGGTTGGGGGGGGGAGGGGGGGGGGGGGGGGGGGGGAAGGGATTGGGGGGGGGGGGGTGGGGGGGGTGAGCACATTGTGGCAGTGTAAAGACAGAAAAGAAGTGTAAAAGGGGAAAAGTAATTGGGGGTTGTATTGTAGGTTAGGTTAGGTTAGGTACATTATAGTCACAGAGGCGTCTGTGAAATTCGGGTTGCTCCCACCTGGAGAGCGCGTCGCAGCCAGAGGTGCGCCACCCAATTTAAACCAAAAAGAATTTATGCGATTTTTTTGTGTCACTGATGAGGAAGGAAGGGGGGGGGGGGGGGGTTGCTAAATTTTGACCAAATGACAACTTTTTCGTTGCCACTGGGTTTAACGTATGCTAAGTGCATGGGCACACGGGACCTCGGGTTTATCGTCTCATTCCGAAAGACTCCACGTTCAGACCGTATAAGGCCTAGTGCAAAGTGAGAGGAATAAATCCCCTGTACCCAGGTTCGAACTCGTGTTTACTTGACACAAAGCGAACGCGCTACCACTGTGCCACTCTACACTCTGTAGAGGTTCAGGGCCAAAGAAGTAGAAAAGTGGAACAGTGAGTAAGTACGCCCAATGACAAGTGGCAGTACAAACAACTCCTCTGAACGAGAGCCTGTGATGTTTTACATGGGTGCAACTTTTCATGGTATACAAGGATTTCCTGTTTTTTGAATTTTACCAGAAAAGGAAGTTCCTTTTTTTAAATTTGTCAAACAAGATCTTTTGTGTGTCTACTGTATTTTTCAAACACTTTAAAATAATAAGCATTTGTATAAATTGTGAAAAAAGCAAACTAAAATACTTTCATAAATCAATGTTTGCTTCAGCTGCAGGGGGACATTTATCCATGGACCCCGGCAAAGACTGTATAGGGGAAGATAAGCATCCGGTCTCTTTTCCCTATATGAGTAGTGAGGACAGAAACACTGGTTATGTCCCTTTTAAACAAACAGGACACATTTTACACGTCGATAGGCCAGTTGAATTCTCCGTTCAAGTTCCAGTCTGAGTTTTTGGATAGCCTCCACTGTGAAAGTGTACTGTCCCCACTAACGATAACTCTATCAGCCCGGTTCGCCGAGCTCTTAAGTAAGCCATCTTACCCTTTTAGAATATCTTTGACCCCGGCCTTTCATTTTGTGTAGTTGCACCCATGTGTTTGTGAGTCTCTTTGGCGAGTGGCCTCCATAGTGTCGCTAGCCATGAGAATATTGACCTTGTCATTGAAACCCAGTGGGAGGGAATGTTCCCTCCCCCCAAGGGCACGCCCACATGTCTGTGAATCGAATACTGAGAGCAGGTCTTGTGGAATCATTATAACAAATGTGTTTGGGGAGTGTGTGTGGGGGGGGGGGGGGGGTCGAGGGGGGTCGAGAGGGTAAAATATTATTTTTTTAAAAAAAAAAGCAAACCTTGTTAAGAATTATTGAAAGGCACCGCAAGGCCCCCCCCCCCCACACACACACACCATCTCAGAACACCCCCCCCCCCCCCCCCCCGTTTCTGGACCCTCGCTCCACCCCCCCCCCCCCCTCCCCCCCCCCCTCCATTAATATTTCAATATCTGTTAACGTTTCTTTGGAATGTGCACTTCTAAAAAAAAATGTGCACAAACAGCTTTTATGTGTTATGATATTAATCACAAGATGATATCGAAAATCAACTAACCGTGACCCGCGGCAAACATGCTCTTCATGATTTCCTGAATAGCATTTGAAATCACACGTCAAGTTTCAAGTTTCCACTGTCACGTAACCCCTCTTTTTAGCAAAAATTCAGGCATTGTATTCATGAGTGCATCTTTAACTAATTCGCATGGGAGCGATTTTGAATGATTAGAAAACCCTCACAAATCACTCCTCCCATGCACACAAACAAAACATACATAAACAAAAGGAGAAATGAATGAAGATTACAGGTTTTTACTTCAGGTTTAGACTTTGGGAAGTGGTAGATCAGACTTCTTTGTATTATTATTAGACTTTATATAGAAAAACTCTACACCGATTGGTTAGCCCACAACGAACCGCTACAAAAGCAAAGTCAGGGGCAAAATTGTGGTCTAAGAGAGTTAAGCGAGTTTAGAAGTGACCAAAGTATGGTGTGCTCACAGATTTACTTCCATTGAAGCAAATGCATCAAATTGACAGCTATCTATTAATTCCGGATATATATCGCCATCCGCATGCAAAAGAGACGTAACTTAAAGATGGTCAACTTCGATGTGTTGGACTTACCAGTTGATCTAGACAAGCTGCATCACCTAACAAAGCTGTAAAACAAGAATTTGCAAAGATAAAACATCAATGGTGACGCTAAATGAACAAAAAAATGACGTTATTTGACCTGAAATGACCAAAATATTGAGTTTTCCATTCCTCATGTGAAGTGACGTCATTCGTCTTACGTCTCTTTTGCATGTGGGAGACGATATATGTCCGGAACGACTTGAATGAGTTAAACAGTTAACTTAGGTAGTAACATGTAAATTGGAAGAAACTGTCAATGCGATTGGCGGTCTATGATAATTTACATGACTGTTAATACTGTGTTAGCTGTTTAAGACGCACTCATGAATACCGTTCCTGCTTCTGTCACTTCTTGTAGATTTGAGAAAGTTATGTTACGACTTTTGTTTGAAGGAATATTGAAAGCAATAATTATTTTGCTGTTTCACGGAAGCTTTTGTTGTTGTTGTTATTATTTTCATCATGTTTGCATAAATTTCATACAATTCCGTGTCATCCACTTCACAAAGCTACAAAGATTAGTTTGTCACATTTAGTTCAGATATGTGTTTTCACAATAAATGCTGTGGTCTTTTCAGAAAATGCATGTTTTTGTGTATTTTGAGAGAGAGAGAGAGAGAGAGAGAGAGGAGAGAGAGAGAGATGTTGTGTGTGGTGGTGTGCGTGTGCGTGCGTATTGTGTGTGTGTGTGTGTGTGCGCGTGCGTGTGCTTGCTTATTTTCTTTCTACAAATAGATATAACGGCCAATTGCCTCTATATCACTTTGCTTTTCTGTTGTACGTTTTTCTTTCTGTCTTTCTGCGGGGAAAAAAGGAGAAAAAGAAATAAAAATCCCGGATGTAACTCATTTGCCGTCAAGGTGACAAATTTGTTCTCTTGCATTGCTTCCTCCTTTTAAAAAAAATTAAAAAAAATTGACTTTTTTTTTTTTTTTTAGAAGAAAAGTTGTGTGTGTGTGTGTGTGGGTGTGTGCTATTTGATTCCCATGTTTTTCAAAAGAAATTAAGCCAAATGTTTTAATTTTGTTTTTAGTAACTTGTATTTAAAAAGCGTGTGTTTGTGTGTGTTTGCGTGTGCGCACTCACGCAGACGTTTCATTTAATTTAAAATATCTTATTCTTGCCCCCCCCCCTCCCCCCTACCCCCCCCCCCCCCTCATTCTCATTCCTACTTTCTCATCTCATTTACCGGGTGCCTCCCATAAGCGCGCGTTTTACCTACTCTCTAAAAGCGCGGGTCCAAAAAATGAAGCTAGAAAGAGCGCAATGTTTTTGTCCAATAAGCGCGCATCTTTGGAACCTAAGAAAGATCGAGGATGTCAAAAAGAGCGCGTTTATAAAATGTGATGTAAAACCCTAAACCTATAACCCTATCCCTAATCCTATCCCTAATCCTATCCCTAACCCTATCCCTATCCCTAACGTGGTGATGTGTTGAACCGTGGACATATCGAACGTTTCTTTCTCCAAAACAGCAAGAAGACTGAAGTTTAGCCAACAGACGAGTGCAAATGGTAAATGTCTGGTGAGAACGATTTCACCTATGCGCGCTTATTAGCACGAAAACCACACATTCACGTGTGCTCTTTTTGGCATGAACACGCGCTCTTATTAGCATGCAAAATGCGCTCTTTTAGGCGCGCGCTTATTAGCGGTGCGCTCTTTTCGACTGCTCCGCATTTACCTCCTATACTTTATTCCCTTGCCATCTTTCTTGCACCACCCTTCCCCACTCTTTTGGCTTAAATAATCTGTAATATGCCAACAACACATAGGGGAAGACGGGGTAAAAAGCGCATGGGCGGGTAAGAAGCCCACCCCAATTATCTCATGAAATAAAGAAAATTTCAGTCCAATGTGACCATGAGACGAATGCTAGACATTAACGCTCGTCTCATGGGCAAAATGAGACTGAAATTTGCTTCAGTTCATGAGAGAATTGGGGTGGGCTTCTTACCCGCCCATGCGCTTTTTACCCCGTCTTCCCCTACAATTCCAAATAATACAGAAAAAAATAACAGCAACAAGCTAGAAGCTTATAGCCTGTGCCTTCCACAATTTATCTGTGCATGGCGGTCGGCAAGGAAGGATAACATACAAAACATACTTAGAATTTATAAATAACAAAATCCATTGGTGAAAACTCACAGAACAACAAGGTAACAAAAATAGTTTGAAAAGTTAATTATAAACATTGTAGATAAAAGTGATTGAAATCCAAGGAAAAAGATAACAGTAAAATATGGAAATCTCATGAGAAAGGAAAACTGCAAAAATTTGAAAGAGATGATAGGGAATGCATTGTAAGCAATTAACTGAAAAATCTTATGAAGTAACAAAACACAAAATATCAATTTCAAGAAAATTTCATTTCAATTCTGGCGGTTCCATCCTCAGTAATTAATTGGAACATTTTCAATAATTGTACTCATATGAACCCTCACAAGCGAACTCGTGCACAAGCATAAGCACGAACACGTGCACACACAGACAGAGATAAATGCAAATATTTAAATAAACAATGGCGGATCTAGTATGGGATATGTAAACATTTAAATGAACATACCAACGATTAAAATATTTTAGACTGATAAATGAAATTCTGAACTGTTTCAAAAATCCTTGAGTTTACGTTATTTGGGACACGGAGATCCCCGTTCAAAAGAATGTGTATTTCAGTGTAGTTAGTAGGTAGGGTTAGGATCGTATTAAGTCGGGCAACGTGAAACAGCTGACAAGATAAGAGATAGTGTTCAGCGTTTTCTCGACCAACACCACAGCGACAGAGCGGATTGTCTACTAAATGACGCTTGAAGAGATCGTCGTGAAGGTCGCTAATTTCGAGGCGAAGCCTACAGTGTATTATCTGTTCCTTACGCTCACCAATATAATAGAAGTTTGGTACAATCGCATCATTTTAGACTACTCTATATGGAATACTATGTGGCGGTCCCATAGCCGATGAGGTTTAACCCGAGGCGTGGTTACCGCTACACACTTATCTGTATTGTTGAAAAAAATCGGGACTTTTACTGGTGTTGCATTGCCTCCGGGCATTGCCTCCAGTATTGTTCCCACCATCTTTGCATTTGGCAGATGTCCCATGTGTGTCTGTTTATCGCGTGTGTCGTGGTTACGGACCGAGAGGACGTAAAATACAATTTTTCATTGATTACATTCATTGACAGTTAAAGTAGTGTTTAAAATTGGCTCAAGGATGAGCCAATTTTAATTGAATTGGGCAGAGTGTAGTAGTGGAAGGTATGAATGAATTACGATAGAGGTTCTGTATTAAACTTCGGAACAGATCGTTCAAGTGGTCTTCTTCTATGATAAGGATTTCGTTCTGATGCAAGCTCTGGAATTAAAGAGAAGTAGGTAATCAGGACAAAAGCAAAGATATTCTAAAAGGGTAAGATGAACTACTTAAGAGCTCGGCGAACGGGCTGATAGAGTTATCGTTAGTGGCGACAGTACATCACCATTCACAACGTTTCACAATGGAGGCTATCCAAAAACTCAGACTGGAATTTGAACGGATAATTCAACTGGCCTATCGACGTGTAAAATGTGTCCTGTTTAAAAGGGACATAACCAGTGTTTCTGTCCTCACTACTCATATAGGGAAAAGAGACCGGATGCTTATCTTTCCCTATACAGTCTTTGACAAAAGCCATTGATGATTTTAATGTAATGAATAAGTTTGTGTCTTTTCCTTCTTTCTTTGAGGGTACAGAAACCTGATTCTTGATATAACTTATGATGACTTGTTCCTCTAACCGCTCCAAGTATAATTTGTATCCCTTCCAGATGTAAATGTTCAAGAGTTGCTGAGGGTATCTGTTCAATTGTCCCAGATAATATCAGCGTACTCGAAATGTGGTAGTATGAACGATTAATACATTATTTCTAAGGCTTTCCTAGATAAGTTTATATTTATAAATTTTTAGACAAGAAATCGACATTGTAACTTCACTAATTATGTTTTTGACATGTAAATCCCATTTGCACAAAACCAAAACAACCTGACGTTAATAAAATAAAATAAAAATAACATAAAATAAAACCTGACACAAATGATCGCAACAGCTCTCTGCTTCCAAAAGAGGCGGTGGGCTAACAGAAAGCCAGAAATGCGTGATGATTAATT
>CM065696.1:16202087-16223602 GCA_017654935.2 Phymorhynchus buccinoides
TTTACGTCTCATTTTCAGGATTTAGAGTTGTTTTATTTTCGCCCAATGTTTTAGTGATGATGTCCGATGAACACCAGCTAGTTGTGTGTGGCAGCTGATGAGTCCATGCCATGCGAACAGCCCTCCTGAGGTGGACAGTGCCTGGAAGAGAGGGTGGCACAGACATGCGGCCCAGCCTCAGTGAAGCCAGGTGGGCAGTCTGTGGGATTTGTTGTTTTTACTATAAGCGCACGTTTTTACCAGGCACCTCCATCCCAAATTTATATAAAATTCAGATTTTTGTTGTAATATTCTTTACTATTTCGTGGTGTCATATTATTAGCACAGCACTTGGTCCAGCTGCTTTAGTCATGCCTATTTTCAGGAACTCAGCACCCTGTATCTATACCAGTCCAAAGTTTGTATCCCTTCTTTCGTTTGTTGCTACCACTTGTAAGGTCTTTCCCTATCACTAACAACAATCATTGTAAAGAATACTTGCTTATGTGAAAGGAAATAACTTGAAAAAGAATAGCTCTCTGGGTAAAACTAAAAGCAGTCAGAATGTGGGGAATCTGTGTGCTGTGTGAAAGGAAATTACTTGAAACAAATAGCTCTCTGGGTAAAAACTAAAAGCAGTCAGAATGTGGGGAATCCTTGTGCTGTGTGAAAGGAAATGACTTGAAACAATAGCTCTCTGGGTAAAACTAAAAGCAGTCGGAATGTGGGGGAATTCGTGTGCTGTGTTAAAGGAAATGACTTGAAACAAATAGCTCCTGGTAAAAACTAAAAGCAGGGCATATTGTGGGAGTGAATTGGTGTGCTGTGTTAAAGGAATGAACTTGAAACAAATAGCTCTCTGGGTAAAAAAACGAAAGCAAGTCAGAATGTGTGGGAATGTATTGGTGTGCTGTGTGAAAGGAAATGACTTGAAACAATAGCTCTCTGGGTAAAACTAAAAGCAGTCAGAATGTGGTGAATTCGTGTGCTGTGATGAAGGAAATGAACTTGAAACAAATAGCTCTCTGGGCAAAACTAAAAAGCAGTCAGAATGTGTGGGGAATTGGTGTGCTGGTGGGTGAAAGGAAATAACTTGAAACAAAATATCTCTCTGGGTAAAACTAAAAGCAGTCAGAATGTGGGAAACTGGTGTGTGTGTGTTTGAAGGAAATGACTTGAAACAGACGGCGTCTCTGGGTAAAAACTAGAAGCAGTCAGAATGGTGTGGAATGTGGTGGGCTGTGTCAACAGGAAAAGTGACTTTGAAAACAAATAGCTTTCTCTGGTAAAACTTTAAAGGAGCCAGAATGAGGGGGACTGGTGTGCTGTGTGAAAGGAAATAATTTGAAACAAATAGCTCTCTGGGTAAAAACTAAAAGCAGTCAGAATGTGGTGAAGTGTGTGTGTGAAAGGGAATGACTTGCACAAACAGCTCCCTCTGTAGTAAAAACTAAAAGCAGTCCAGAATGTGGGGAATTTTGGTGGTCTGTTTGGAAGAAATGACTTGAAACAAACAGCTTTCTGTGGAAAACTAAAAGGAGTCCGAGAATGTGGGGAATTTGTGGTGCTGTGTAAAAAATAATAACTTTAAACAAATATCTGTCTGGGGAAACAAACTGAAAGCAGTCAGAATGTTGGGAATTGGTGCGCTGTGTGAAAGGAAATGACCTTGAAACAAACAGTTCTCTGGGTAAAGCTAAAAGCAGTCAGAATGTGGGGAATCCTTGTGCTGTGTGAAAGGAAATGACTTGAAACAAACAGCTCTCTGTGAGAAACTGAAAGGAACCAGAATGTGGGGGAATTCGTGTGCTGCTGTGAAAGGAAATATGACTTCAAACAATAGCTTCTCTGGGCAACAACTAAACGCGGTCAGAATGTTTGGGAATCGTTGTGCCCTTGTGGTGGGAAGGGAATGACTTTTGAACAAGAACTTCTCTGGGTAAAAACTAAAAGCAGTCCAAATGTGGGGAAATTGGTTGTGCTGTGTGAAAGGACAATGACTTGAAACAAACAGCTCTCTGGGTAAAAACTAAAAGCAGTCAGAATGTGGGGAATTGGTGTGCTGTGTGAAAGGAAATGACTTGAAACAAACGGCTCCTCTGGGTAAAACCCTAAAAGCAGTCCGAGAATGTGGGGAATTGGGTGTGGCTGTGTGGAAATGAAATGTACTTGAAAGACCAAACAGCTCCTCTGGGTAAAACTAAAATCTGTCAGAATGTGGGGAATTGGTGTGCTGTGTGCAAGAAAATAACTTCAAAACAATAGCTCTCCCTGTTAAAACCTACAAGCAGTCAGAATGTGGGGAATTGGTGTGCTGTGTGAAAGGAAATGACTTGAAACAAACAGCTCTCTGGGTAAAACTAAAAGCAGTCAGAATGTGGGGAATTGGTGTGGCTGTGTGAAAGGAAATGACTTTGAAACAAAATAGCTCCTTCTGGGTAAAACTAAAAGCAGTCAGAATGGTGGGGAAATTGGGGTGGTGTCTGTGTGAAAGGAAATGACTTGAAACAAAACCAAAAAACTCAGCTCTCTGGTAAAACTAAAGCAGTGGGAATGTGGGGAATTTGGTTTGGGCGTGGTGAAAGGAAAATGAACTTGAAAAAACAGCAAAACTAAAAAGCAGCTCAGACTGTGGGGAATCCTTGTGCTGTGTGAAAGGAAATGACTTGAAACAAATAGCTCTCTGGGTAAAAACTAAAAGCAGTACAGAATGTGGGGAATTGGTGTTCTGTGTGAAAACAAAAGACTTGAAACTATAAACCCTCTGGGTAAAACTAAAAGCAGTCAGAATGTGGGGAATTGGTGTGCTGTGTGAAAGGAAATCACTTGAAACAAAATATCTCTCTGGGTAAAACTAAAAGCAGTCAGAATGTGGGGAATTGGTGTGCTGTGTGAAAGGAAATAACTTGAAACAAACAGCTCTCTGGGTAAAACTAAAAGCAGTCAGAATGTGGGGAATTGGTGTGCTGTGTGAAAGGAAATAATTTGAAACAAATAGCTCTCTGGGTAAAAATAAAAGCAGTCAGAATGTGGGGGAATTGGGTGAGGCTGTGTGTGTGAAAGGAATGACTAAACAAAACAGCTCTCTGGAGTAAAACTAAAAGCAGTCAGAATGTGGGGAATCCTTGTGTGTGGGGAAATTTTGGTGTTGCTTTTGTGGGTGAAAGGAAATGAACTTGAAACAAACAGCTTCTCGGTGGAAAACTACAAGCCAGTTCCAGGAATGTGGGGAATTGGTGTCTGTGTGAAAGGAAATAACTTGAAACAAACAGCTCTCTGGGTAAAACTAAAAGCAGTCTCTCTGGGTAAAACTAAAAGCAGTCAGAATGTGGGGAATTGGTGTGCTGTGTGAAAGGAAATGACTTGAAACAAACAGCTCTCTGGGCAAAAACCCTAAAAGCAGTCAGACTGTGGGGGGGAAATGGTGTGCTGTGTGGAAAGGAAATGACTTATTGAAACAAACAGCTCTCCTGGTAAAAAACTTAAAGCATAGTCAGAATGTAGGGGAATTGGTGTGCTGTGTAAGGCGTATGGTTTTTGTCAGTCAGGGAAGTTAACTCATTCAAGTCCGTTCCGGCCATATATGTCTGGATTAATAACGTATAGTTGTCAATTTTTATTGCATTTTGCTTCAAGGGAAGTAAATCTGTGTGGTTATGTCCATACCTGGGTCACTTCTAAACTCGCTTCAACTCCCTTAGAGCCACAATTTTGCCTCTGACTTTGCCTTTTTGTAGTGGTTTGTTGTGGGGTAACCAATCGGTGTAGAGAGTTTTTCTATATAAAGTCTATATATATATTTAAAAAAGTCTGATCTACCACTTCCCTATGTCTAAACATGAAGTAAAAACCTGTAATCTTCTTTCATTTCTAATTTTGTTTATGTACGTTTTGTTTGCATGTATGGCTGGAGTGATTTGTGAGTTTTTTTAATAATTCAAAATCATTGCGATGCGAATGAGTTAAGAATCGCCTTTTATGTCAGTAAAATACGGTGTGTGTGCCAGTCAGTCGTTTCCGACCTTGGATAGCCACATAGCAGAGGAGCCAGCTACTATTCCGGCGGGCTGGGCTAGAATTTGTTTTTATTGGAGAATGCCTTGCCCAGAGTTACATCCCCACTCACTCGCCAAAGGGATTTGAGGACAGCAGGCGTTGGGGAAGGTCCCCAAAGGCCAACCCATCCCTTTGGCTGCAGCAACTAGAGCCAATGCAAAGGCCCACTATGAGCAATGAAGCTTTTTTTTTCCGTCAAAGAAATACCTTAACTATAAGAAGCTCTATGAAGCTTGCTGTGTGATCAGTCTGTTTTTTGTTCCATACAATCTAATATCCCAACCTTTTAGCTTCTGCTCTGCCATCTTACAAAGGTATGAATAGATAAAATATTGTCGTTGTTATATAGTATGTCTTTAAAGGATAACAAAAAATAAGAATTTACTGTATGTTTTCGACTACAAAGCGATACTTCCCCCCCCCCCCCCCCCCCCAGAATGAGACCCCTGCGCCTTATAATGTGACTGATAATTTAGTAAGAAAATATAGTAACAAAATCTTAATTTAGTGTAAAATAATAAGGAGGGGCTTTAATGTTTTCAGATTTATAGCCTGAAACATACGGTATCAGATATTTCTGGTGTTGCAAGGTACAGTTATGGTAAAATGTGGTACTTTTACAAATATGTGGGAATTTGGAAGAGTGAAGAGATCAAACATTTTCTGTCAACGGTACAACAGAGTTTTCATCTACATGTCGTGTATTGGTACTTTGTTTGGCCCAGACTGGCCAAGAGCATAGCGGGGCAGATCAAAGAGCGGCTGAACCAGTCCCACGAGGCCTTCGCCGCAGCCCTGAGGCAGCTGGAGACGAGGCACACTGGGCGACTGGACCGCATCGAGGAGCAGCGACTCAAGCTGCGCAAGGTCCACGCCCCCCGCCTGGCCAAGCTGGCCCTGGAATCCACGTCCCTGAGAGACAGCATCATGTATGGTGAGTTGGTAGACCCTGAGTCCACTGAGAGACAGCATCATGTATGGTGAGTTGGTAGACCCTGGAGTCCACATCCCTGAGAGACAGCATCATGTATGGTGAGTTGGTAGACCCTGGAGTTCACTGAGAGACAGCATCATGTATGGTGAGTTGGTAGACCCTGGTCCAGTTCACTGAGAGACAGCATCATGTATGGTGAGTTGGTGGACCCTGGAGTCCACGTCCCTGAGAGACAGCATCATGTATGGTGAGTTGGTAGACCCTGGAGTCCACGTCCCTGAGAGACAGCATCATGTATGGTGAGTTGGTAGACCCTGGAGTCCACTGAGAGACAGCATCATGTATGGTGAGTTGGTAGACCCTGGACTCCACTGAGAGACAGCATCATGTATGGTGAGTTGGTAGACCCTGGAGTCCACATCCCTGAGAGACAGCATCATGTATGGTGAGTTGGTAGACCCTGGAGTCTCCACTGAGAGACAGCATCATGTATGGTGAGTTGGTAGACCCTGGAGTCCACGCCCTTTGGCTTTAATGTTTTTCAGATTTTTCTTGAAAATTGCCCCTATTCGCCTTATACAAAGCAGCGCCTAATGATAAAAAAAATATGGTACATAAAAATAGAAGTAAATATCATTCTCCTGAACAGAAGCTTCATTATCTTTTAGTGTTCTTGACTATTTTTTTTGCTTTTTCTGATAGTGTGCTGAGCGACTGCTGTGTTCTCTCACGCTCCATGACTGTGTGTGCCAGGCATGCCGGCGATGGGCCAAGAGATCAGGCAGGGCCAGTATGGGGTGGTGTACTCATGTCTTCTATCTCGCTCCATGACTGTGTGTGTGTGTGCAGGCATGCCAGCGATGGGCCAGGAGATCGGGAGGGGCCAGTACGGAGTGGTGTACTCCTGCTGTCTTCTCTCACGCTCCATGACTGTGTGTGTGCAGGCATGCCGGCGATGGGCCGGGAGATCGGGAGGGGCCAGTACGGGGTGGTGTACTCCTGCTGTCTTCTCTCACGCTCCATGACTCTGTGTGCAGGCATGCCGGCAATGGGCCGGGAGATCGGGCGGGGCCAGTACGGGGTGGTGTACTCCTGTGACAGCTGGGCCAGTTACTCCCCCGTGGCCATCAAGTCGGTGGTGCCCCCTGACGACAAGCACTGGAATGACCTGGCCCTCGAGTTCTTCTACACCAAGTCAGTTACTGCATGCTGCTGAATACTGTATATATTAAAAAACAAAGTCCAAATTAAACCCGAAAAAAAGGTTCGATACAGTCAAACCTCTATTTTAATACTTCTTAAATTGGAGGAGTCTTATAACAGAGGTCAGTTTTTTAAACATAAATTATAGTAAGATACATTACATCCGTGCCAAAAAAAATTGGATCTTAATTGAGAGGAGGTCTTTTAACAGAGGGTCTTATAATAGAGGTTTGACTGTTTTCTTACAAACAAGAAGCAACACACATTTCGGGTTCCAACCCATTGACAAATCTATCAAAATAATATGTATCCCTCGAGGTGTAGAGTGGCACAGTGGTAGCGCGTTCGCTTCGTGTCAAGTAAACCGCGAGTTCGAACCTGGGTACAGGGGATTTTTTTTTCCTCTCATTCTGCACTAGGCCTTAACGGTCTGAACGTGGAGTCTTTCGGATGAGACGATAAACCGAGGTCCCGTGTGCCCATGCACTTAGCACACGTTAAACCCAGTGGCAACGAAAAAGTTGTCATTTGGTAAAAAATTACCCCCCCCCCCCCCCCCCCCCCCCCCTCTCAGTGACAAAAATCGCATGCCAAAAAAAAATTAATAAATTGGGTGGCGCGCTCTCCAGGTGGGAGCAACCCGAATTTCACAGAGACGCCTCTGTGACTATAAAGTACCTAATACCTAATACTAGAGGGGGTGTCTTTTGTACAAACAGGTGAGCCCCCCTTCTAAAAGTTCTGTGCTTGCAACTTTCTCTGATCTGTCACTGCCTTTGACTCAGCCTTTTTCTTTTTGTTTTCTATCATCTACTGTTTTCTGCCTCATTGGCCAATTCTCCTACCCTTTTTTTCAAGAAATCTTACAAATAATTTTCTCATTTGAGCTCCTTCAAAATCGGAATGTGTCATCTGAATTCAGCAGGATGACCAGTGAAAACTGAAAACTGGACACATACCATACTTTACCCAATGTAAACATCGTTCTTTCGATCGATTTCAGACATAAAACTTAAATTTGACTACC
This sequence comes from Phymorhynchus buccinoides, assembly GCA_017654935.2. NCBI lineage: Eukaryota > Metazoa > Mollusca > Gastropoda > Neogastropoda > Raphitomidae > Phymorhynchus > Phymorhynchus buccinoides. Next base: position 16,209,287 of record CM065696.1, read on the forward strand.
TGTTAAATGTTTCAACAACTGTGCACACAGGGCAGGAGAAAATAATGCACGTGCAAATTTGTGTCATAGGCTGCTTTGAGAGAAGATTTGTGAATTTTAACTGGAGAGGGGAAAGATGAAAATGTATTAGTTAGATGCTGGGGTGTATTGGAATATTGTTTCATGAATAAATAAACAGCGATGTTTAATATAAAGCAAATAAACAGCGTTCTTCACACTAGTGTACCTCACAGTCTGTTGGTGTGTTCACACAGGAACATTCCAGAGCACAGGCACATCATGGCGCTGTGCGGGTCGGTGATCGAATACATGTTTAACCCTTTCGCCGCCAGCCATTTTTTCAGCCAAAAAATACCATTAAACTTAACTGGGTAGAGAAAAAAAAAAATCTGCAATATTGGGAATTCCGGTATGACATGTATAACATTAGGCCTATCCTTACCTCCCAAAATCAAGAAAATAGGGTGTTCGGATAACAGACCCTGATTTGATGCTTTTTAGTGACATGGGTGTTAAACCATTGTGGTACAAAAATGCGACATTGGCGGTGAAAGGGTTAACTCTTCGAGCGCTATGCATTTTTTTGAAAAGTTTTAGGTTGTCCGTTGCGTCTCAACCGACAAGACGGGAGCAACTTTTTTTTATTATTGTGCATGCATTGCTTTAACGGAAGAAACATAAGCTCTAAAGGTAGACAAACACATGGCAGGGTGCTTGGCAGTGAATATCTTTGCATTTAGCGGGACTGTAGAGTGATGCAGACCTGTTTACACTACTCTTTTTGAGTAGTATTCTACTCAATTTGGACCTCTATTTCTCTTCAAAATTGAAAATAATGCTCTGATTACTCATTTTCAGTGAACATTGTTTGATGGTTTAATGAATAAAACTACACATTTCACACCAAAACTACTCATTTCAGTTATCCAGACTACTCAAGACTTGTGTAGGGGGTAAACAGGTCTGGTGATGTCTTGGGCGAATGTATTCGCCCCTGGTACTAGAAGAGTTATTAAGCAAGACACTAGTTTTGCTCACAGCACTGAAGTATCTGTAATGATGCGTGCACAGAAACATTCCGGAGCACAAACGCATCGTGGCGCTGCGTGGGTCGGTGATCGACTACATGTACGGGGGAGGCATGTCCCCCGCGGTGCTGCTAGTGATGGACCGCCTGCAGAGGGACCTCTACACCGCCATCAAGCAGGGCCTGGACTGGTACCACAGGTCAGTCAGCCTTTAGTCCTTCCTTCCTTCCTTCAGAGGGACCTCTACACCGCCATCAAACAGGGCCTGGACTGGTACCACAGGTCAGTCAGCCTTTAGTCCTTCCTTCCTTCCTTCAGAGGGACCTCTACACCGCCATCAAACAGGGCCTGGACTGGTACCACAGGTCAGTCAGCCTTTAGTCCTTCCTTCCTTCCTTCAGAGGGACCTCTACACTGCCATCAAACAGGGCCTGGACTGGTACCACAGGTCAGTCAGCCTTTAGTCCTTCCTTCCTTCCTTCAGAGGGACCTCTACACCGCCATCAAACAGGGCCTGGACTGGTACCACAGGTCAGTCAGCCTTTAGTCCTTCCTTCCTTCAGAGGGACCTCTACACCGCCATCAAACAGGGCCTGGACTGGTACCACAGGTCAGTCAGCCTTTAGTTCTTCCTTCCTTCAGAGGGACCTCTACACTGCCATCAAACAGGGCCTGGACTGGTACCACAGGTCAGTCAGCCTTTAGTCCTTCCTTCCTTCAGAGGGACCTCTACACCGCCATCAAACAGGGCCTGGACTGGTACCACAGGTCAGTCAGCCTTTAGTTCTTCCTTCCTTCAGAGGGACCTCTACACTGCCATCAAACAGGGCCTGGACTGGTACCACAGGTCAGTCAGCCTTTAGTACTTCCTTCCTTCAGAGGGACCTCTACACTGCCATCAAACAGGGCCTGGACTGGTACCACAGGTCAGTCAGCCTTTAGTCCTTCCTTCCTTCAGAGGGACCTCTACACCGCCATCAAACAGGGCCTGGACTGGTACCACAGGTCAGTCAGCCTTTAGTTCTTCCTTCCTTCAGAGGGACCTCTACACTGCCATCAAACAGGGCCTGGACTGGTACCACAGGTCAGTCAGCCTTTAGTTCTTCCTTCCTTCAGAGGGACCTCTACACTGCCATCAAACAGGGCCTGGACTGGTACCACAGGTCAGTCAGCCTTTAGTCCTTCCTTCCTTCAGAGGGACCTCTACACCGCCATCAAACAGGGCCTGGACTGGTACCACAGGTCAGTCAGCCTTTAGTCCTTCCTTCCTTCAGAGGGACCTCTACACCGCCATCAAACAGGGCCTGGACTGGTACCACAGGTCAGTCAGCCTTTAGTCCTTCCTTCCTTCAGAGGGACCTCTACACCGCCATCAAACAGGGCCTGGACTGGTACCACAGGTCAGTCAGCCTTTAGTTCTTCCTTCCTTCAGAGGGACCTCTACACCACCATCAAACAGGGCCTGGACTGGTACCACAGGTCAGTCAGCCTTTAGTCCTTCCTTCCTTCAGAGGGACCTCTACACCGCCATCAAACAGGGCCTGGACTGGTACCACAGGTCAGTCAGCCTTTAGTCCTTCCTTCCTTCCTTCAGAGGGACATCTACACCGCCATCAAACAGGGCCTGGACTGGTACCACAGGTCAGTCAGCCTTTAGTCCTTCCTTCCTTCCTTCAGAGGGACCTCTACACTGCCATCAAACAGGGCCTGGACTGGTACCACAGGTCAGTCAGCCTTTAGTCCTTCCTTCCTTCCTTCAGAGGGACATCTACACCGCCATCAAACAGGGCCTGGACTGGTACCACAGGTCAGTCAGCCTTTAGTCCTTCCTTCCTTCCTTCAGAGGGACATCTACACCGCCATCAAACAGGGCCTGGACTGGTACCACAGGTCAGTCAGCCTTTAGTCCTTCCTTCCTTCCTTCAGAGGGACCTCTACACTGCCATCAAACAGGGCCTGGACTGGTACCACAGGTCAGTCAGCCTTTAGTCCTTCCTTCCTTCCTTCAGAGGGACATCTACACCGCCATCAAACAGGGCCTGGACTGGTACCACAGGTCAGTCAGCCTTTAGTCCTTCCTTCCTTCCTTCAGAGGGACCTCTACACTGCCATCAAACAGGGCCTGGACTGGTACCACAGGTCAGTCAGCCTTTAGTCCTTCCTTCCTTCCTTCAGAGGGACATCTACACCGCCATCAAACAGGGCCTGGACTGGTACCACAGGTCAGTCAGCCTTTAGTCCTTCCTTCCTTCCTTCAGAGGGACATCTACACCGCCATCAAACAGGGCCTGGACTGGTACCACAGGTCAGTCAGCCTTTAGTCCTTCCTTCCTTCAGAGGGACCTCTACACCGCCATCAAACAGGGCCTGGACTGGTACCACAGGTCAGTCAGCCTTTAGTCCTTCCTTCCCTCCTTCAGAGGGACCTCTACACTGCCATCAAACAGGGCCTGGACTGGTACCACAGGTCAGTCAGCCTTTAGTCCTTCCTTCCTTCCTTCAGAGGGACATCTACACCGCCATCAAACAGGGCCTGGACTGGTACCACAGGTCAGTCAGCCTTTAGTCCTTCCTTCCTTCCTTCAGAGGGACCTCTACACTGCCATCAAACAGGGCCTGGACTGGTACCACAGGTCAGTCAGCCTTTAGTCCTTCCTTCCTTCCTTCAGAGGGACCTCTACACCGCCATCAAACAGGGCCTGGACTGGTACCACAGGTCAGTCAGCCTTTAGTCCTTCCTTCCTTCCTTCAGAGGGACATCTACACCGCCATCAAACAGGGCCTGGACTGGTACCACAGGTCAGTCAGCCTTTAGTCCTTCCTTCCTTCAGAGGGACCTCTACACCGCCATCAAACAGGGCCTGGACTGGTACCACAGGTCAGTCAGCCTTTAGTTCTTCCTTCCTTCAGAGGGACCTCTACACCGCCATCAAACAGGGCCTGGACTGGTACCACAGGTCAGTCAGCCTTTAGTCCTTCCTTCCTTCAGAGGGACCTCTACACCGCCATCAAACAGGGCCTGGACTGGTACCACAGGTCAGTCAGCCTTTAGTCCTTCCTTCCTTCCTTCAGAGGGACCTCTACACTGCCATCAAACAGGGCCTGGACTGGTACCACAGGTCAGTCAGCCTTTAGTCCTTCCTTCCTTCCTTCAGAGGGACCTCTACACCGCCATCAAACAGGGCCTGGACTGGTACCACAGGTCAGTCAGCCTTTAGTCCTTCCTTCCTTCCTTCAGAGGGACCTCTACACCGCCATCAAACAGGGCCTGGACTGGTACCACAGGTCAGTCAGCCTTTAGTCCTTCCTTCCTTCAGAGGGACCTCTACACCGCCATCAAACAGGGCCTGGACTGGTACCACAGGTCAGTCAGCCTTTAGTCCTTCCTTCCCTCCTTCAGAGGGACCTCTACACTGCCATCAAACAGGGCCTGGACTGGTACCACAGGTCAGTCAGCCTTTAGTCCTTCCTTCCTTCCTTCAGAGGGACATCTACACCGCCATCAAACAGGGCCTGGACTGGTACCACAGGTCAGTCAGCCTTTAGTCCTTCCTTCCTTCCTTCAGAGGGACCTCTACACTGCCATCAAACAGGGCCTGGACTGGTACCACAGGTCAGTCAGCCTTTAGTCCTTCCTTCCTTCCTTCAGAGGGACATCTACACCGCCATCAAACAGGGCCTGGACTGGTACCACAGGTCAGTCAGCCTTTAGTCCTTCCTTCCTTCCTTCAGAGGGACATCTACACCGCCATCAAACAGGGCCTGGACTGGTACCACAGGTCAGTCAGCCTTTAGTCCTTCCTTCCTTCAGAGGGACCTCTACACCGCCATCAAACAGGGCCTGGACTGGTACCACAGGTCAGTCAGCCTTTAGTCCTTCCTTCCTTCAGAGGGACCTCTACACCGCCATCAAACAGGGCCTGGACTGGTACCACAGGTCAGTCAGCCTTTAGTCCTTCCTTCCTTCAGAGGGACCTCTACACCACCATCAAACAGGGCCTGGACTGGTACCACAGGTCAGTCAGCCTTTAGTCCTTCCTTCCTTCAGAGGGACCTCTACACCGCCATCAAACAGGGCCTGGACTGGTACCACAGGTCAGTCAGCCTTTAGTCCTTCCTTCCTTCAGAGGGACCTCTACACAGCCATCAAACAGGGCCTGGACTGGTACCACAGGTCAGTCAGCCTTTAGTCCTTCCTTCCTTCAGAGGGACCTCTACACCGCCATCAAACAGGGCCTGGACTGGTACCACAGGTCAGTCAGCCTTTAGTCCTTCCTTCCTTCAGAGGGACCTCTACACCGCCATCAAACAGGGCCTGGACTGGTACCACAGGTCAGTCAGCCTTTAGTCCTTCCTTCCTTCAGAGGGACCTCTACACCGCCATCAAACAGGGCCTGGACTGGTACCACAGGTCAGTCAGCCTTTAGTTAGTCCTTCCTTCCTTCAGAGGGACCTCTACACCGCCATCAAACAGGGCCTGGACTGGTACCACAGGTCAGTCAGCCTTTAGTTAGTCCTTCCGCCCAACATTGATGGTGTGTGACAGACTTCAGGTGGCCATTGACGTGGTGGATGATCTCTCACTCTACTGTTGGCCCCTGATGTCATCCACTAATCGTTGTGATGGTGTGTGAGACTTCAGGTGGCCATTGACGTGGTGGATGATCTCTCACTCTACTGTTGGCCCCTGATGTCATCCACTAATCGTTGTGATGGTGTGTGAGATTTCAGGTGGCCATTGACGTGGTGGATGATCTCTCACTACTACAGACTGCTGTCATCCACTAATCGTGTTGACAACCGAACCCTCTCCGCCTTCAAATCCAATCTCAGAACCCATTTGTTTCCCCCGTCAATGAAACTCGCTCTTTCTTTCCCTCCTCTCTCCCTCTGTCAACGACCGACCCTCTCCGCCTTCAAATCCAATCTCAAAACCCATTTGTTCCCCCGTCAATGAAGCTCGCTTTTTCTTTCCCTCCTCTCTCCCTCTGTCAACGACCGACCCTCTCCGCCTTCAAATCCAATCTCAAAACCCATTTGTTCCCCCGTCAATGAAGCTCGCTTTTTCTTTCCCTCCTCTCTCCCTCCGTCAGCGACCGACCCTCTCCGCCTTCAAATCCAATCTCAAAACCCATTTGTTCCCCCGTTAATGAAGCTCGCTCTTTCTTTCCCTCCTCTCTCCCTCTGTCAACGACCGACCCTCTCCGCCTTCAAATCCAATCTCAAAACCCATTTGTTTCCCCCGTTAATGAAGCTCGCTCTTTCTTTCCCTCCTCTCTCCCTCTGTCAACGACCGACCTCTGCCTTCAAATCCAATCTCAAAACCCATTTGTTCCCCCATCAATGAAGCTCGCTCTTTCTGTCCCTCTCTCCCTCCGTCAACGACCGACCCTCTCAGCCTTCAAATCCCAATCTCAAAACCCATTTGTTCCCCCGTCAATGAAGCTCGCTCTTTCTTTCCCTCCCTCTCCCTCTGTCAACGACCGACCCTCTCCGCCTTCAAATCCAATCTCAAAACCCATTTGTTCCCCCGTCAATGCAACTCGCTCTTTCTTTCCCTCCTCTCTCCCTCTGTCAACGACCGACCTCTGCCTTCAAATCCAATCTCAAAACCCACTTGTTCCCCCGTCAATGAAACTCGCTCTTTCTTTTCCCCTCTCTCCCTCTGTCAACGACGGACCTCTGCCTTCAAATCCAATCTCAAAACCCCACTTGTTCCCCCGTCAATGAAACCTCGGCGTCTTTTCTTTTCTCCTCTCTCCCTCTGGTCAACGGACCGACCCTCTCCGCCTTCAAATCAATCTCAAAACCCCCATTTGTTCCCCCGTCAATGGGCAACTCGCTCTTTCTTTCCCTCCTCTCTCCCTCTGTGTCAACGACCCGACCCTCCTCTGCCTTCAAATTCCAATCTCAAAAACCCCCATTTGTTCCCCCGTCAATGAAGCTCACTCTTTCTTTCCCTCCTCTCTCCCCTGTCAACGACCGACCCTCTCCGCCTTCAAATCCAATCTCAAAACCCATTTGGTTCCCCCGTTAATGAAGCTCGCTCTTTCTTTCCCTCCTCTCTCCCTCTGTCAAAACCGCCGCTCTGCCGACCCCTTTGTTTTCGGCCTTCCGGGGGGGGGATTGCCCAATCCCCAAAAACCCAAACGCCATTGTTCCCCCGTCAATGAAGCTCGCCTCTTTCTTTCCCTCTCTCCCTCTGTCAACGACCGACCCTCTCCGCCTTCAAATCCAATCTCAAAACCCATTTGTTCCCCCGTCAATGAACCTCGCTCTTTCTTTCTCCTCTCTCCAATGTCAACGACTCGACCCTCTCCGCCTTCAAATCCAATCTCAAAACCCATTTGTTCCCCCTGTCAATCAACACCTTCACCCCCCGCCACACCCCCACACACACACCCCGCTCTTTCTTTCCTCCTCTCTCCCTCTTCAACGACCGGACCCTCTGCCTTCAAATCCAATCTCAAAACCCACTTGTCAATTAAAAAGTCTCGCTCTTTCTTTTTCCCTCCTCTCTCTGTCAACGACGGACCTCTGCCTTCAAATCCAATCTCAAAACCCACTTGTCAATGCTCGCTCTCTTTCTTTCCCTCCTCTCTCTGGTCAAAAGCGACGGACCTGCTTCTGCCTTCAAATCCAATCTCCTCAAAACCCACTTGTTCCCCCGTCAATGAAACTCAGCTCTTTCTTTTTGCTCCTCTCTCCCTTCTGGTTCAACGACCGGAGGACCCTCTCCGCCTTTCAAATCCAATCTCAAAACCCATTAATTTGTTCCCCCGTCAATGCAACTCGCTCTTTTCTTTCCCTCACTCTCTCCCTCTTGGGTCAACGACCGACCCTCTCTGCCTTCAAATCCAATCTCAAAATTTCCCATTTGTTTTCCCCCCCGTTTTCAATGGCTTTAACTCGCTCTTTTCTTTCCCCTCCTCTCTCTCCTATCTCTTCTCTTGTTTTTAGGTCTGTTTTCTGCTGTTTACTACTTAATATGTTAAATGTTTGGGTGTTACTTCTCTGGTCCATCTTGCTTGGTGTGCTTGTGTGAAAGCGTACGTCCAAGGATGACTACCCTACTTGCTTGACAAGGGAGGCAGCAAAGTGTCCTGGTGAGGCTCCCAGTGACAGGGCACAACAGACTGAAACAGTTCATGTGTACCCGCAAGCTCAGGGCAGACTGGTGCCTTCTCCAACCTATCCCTGCGGACAGGGAAGGATCAGACTGGCGGGAGCATGTGCTCCAAAGATGCCCCCCTTATACATGATCAAACAAGGACAGAAGCGTGGCCAGCAGAAACTTCCATAAGAACGAAGCTCTACGGCAGCCAACAGGAGCTGGAAAAAAAAAAAAGTCAAAAAAACTATTTGGTGTTAAGATCCGGTTTGGCCATTGTAGACCAGGCATACACCAAGAAAGAAAGTGTGAATGTGTTATGAATGCTAACGTGTGTGGGTGCTTTGCTTTGATTTCTGTCAAGATTTAGTGTTGTATAAATACTGTAATGTTGTTGTTGTTGTGTGGCAGACTCCAAGTTGGCCATTGACGTGGTGGATGGGCTCCGCTTTTCTGCACAGTCAGGGCCTGGTGCACCGCGGACGTCAAGCTGAAGAACGTCCTGGTGAGTCCAGATGTTGCACCACCGTCAATAGACTGTCCATATTTGATCATGAGAAAATTGGGCGGGTTTGTTCCCAGAATACGATGTTCAGTTTTTATTATGATCGGGAGGAAATACGATCTTCAGCTGCCGGTTGTCGGAAAAACGCTGATTTAAGAGAAATTTGAAGCTGCCGAAATTGTGGATTGGAACCATTTTTTAGTGACCAATGTCCATTTCCTGTTTTGTGTGGAACTTTTTTCTTTTCTTTTTTGTTGTTGTTTTTTTTTTTTTTTTTTGTCGTGAAGACATGAACATTTTACTTCCTTTGAAAAACCTTTTATCTGGTCCGGTGTTATGATAAATAAGTACCTGTCATTAAATATCTACCTCTCGCATGCGAACTGTACCCATCTAACCCTAACCCTAAACCCTAACCCTATTCCCTATAAACGGGGTGAACGGAAAGAACCAAAGGGAAAAATAGAGCAGGAGGGTGTAAATCTACAATATTTGCCGAGAAAAATCGATGTACAAATTCCATGCACTTTTATTTTCGTAAAATTCACAATGGCGGACAAACAAAACGATTCTGATTGGCTACGCTAGGACTACTTCCGGCTAGGACTACTTATATCATAGAGGTAAAAAATACACTGCCACACCGGTATGCAGATAGGCTGTTAAGAAAAGGGAGGGGAAAAAGGAGAAAGCTGGATATAAAAGAAAAAAAAAAAAAATAAAAATGAAAAGAAAAAAAAAAAGTGAAAAAAAAAAAAGATGAGGCAAAAGAGGATGAAGGAATTACAGGAAAGGAAAACCAAACTCCTGTTGACCCCCGGTCCCCTCAAACTTTAAACCCTTTCCACCGCCAAAGTCGCATTTTAGCACCACATGACAATATTTAACAACCTATGTCACTAAAAAGGCATCAAATTGGGGGGTCTATTATCCAAAGACCCAAATTTGTCTTAGTTTTGGGGAGGTTATGGATAGACCTTATTTTATATATGTCACAGAAGAATCCCACAATACTGCAGATGGATTTTGTTTTCTCTACCCCAGGTAATTTTAATGGCAATTTTTGGTTTTGTTTGAAGTATGGGCTGGCGGTGGTAAAAGGGTTTTTGCATTCTGATTTGGAAGACGAAGAAGAGGAAACAGACTCTCATCAGATGAGGGAGTTGATGGTTGGGAAAAAAAATTTAGGCTATCAATTCGGTTTCATACCCAGGCAGTGGGATTTATCCCTGCTCTTATCAACCATCAATCATTAACACCTTCACACCAAATTGATGATGGTAGACTACATTCACACACACACCACACACACAACAGGGTTACAAAACAGCACACACACGTCCACACACATGCACCTGTCTTCCCATGCACTGTCGCAAACTATCTATTATTTTTCCTCCTCCTCCTTCTCAGCTGGACAAAGAGAACCCGACGGGAAAATCACGGACCTGGGTTTTCTGCAAGCCGGAGGCCATTGATGTCCGGGAGGCCATTGTGGGAAAAGCGCCCATCCACATGGCGCCGGAGCTGTTCACGGGTCACTATGACAACAGCGTGGACGTGTACGCCTTTGGCATCCTCTTCTGGTACGAATCACAATCACAGTCCAGTGTTTTATCCATTAGGCTTACATTGTTTTATGGTGGTATGCCACTTGTAAGGTCTTTTCCTATCCCTAACCAAAATCAATGATAAGAATATTTATGCCTCTGTTAAAATGGAAATAACTTGAAACAAACAGCTCTCTGTGGAAAAACTAAAAGGAGCCAGAATGAGGGGAATTAGTGTACTGTGGAATCGGAGTCAGAATCAATGTTTATTGCCCTTTAAAACCAATACAAGGTTTTATATGACCACTAATAGAAATTATAGCAATAACGGTATAAAATAATAGCAGTTTTATAAAATTTGGAATTATGGAACATTTTTTTTGTTAAATGCAGTGGAACCTCCCTTATAAGACCTCCCATTATAAGACTCCCTCCCATATAAGACCTACTTTTCTCTGAGACATTGCCCTTCTTTGGTAAGTATTAAAATCCACTTCGGCTTTATTATAAGACCCCTCCCCGCTTATAAGACCTCATTTTGGATTGATTTTTGAAGGTCTTATAAAAGGGAGGTTCCACTGTACTACTGTTTTTTTCTTCTGTCTTTGTACTGCTTCAGGCTACTGCTTGAGGCTATTGATTGAGACAACTGTGTATATGTTTTTCAAGCTCACTTATAAGGGCGTCATTTGTAATTAATTTGCTAGGTGTAACATTATGTATGTTGTGTTTTTCTTCGACAAGTTTCATAAATTGTGTTCTTATTCATAAGGTACGTGTGCGCCGGGCGGCGGGATCATGATTGAGGCTATTGATTGAAGACAACTGTGGCATATATTTTTTTGCCAAGCTCACTTACAAGGGCGTCATTTGTAATTAATATGCTAGGTGTAAACCTTTATGTATGTTGGGTGTTTTTCTTCGACAAGCTTTATACATTGTGTTCTTATTGTCATAAGGTACGTGTGTGGTGCAGTTCCGGGCCAACATGATATGATTGAGACTTAACTGGTGTATATGTTTTGCAAGCTCACTTACAAGGGCGTCATTTGTGTCAATTAATATGCTTCGGTGTGAGTAAATCTATTTATGTTAAGTTGTGTTTTTTTTTTTTCCTTCGACGAGCTTTATAATAAATTGTGTTCTTATTCATAAGGTAAACGTGTGGGGCGCGGCGGGCACGTGCACCTTGCCCCCCCCCCTGCTCCGCCTTTGAGCAGTGCGCCAACAAGGACCAGCTGTGGCAGTCCGTCAAGAAAGGTCAGCCAACTAGCCACACCTTAATCAGTCGCAATTGGGGACAGTGCGATCTTTTCCTCGATACGCCAGTAGGGGGTCATGACTTACAATCGCTCTGCTATATTATTTAGTTTGGGGATATAAGAACGAGTAGGGTAGAGACTAGTAGATGTAGGTCCTAGCTATTCACTCTTCGTCTTCTTTCACTCACTGTATAAAGAAAATCGCTTGATAAGGGGTCCGCGGCATTGTAGTGTGGCATTGACTGCGCTTCTGGTTGGGTGAAAGTGCATCGCGCATAGGTGGAACCATTGGTGGTCGTGTGGGTTGCGATGCATCTCGGGAGCCTTCGTTCATAATTCTTTCCTGCTTCTATCGGATCGCTCAGGGAAGACTGTAGTTTACATAGTCACTATGGTTATCGGGCCGATAGTCGTTCATGCTGCCTGCTTATGCGCGCATAAGAAATCGTTGAGGCCCCGCAAGTCGTACCACTAGTCAGCTGAAGGAAATCCTTTTAAAAGTGTTTCGTGAAATAAAGGGCAGGTAGGCAATGGAATGTAATTGAACCAAAAGGCAGAAAAGATAGTTATGATGTAGTTCAATTAAGCGAAGGAACTAAGGGCATAGTCAAAGAGTATGTGGACAGTATTAAAGGAAGTTACAAGCTACCTAGAAACGGTCTCGATGACAGTTGCGGGGGTCAAGCTATTTATATCAAAGGTTAACGCCCCGGTTACGCCCAACGAGGGTGAGGGGGTTCGTACGATAACAACATCATGTAATTTGTGTGATAGCATGTTTGGGAGGTGTGTCCTTTATAAAATAAGCCTTATATGTCTGAAAAACTTATGGTAGTATCTCTTTTTGCATTTCTAGGGTTTTATCTTTTTCGAGTCTTAAACGGTCCGCTTTCCCCCCCGCGTCGGGCCAGGCCACTTTTCCAGCTGTCAAACAAATTCCATTAAACTAAACTGTGTCGAGACAAAAGTCTGTCGGTAATATTGGGAATTCCTCTGTGAAATGTATAACTCTATTTAGTCGTCATATCCATTATCTCAAAATCCGTCGTAAAATTAAGAAAATTATTTCTTCGGATAACAGACCCTGATTTAATTCCTTTTGGTAACATGGGTGTTAAACCCATTGTGGTGCTGAAATGCGACACATTGGCTGTGAAAGGGTTAATTTGAAGGAAACAGGATAAAATGCACTCTCTAGATTTATCGTTCTTTGCATATACCTAGAGTTGTTTTTTTCTCCAGAGTTATTGTTCTTGGTGTTTCCGTTGCTTAGGGAGTTACAGGCAAAGGGGGCGTAGCTTATATATGATTAGGTGTGTGATTGGTCTATGGATTGTCGTGGTTGCTCATTATTTGAGTCCAATAGGAATTGACTAAGGGAACGAGAGGTAGTGGAAACTATAAGCTTCGCTTTTCGTTATGTGGCAGTGGTAACTACTCTTCCTCTAAAATGCATCCAATAATGAAGTGTGGCTTCAAATAAGGGGAGGTGGTGGCTTATTCGGCCGAGGGTTAATTTTAATTAATCTGTTAGCAGAGATAAGGACTCATGTCTCGGAGTAATTAGGTCTTATGTAGGGTAGGGAGTTTTCTAATAGGGAGGTGTCTTATAGTCGGTAGTAGGGCTTGCGCACTGTAGTGTGTGGTCTTGGCGCTTGCCTCACGAAGAACAATGGCATTCTGGTGATAGCAAGTGCTAATAGGTGATTAAGGCCAAGCTCAAGGCAGGTGACTCTATACTTTGTTTCGCTTATTGTTCCTTTTGTGATATAGAGTACTAAAGGGGGTTGCGTACTTCTTAAGGCATTGGAAAAAATGACATGCAGAATAACTATGACGTCATATTCTAATGTAATGCGTTCTACAGGTTGCGTACTCCCTTAAGGTACTGGAAAAATGTATTGGGCAAGCCTTTGATGATAATTTTATTTATAAGATAATCTCTACGCGATTTGCAAAGGATCGCGGCACAAGGTGGTACCCCCTTAAAGTCGCAATCATTCAGTACTAATGGTTTATTTTATGGCGGCGTGTTAGATTCTCTTCACTCTGACGCAATATGATTATCCGTATGGTACAACGGAATAATTTAGCAAGTGGAGTATGATTCTGTAATCGCAGTCTTTCAATAAGTGTGTGTGTGTGTGTGTAAATTGTATTTGCCTCTAAGTATAGATTAGAACTCAGGAGGTGCTGGTGCTGTTTCGCTGATTGACTCTTTGAGTGCGCAGAATAAGTACGGAAAAGCACATGCAGACATGTACGCAAGCGTGCGTCCGTGTGCACACTCACGCACCCACAAACAACACAAACACACACCCACACACTTCTCCACACACAATCTCTCAATCTCTTAACTGAGTTTTAACCCTTTCACCGCCAATGTCGCATTTTGAAGATCCTACTTTTCTTGACATTTTGGGAAAACGTACACTAGGCCTAATGTTATATATGTCATGGAGGAATTCCCAATATTGCAGACACTTTTTTTTTTTTTCTCTTCTCAGTTTTAAATTAAATGGTATATTTTGGCTGAAAAATGGCTGGCAGGCGAAAGGGTTAAAGAGCATTTTCCTGAGGAAGGGATCTTAGTAAAAGTCTCTAGGTGTTGTTGTGTGGCCATTTTGAAGTCACCATCTCTCAACTGTTTCTGCTCTCTCTCTCTCTCTCTCTCTCCTCGTCGTTCTCTCTCTCTCTCCTTCTCTCTCTCGTCGTTCTCTCTCCGTCTCTCTCTCTCTCTCTCTCTCTATTAATACATTTTCAGTATTGATGGCATGTTTTAAGATTTTTTATAATAGTTTTAGTTGCTTAATTTGTAGTTCTATTGTTTGTTTGTTCTAAAGGCAAGTAATGAAAATGG
>CM065696.1:16224102-16252330 GCA_017654935.2 Phymorhynchus buccinoides
TCTTTTTTTTTTTTTCCTTTTCTTCTCTCCTCCCTTTTTTTTTTTTTTTTTTTTTTTTTTTCTTCTTCCTCCTTTCCTTCCTCCCCCCCCCGTTTAACCCCCTTTCACAACCTCCATCAGTAATCACCACAATCAGCATCATCATCAACTTCATCACAACCTCTATCATCATCATCAACTTCATCACCACCACCCTCATCATCAACATCACCATCACCATCAGATGATTTTCGTTTTCTGGTTTGGGTTAGTTTTTCTTTGTTTGAAACATCTCCCGAATCGCTACTGCTGCTGGAGTCCACCATTTTTCCCAGAGAAAGTAATAAGAACGCATGCGCAGTCACTTTGATAAAAACAGAAGTGATTAGGTTATCGCGTGTCTGCTCTTGGAAACAGACAAAACCAGGAACGGCACAAGCAAAAAGAAAATGCGTCAGCAATTTGTTTTTTCCCGTAGCAACGTTTAGCAAAGCTTTATTTTTTGTAGCTGCTATGGCCAAATCGTAGCAGTAGGCAGGACTGATACCTTGGTTACTTCTAAACTCGTTTTGCTCCCTTATACCCCAATTTTGCCTCTGACTTTGCTTTTGAGGTGGGTTTAATTGTTGTGGGAAAACCAATTGGTGTTGAGAGTTTTTGTATATAAAGTCTATACATATAAAATTTAAAAAAGTCTGATCTACAACTTCCCTATGTCTAAACCTGAAGCAAAAACCCGTAATCATCTTTCATTTCTCCTTTTGTTAATGTTTGTTTTTGTTTGTGTGTATGGCTGTGAAGTGATTTGTGAGGATTTTTGTATCATGATAAAAAAAAATTCATTGCCAGCGAATGAGTTAAAGCGAGTCTGACTCGTGCGTTTCGCTTTAACCATCGTAAAATAACCAGGGCAGTAAAAAGTCAATAAGAGGTGAGTCCCACTGCCTGGTATGAACCATAGACAGCTAATTTCCCCGAGTTCCCCACTCACAGGCTGGTGGTGCGTGGGTGCAGGAAGAGCTCAGACACCAGGTCGGCCTCGGGGCCCCCCCGGGCTCTGAATGGCTGCCGGCACACCCGGCTCACGTCCGGCACCATTCACCTCGAAACGACTCCGCCCCCGCTCAAACTGCCACCCATGCCACGCCCTGACACACACGGGAGGAGCGAAAGGAATCAATCAATCGGTCAATTAAGGAATCAAGGAATCAAACAAAGAATCAATCAATCAATAAGTTTATTGTCATTGGAAACAAAGAATATTGCCTTTTATTAAGAATTTGTCTACAATGCACACCTTTAAAGATACACTGGCGCACCACAATTAGTCCCTGGTTTTTTTTCTGGGTAGCTGTGAGCCACATACACATTCCCAAATGAGGTGCTCTTTGAAAATGATGTTCGGTTTGAAGTTCGGGCATTGTATGGGAGTGAAGGACCTGGTCAAACAAGATTTTTGTCCAGTCTAATAGGAAAAACACGTGAAAACACGTGGTGATTGTGACACGTGATCTGGTGGATCTTTAAGCACTGTCACACGCTCCAATCCATGCACAAAACACAATGAAACAGAACATGTAAACCATGTACACCAATACATGCGCACATCTGACTCACTCATTCAGGCTTCACACTAACCATGGGAGGAATAAATACATGGGTGCTCCTGGGACATTTCAAAAAGCAGCACACACACACACATTTACTGCTCTTTTTTCACCCCTCGTACTCGGCTCTCAGGACTAGTTACAAAGTGCTAGATTCCTTTGATAATTATAGCAAAAATGCTTACTATTTATAGGCCCTTTTTATTGTACAAGTTTGTGTGAAATCGTTGTTTCTCAAATCTCATAATCCGGCGACACAGGCTCAAAGGCAATTTAAAAATCCGCAGCAGTTCAGGACATTCAGGAATACCGTTCATAAGGGTCTCTGACCGATTGGACGCTAATCTCATCACCATTCATTCAGGACATCCTGAAAGGAGGAGCATCCATGTAAATACGCTTCGTACAGGGACACATAAAAACATAGAGATGGGGACACATAGAACTAAGCACATATGTGACCCAGCACCACGAAAGGGACATTAAGTCGCTGGACTAGTTTCTCACAACAGCCTTGGAAAGTAAAAAATCTAATTTTGTAAACATTTTGAGTTATGGGTATTTTCGTGTTAGAGAATTTTCGTGTTCTCTAACAACTTATCTTTCATATTTATAAAGGACAATCTTCAATATGGCCTCTAAATGGTCTTATAAGTGTTTTAAAATGGGTAGGTCGATGCATTTTCTTCAGCTAGGCTAGACTTTGGACACTGTTTTCTCAAAATGGGTGACGCTCACCCTACTAACTTTAAATGCTCATAACTTTAAAACGGAAACAAATACAAGAATGGTTCTTGAATCATTAGAAAGATAATTGTCTGAAGTTTCCAATTGTATCATTATCTCAGAATGGTCAGTTTGACACTTAATGCCCCTTCCATGGTGCTGGGTGTCACATAATATGACAAAGAAGGTGTGGACACACCTACACATATAGACAGGGGGAACATCGCTTTGCGTCTCCCTTAAAAACAACAATAAAGAGCAATTTCAAAGAACAATAAGCAATGACAGTGACACATAGACTTGGGGACACATAGAGATGGGGGCACATTGATACAGTGCCGCAGAATACCTCTTGTTGGGCAGTGAGGAGATGAGAGAACTGACGGCTTTCTTCTTGGCCAGGAAGCCCAGCCCAGGGAACTCCTCCACTCTGTACACTAACTGCCGGTTCCCCGAGGTCTTCTCAAAACCTGCACAAGCATGAATGAACACAACATCAGAAAAAGTGAGGGAAAGCATCACAAAACCTATACACAGCATTCTTTTCCCAAGATTGAAAGAGTGAGGACACTTTCAGTGGTTGAGAGTGGAGAAGAAAAGCATGGTGAGGTGGGAGGGGGGAGTGGAAAAGAGGGTGGGGAGGAGGGAGTTGCTGTGGGGAGGGAAAGTTGTGGCAAAACCATGATGGATGATGGAGGGGTGGCGGAGATGGAAACTGCAGTCAGTGATTGTGCGAGGAATTTTCAAAACCAGCCCTATCAGCGACAATGACCCCCCCCCCCCCCAACAAACCGGTATCAAAACCAGTCCCATGGAAACAAACAAACAAACAAAAAACAGTGAAAATCACAATATCAAAGCCTCTGTTAACTCATTCGCATCGCAACGATTTTTGAATGATTAAAAAACCTCACAAATCACTCCAGCCATACACACAAACACATGGGTGCAACTACATCAAATGAAAAAAACTGAAAGGCCGGTGTCCAGGGTCAATGTCCCCCTGCAGCTGAAGAAATCATTGATTTATGAAGGTATTTTAGTTTGCTTTTTCCACAATTTATACAAATGCTTATTTTAAAGTGTTTGAAAAATACAGTAGACACACAAAGATCTTGTTTGACAAATTTTAAAAAAAGGAAATTCCTTTTCTGTTAAAATTTCAAAAACAGCAAAATCCTTGTATACTAGGAAAAGTTGCACCATGCAAACAAAACATACATAAACAAAAGGAGAAATGAAAGAACTTCAGGTTTAGACATAGGGAAGTGGTAGATCAGACTTTTTTTTATATATATAGACACCTTCATATAGAAAAACTGTCTACACCGATTGGTTTCCTCACAACAAACCACTACAAAAGCAAAGTCAGAGGCAAAATTGTGGTCTAAGGGAGCGAAGCGAGTTTAGAAGTGACCAAGGTATGGTGTACACACAGATTTACTTCCCTTGAAGCAAATGCATCAAATTGACAGCTACCTATTAATTTCAGACATATATGACAATCCTAGCAAAAAATGATCAGTCCCTGGGACTGACAGATCAAACTTTTATCCAGTATTTTGGTTTTGCAATCAGTATTTTACTGATGTACCAGTAAATGTGATCACCGTGGAACGGGAAGGTAGAGGAAATGGGAAGAAACAAACAAATGAGTGATAAAGAGAGAGGGAGGGGCGGGGGGGGGGGGGGGGGGGGCGGGGGGGAAAAAAGGGTGAAAGACAACGGAAAGGGGAGGGAGGGGGGTTTGGAGTGGGAGTCAGTTACTCACCGTTAAAGTTCCACGCTGACACGGCCAGCAGGCTGGGGTCGGAGTTCAGGGTGGGGAGGCACTGGGCCAGGAAGCTGAGGAAGTCCGGGGCCAGCAGCAGCTCCTCCTCCACTACGATGAAGTGCTCCTGAAACAACGCCCCTTCAACCGTAGCATTAACCCATGACAAAGAAAGACACAAAGGTGCTGATGGGTTCCTAGAGACGCCCTGGTCCCCACCTGCCCTACCAACACAAGAGCAGCCCTACACCAGCCCCAGAAGGAAGCTGAGGAAGTCCGGGGCCAGTAGCAGCTCCCCCTCCACCATGATGAAGTGATTCTGCAACAACAACGGTGCTGTATTGAAGCTCTTCTCGTTTTACTCGTATGCGCTGGTCTGGAAGTCTGATCGTGTAAGGAGTAAGCCAGTGCTGAGTGACACAGTGAATGTATGCAGTAGTAGTAGTAGTAGTAGTAGTAGTAGTAGTAGTAAATTAGGGCTAGAAGTGGGCCTCGCGGCCCTTTTACACCCTTTCTCCTCTGTGACTTTGATTTGCTTCAGGGTGGCTTGCTTTCTACAGCTAAACTATAAAATGTAACAAAAATATGGAATGGACTTCTTTTTTTTTATTAATTGAAAGTAGTATAAAAATTGGACATCATTGTGTCTTTGTCCAGAAGATTTTTGAACATACTTATGTTAGGTGCAGCCTTAATGTTAGTTGACAAATTATTCCAAGGTAGCAAGGTTGCGGGTGAAAGGCAAGAGCTAGATGTTTTGCATGCTGAGCGAGTGGTGCGAAAGGCCGGGCAAATAGCGACTGATGATAGCCATGCTTTAGCCCACCGGTATGAACTGTAGCCACCAGGACGCAGGTACAGGACATTCTAGCCCAGCCATCCAGACTAGCAGCTTCCCCTCTTGCTATCTGGCAGTCGTGATCGGAAATGCTAGAATGCGTTACACAATGAATGTTAGTTAATCTATAAATTAAAAAATCAAAAAAGTCCTGGATTGCAGTTGACATTAACTACAAAAGCAATAAGGCTTTATACTACTCCTTGCCGACACGAAAGGGCGATCATTTTAGGCCCGAACTGCCCATGCCCCCTGGTGACGAGTCAGGAGCAGATGATTTTATGTGGCTATATACTACTAGTTCCTGACAGGCAAGGGCGATACTCTTAAGAAGGGGGCGTTCGCATCTCAGGTCAAGAGACAGGGGCAGAGTATTTTCGGTATAAAGCCTCATTCTCCAAAGAAATAAAAGTTGTCAGTGAAAACTTTACAGAAATACACATCCAGGCTTTAGTGAAGGTCTAAATATCATCGTTTATTATCATGACATTTATGAAGGTGGCTCTCTTGACTTACCGATTCAGGGAACAGGGTGACTGACTGTTTCAAGGCATGTCCCATTTGATCTGAAATAAAAACACACACAAAACATCAAAGCGGATGTAAAGACAGGAGTAAAATAAAGGCATTGAACCTTTTTTCAAACTTTCTTCCTTTCTTCTGTTAAAGACACACTGACGCACCACGATTAAGTCCCTTGGGTTTTTTCTGGGTAGCTGTGACCCACATACAAATGTCCCCAGCTTCAAATTGAGGCTGCTCTTTAAAATGATGTTTCATTTACAATTTGGGGACATTTGTATGGGAGTCAAACCTGGTCAAAACAAGATTTCTTACCAGCTATAAGAGGGAAAACACATGAAACCCGTGATTTTGACACGTGGGTGGGTCTTTAAAGAAAAAAAAGAGAAAATGCTCCCATTACAATATAGGGGATTCTCACTGATATCGTACCTGTCACGCAATTCATACGACCTGCTTTCCTATGAAACAGTGAAAGATCGGGGTTCAATACTTGTGTGTGAAGTTTGGACAGGGGAAGGGAAGCATTTTACCATGAATTCGTATCTGAAGTGTGCGCTGTGCCATTTTGTCAGCCAAGTTGTATGCGCGGTAAAAGTTTTGTGTGTGCAAACTGCGACTGAAAATGAACTGCCAGTGCGTTACTTTGTTGTGTTGTGTCGTTGTGCAGAATCCAGTATTTAGTAGGTCCATTATGGCGAAGGTTAGGTCTGTACTGCTATGTGTAGTTTGTGTGTGAGCGCAACACGGGCTGTCAAAGTTGCCGTGGCTTTCGATCACTGGTCTGATCATCTTCTCAGGTTTGTTTGTTTTCTTTTTCAGTCTCTTGCGGCTGTATCGTTGTTTTTTCCAGAATTTTAATAAAATTCAGGGTGTGAGGCTTAGACAACGGTGCGCTTTGCAGACCGGACAATGTGGTAGTTAGTCGTTTACAGTCGTGGCAACAGCTAGGGTCAGCCCAGGACTGTCACCACGTAAATTTCCAACAGGGTTTCATACAACAACGTAATACACACACTATGTGATACATCCTGAAAACTGGCATAGATTCATAAAATAATTTATAATAGTTAATCACCCCCTTCATTGTAAACTATAGCACATATATCTAGACAGTGGTGGAAACCTCAGCCCTTCCACTTTACACACACACACACACACACAAAACAAACACACACACACACACACGTTTGCGCGCACACATACACACAACGCACACACATACACGCACACGCACACACACACACACACAACATGACATACACACACACACACACACGAACACACACACACACATACACGCACAATGGTGGGAGAGAGCACTGACCAATGTATTTCGTGGTGCTGGGCAGACTCAGGTTGCTGAAGCCAAAAACACACACAGACACACACACACATAGAACACACACACACACATTGACAATGGTAGGACAGAGCACTGAACCGATGTACTTAGTGGTGCTGAGCAGACTGATGTTACTGAAGCCAAACACACACACACACACACACAATGGCGGGACAGAGCACTGACCGATGTATTTCGTAGTGCTGGGCAGACTCAGGTTACTGAAGCCAAACACACAAACACACACAGGCAATGGTAGGAGAGAGCACTGACAGATGTACTTAGTGGTGCTGGGCAGACTGACGTTACTGAAGCCAAACACACACACACACACACACAGGGCAATGGGTAGGACAGAGCACTGACCGATGTACTTAGTGGTGCTGGGCAGACTGACGTTACTGAAGCCAAACACACACACACACACACATACAAACACACACACAGACACACACACACAATGGCGGGACAGAGCACTGACCGATGTATTTCGTGGTGCTGGGCAGGCTCAGGTTACTGAAGCCAAACAGGGTTGCCAGCTCTCCATGCTCCGGGAACTTCTTGTCCCACATCACCTGCACGCGCACGCCATGCCCTCATATATCCACACGTACCACATTTTACAATCTACAAGGAACATCATATGTGACCCAGCACCACAAAAGGGACATTAAGTCGCTGGGCTAGTTTCTCACAACAGGCTTGCAAAGTCAAAAATCTCATTTTTTGGTCAATTTTGAGTTATGGGTATTTTCGTGTTCTCTAACATCTTATCTTTCATATTCAATAAAGGATAATCTTTACTATGGTCTATAAATGGTCTTATAAGTGTTTTAAAACGAGTATAAGTCAATGCATTTTCTTCAGCTAGGCTTAACTTTTAGACTGTTTTCTCAAAATGGCCAAATCTCATCCTTACTAACTTTAAATGCTCATAACTTGGGCATGGAAAAAGATACAAGAATGGTTCTATCTCATTAGAAAGAGAATTGTCTGAAGTTTTCAATTGTATAATTTTTCTCAGAATGCTCAGTTTGACACTTAATGTCCCTTTCGTGGTGCTGGGTCACATATTTTAAGGTGCACACCCCAAATGATTTATACAACATTCTGTTTTTCTTTAAGTTTCTTACTACATTATGTGTCATATTATAAAGGCTTAATATGAAGCAAACACCCAAAAGTTTACACTTAAAAAACAACAACAATTTCTTATATTATTTGTTGTATTATAAGATGCAAAGATCTCAGTCTGGGGAAAATATAACTTAGTGTCCATAAAATGGTTATTTCTGTTAAATCGCTTGAAAAGAATGAACAAGAACACACATAAACACACAAAAAGTCAACTGTTCGTGATTCTTTCTGTTAAATCGCTTGAAAAAAATGAAGAAGAACACACAAAAAGTCAACTGTTCGTGATTCTTTCTGTTAAATCGCTTGAAAAAAATGAACAAGAACACACAAATAGTCAATTATTCGTGATTCTTTCTGTTAAATCGCTTGAAAAAAATGAAGAACACACATAAACACACAAAAAGTCAATTGTTCGTGATTCTTTCTGTTAAATCGCTTGAAAAGGATGAACAAGAACACACAAAAAGTCAACTGTTCGTGATTCTTTTCTGTTAAATCGCTTGAAAAAAATGAAGAACACACATAAACACACAAAAAGTCAACTGTTCGTGATTCTTTCTGTTAAATCGCTTGAAAAAAATGAAGAAGAACACACAAAAAGTCAACTGTTCGTGATTCTTTCTGTTAAATCGCTTGAAAAAAATGAAGAACACACATAAACACACAAAAAGTCAATTGTTCGTGATTCTTTCTGTCAAATCGCTTGAAAAGAATGAAAACAAGAACACACAAAATAGTCAATTATTCGTGATTCTTTCCACTAAATTGCTTGAAAAAAAGAAACAAGAACACACAAAAAGTCAATTGTTCGTGATTCTTTCAGCTACTTGCCCAACAAGCATGAACAACAAGAGATGGGAATAATAATGGAGCGAAAATTTTGATTTTGATATCCTGACATTTCCATCTGAGTTTGTTTATGAACTGGTAGTACCCCAACCCTCAGTCTTTATCGCCTCCCATTCTGCCCCTTTTCTTTCACATATATACACAAACATGCAGGCACACACACATACACACAACACACACACACACACACACAGAGACACAGGACACACACCTCGCAAACACACACGCACAAACACGCATGCACACACACACACACACACACACACTCACAAACACCGACATCATGCGGTTTTAGCTCCTTTTAGTCCATGGTTCTTTTGTTAACACTCAGCACCAGATAAACCAATATAACCCTTTCGCCGCCAGCCCCATTTTTCAGCCCCCAAAATACACTTAACTGGGTAGAGAAAAAATTATCTGCAATAGTGAGGAATTCAGACTCTGTGACATATATAAACATTAGGCCTATCCTTACCTCCCAAAATTTTGGGGGAGAAAATAGGATCTTTTTAGTGACATGTGTGTTAAACCATTGTGCGAGCCTAAAATGCGACATTGGCGGTAGAAAGGGTTAAAGTGTTCTATCCATTAGTGCTTTACGTTGTTTCATAGCGGCCTAGCACTTGTAAGGTCTTTTTGCTAATCCATAAACCACAATCAATGAAAAATAATAGTTGCCTCTGTTATCCCCTTGATTGCCAGAGAAAATTAAAGAAAAAATCATTGGGCAAATCATGCCTATGAAAAAGACAACTGATAGAAAGCAATCTGGCAAAATGGTCTGGGGATAGAACTCTCTTGACTGTGTTAGTACAAAAGCCAAGTATATCAGGGTTATTCCTCTTCATCTGATGACATCATCAGTGTATGTGATATGTTATATGGCAATCAAGGGGCTAACCTTAAAGAAATAACTTGAAACAAACAGCTCTCTGTGGAAAACTAAAAGGAGTCAGAATGTGGATAATTTATGTGCTGTGACACATACACACACACACATATAAAAAAAAGACACCCCCCACCCCACCCCACCCACCAAATAATTATCCACAAGCAATATAAAACAAGCTCAATATCTAAGCTGCAATGAAGTGCAAAAGAAAGCAAAGCGGACCCACCACCACATTTTTCTGTTTTGATGCCCGGCTGCATCAGTGCGGTTTCCAAAGTCCGCACCAAAGCGTTGTGATTGAGCCCTGTTAACCGACAACCACCCATCAAGCATAAAAACAGCACCTGTGGTTAACACTGTTGTAAGAGTTGGTGACTTAACCATGTTAACCGACAAACACCCATCAAGCATCAAAACCAGCCCCTGTGGTTAATACTGTTGTAAGAGTTAATGACTTAACCCTGTTAATCGGCAGTATATAATAAAGCATAAGAAAACAGCCCCTGTGGTTTACACTGTTGTAAGAGTTTGTGACTTAACCCTGTTAATCAGCAGTATATAATAAAGCATCAAAAAAACAGCCCCTGTGGTTTACACTGTTGTAAGAGTTTGTGACATAACCCTGTTAATCGGCAGTATATAATAAAGCATCAAATCCAGCCCCTGTGGTTTACATTGTTGTAAGAGTTTGCGACTTAACCCTGTTAACTGGCAGTATATAATAAAGCATAAAAAAACAGCTCCTGTGGTTTACACTGTTGTAAGAGTTTGTGACTTAACCCTGTTAACTGGCAGTATATAACAAAGCATCAAACGTCAAAACCAGCACCTGTGGCTAACACTGTTGTAAGAGTGTGTGACTTAACCCTGTAAGAGTTTTTGACTTAACCTTGTCAATCGGCAGTATATAATAAAGCATAAAAAAACCAGCACCTGCGGGCTACACTAGACATTTAATGCATTTTGCATGCTGAGCTTCTTTCTTTTTTCATATAAAAATATAGCATAATTCTTCTTCTTTTTTCTTCTGCATTCCCAGGCCAAATGGCCACAATGGGTAAGGTACGTATGTGTCCGGTTTTTCAGTTTTCATTGGTCTCCCCGCTGCGTACAGCCAACACATTCTGATTTTCGGAGGAGCTCAAAGGAGAAAAATTATTTGGAAGATTTTTTTTCAAAAAAGGCAGGAGAATGGGCCAAAAAGTCAGAAAGACAGTAGATGACAGAAAGCAAAGGGAAAAGGCAGAGTCAAAGAGAGTGGCAGAATTAGAGGAAGTTACAAGCACAGAACTTCCAGAAGGTGGGGGAACTATTTTCACGAAAGACCCCACGGTCTCCGCACGGGGAGATACAGGAACAAACTTGTACATCCTAAACATAGCATGATAAAAAGCAAAAGGGCAACCCGCCCAACGCACGGCACCCACCAGGCACAATGATGATGGGCGTGTCGAAGATGGGGTGTCCCTGCAGACCTTTGTCCGCTGTGCCCACCGTCTTCAACTTGTCGTCCACCCTGGAGGCTGCACAGTTCACCAACTCCAGTATATTATACAGCTTTTTTTTCTTATTTTCGCACGTAAAAGAATGCCAACAAACAAGATTAATTGAACCCTCTCTTGGACACAGATGCCAAATTCGACCGAATTTTGTCAACCCATGCAGCCCGCCAATTGCGCCCGCTGAACGCCAGGTCTAGTACGTTCACTTTCACCCTACCCACAATGCAATATACTAAGTTAGTTCTTCCTGTTCCTGACTCTCGCTGGTCCGTTTTTGGTTCTTACAGCAAGGGAAAGCACCCACTAGTCTTTTTGAACGGATTTTTCGAAGTGACCCCAAATTTTTTTCTTCTTTCCACGTGACGTGACGCAGTATTGACTCGGCACGATGCTCGGAGTGCCATTACGGATTTTTTTTTTATTCCAATTCATGGTTTGTTGTGTGACAGTGTGTTAGCTTTGGAATAATAATATCATCATTGCTATTCAATATGCATCTTTCAGAAATGAAATGTGAGTTAGACTTTATTCTGGGTGATTTTTTTTAATCAAAATATTTGGTGTGACGTTCGGAGTTAATTCCCATCTCTCAGGAACTGGGATCGATTCCCGGTTTGAATGGTTGGGCGTCATTGGGTTAACCAAATATTTCGGCGGTTTATTCTGCGCTTCGACCGTGGTAATGAGTAGAATGACTAGCAAGAGACAACCACATTGAGAATAAGAATCAATTAATGAATAAAACTCACTAAAACTCGCTAATAAAACTCAAGCTTTTTTTATGATAGGAAATAAAGACATTCAAGTGTGGAATACATTTTATTTACTCAAACAGATCTTAACCCTTTCACCGCCAACGTCACCGCCGATGCATTTTTGCACCACAATGATTTAACACCCATGTCATTAAAAACCTCGAATTCAGGGTCTGTTATCCAATAATATTTGTGTTCTTGATTTGGGGAGTTAAGGATAGGCCTTTTTTTTAAGCATGTAGTAAAGGAAACCTTCCCTATTTTCAACAATTGTTTCATATTGTTGTTGTTGTTGACATACCCTGGCTAAAACTAAGAGACTCCAGGGATCATCCCAACAGCCGAAGCACTTGAACACTATGGTACAAATGCATCAGCTAGGGATGAGAACATTACAGGTGTTTGACCGTTTTTGATGACCCCCACCCGCCACGAGCACAGCCGGGGGATTTTGGAGTCTGATGATGTTATGCTAGGAGCTTGTCATTGGCTAAACTAAAGACAATCCCCGCACAACCCCCGCACAACATTTTGATGTAGCCTTAGTGCTCTAGCCTGTGTCAATTATTGGTCTGACATAGCATTAAGCCAAGGGGCACTGTTTCAAATAAAATTTTATAACCATACAACAGTAGGGTATGTGCATGCGCACACACGCACGCATGCCTTTACACACACACGCAGTCGTGCGCGCGCACGTACACACACACACGCATGCACACACAATTCAAAACAGGGAGAAACAAAACTCAACAGTGACACTGACACACACGTCATTCCACTGACACACACGCCATTCCACTGACACAAACATGTCATTTCACAGAGTAAACAGTGCCGACTTACGATCACAGAATTCAGGATAGCCGTCATACTTCTTACAGAACTCTCTTCGCTCGTCAAAGCGATAAAACTCGGGGTCAGGTATGATCTTTCTCCCCGACACTGCAACACAGGAGACACAGTTGTTCCTATCGCACACAAACTCAAGCTATTTAGTTAAAAGACTGAATCTAAAAATCGTAGATAAAAAAATGCACCAAGCATTATTGTCTTCATAAAAATATTTTTGTCTGCATGTTCTTCACAGTAATTTTAATACCTTTCTTCTAACAGATTTATGGTTTTAAACTATTTTTGCTAGAGCAGTACAGTGAGAACCTCCCTTATTTGACCTCCCATTCATTAAGACTCCCTCCAACATAAGACCTACTTCTCTGAAACATTGCCCTTCTTTGTAAGTATTAAAAGTACCTCCCTTATAAGAACCCATCCCTTATAAGACCTCATTTTTGGATGATTTTTGGAGGTCTTATCAGGGAGGTTCCACTGTACCATGCAACATGTTTAGTAGACAAATGTTCTTGATTAATTACACTTAGTATCGGCAAACATTAAATAAAGTTCCTTGTAGGGGGGGGGGGGGTGTTTGGGGGGGGGGGAGGGTCCTATTAGATAATGGCCTTTATCATTTCCCCCTGGTAACATTGATGGGTGGGAGCGAGTGTGGGTGCGAGTGGCGGGGGCGGTGGGGTCTTTAAATAAAATCAACACTGTGGCTGGCGTGCAGTTCTGCAGAGGGCCACTTAAAAAAACTAAACCTACAAGAACATTCTTTTATTTCGATCTGTCATGCACGCATTGCGCTTACAGTTTACATGCATATGTCCCAACCCAATTAACCCTTCGACTGCCAGAGAAAATTAAAAGAAAACATCGTTGGGCCAAATCATGCCATGAATAAAGACAACTGATAGTAGGACCAAATGTGTTGCAAAAATGGTCTGGGGATTATGGGACCTCTTGACTGTGTTAGAGCTAAAGCCAGCATATCAGGGTTACTCTTCTTCATCTGATGACATCATCATTGATGATGTCATCAGGTGGATGATGTCATCGGGTCAGTGCGTAACTACGTTGGTGGCAGTCAAATCAAGGGTTAACACATTCGTCAAAGGTAGAAAGCACACTAAGTACATATATATATCATCATTTTGTTGGTGGTGGTGGTTGGTAGGGGCAGTTTTATTAATATTTCCACATACTTCTACATGTATCACCATTTATCATCACATAGTCAAGTCAAGTCAAGTCAAGTCCAAAATGATCTTTATTGACGATAAAGGACTAAGCTAAACAAAGCTTTTTTTCATCATGTCGTCATAAGTGTTAATTCATGGCTGTTAAAAAGCTTATGCTTAGCCTCCCATACTTTTGGAATACAGCAAGACTTGTTGAACTGACAACGTACATTTGTGAAAGAAAAATGGTTTTCTTTCACAATTCTTCTTCTTCTTTGTTCGCACTCAGAGTTCCTGTCAATTATGAGCGTAGATGTCTTCACATTCATTTCTTAGATCAAAGTAAGACATTTTTCTAATGATCAATGTTACCAAAGGCTATCATCAAGAACATTTTTTTTAACCAGTGTAAAAGATTTGATGCACAATCAACACATAATTATGTTAATTTGCTCATCAACACATAATTATGTCAATTTGCTCATCAACACATAATTATGTTAATTTGCTCATCAACACATAATTATGTTAATTTGCTCATCAACACATAATTATGTAAATTTAAAGTGTTGAACCACAATATTTTTGCTCACATTTCTTTGGAACACAGTACGACTTGTTGACAGGCTTGGGCCATTCGCCATCGTATCCCGCATAGCTGATCTGAAAAGATAACGGAAAAAAGAAAGAAAGAAACAATAGAAACAAACAACGAAAATAGATAGCACGTACTGTCAGGCATCACAATAGTTGAAAGTCCCAATCCTCTGAAAAACCGCTGTTCAAAAACAGGCCATCAAAGCCCTAGCACTAAACCATGGGCCTGGTATTCACGTTGAGATTTAGCATGAGACTTAGCATGATGCTAAACTTAGAAGCTCTTCCATGGTTCCCCAGGATTTTTATTGGGGGGGGGGGGACCTCACATGTGACATTTTGGGGGGGTGGGGGGTGGGGGGTGTATATTGGTGGGTTGGGGGGGTGGTAAAATACTGGGGGATTTTTGGGGGGGGGGACCAAATTGGGAAAGAGCTTCTAAGTTAGGCATCATGCTAAGTCTCATGCTATCTCAACGTGCAATACGAGGCCCTGGTTTAGTGTAGGGCTTTGATGGCCTTTTGACAGCGGTTTTCAGAGGATTGGACTTTCAAACTATTGTGATGCCTGACGTACGTGCTATCTATTTTTCGGTTGTTTGTTTCTATTGTTCTTTCTTTCTTTTTTCCGTTATCTTTTCAGATCAGCTATGCGGGATACGATGGCGAATGGCCCAAGCCTGTCAACAAGTCGTACTGTGTTCCAAAGAAATGTGAGCAAAAATATTGTGGTTCAACACTTTAAATTTACATAATTATGTGTTGATGAGCAAATTAACATAATTATGTGTTGATGAGCAAATTAACATAATTATGTGTTGATGAGCAAATTGACATAATTATGTGTTGATGAGCAAATTAACATAATTATGTGTTGATTGTGCATCAAATCTTTTACACTGGTTAAAAAAAATGTTCTTGATGATAGCCTTTGGTAACATTGATCATTAAATAAATGTCTTACTTTGATCTAAGAAATGAATGTGAAGACATCTACGCTCATAAGACAGGAAACTTTCTGAGCGAACGAAGAAGAAGAAGAAAATGTTGAAGGAAAAACCATTTTTCTTTCACAAATGTACGTTGTCAGTTCAACAAGTCTTGCTGTATTCCAAAAGTATGGGAGGCTAAGCATAAGCTTTTTAACAGCCATGAATTAACACTATGACGACATGATAAAAAAAAAGCTTTGTTTAGCTTATTCTTTTATCGTCAATAAAGATCATTTTGACTTGACTTGACTTGACTTGACTATGTGATGATAAATGGTGATACATGTAGAAGTATGTGGAAATATTAATAAAACTGCCCCTACCAACCACCACCACCAACAAAATGATGATATATATATGTCTTAGTGTGCTTTCTACCTTTGACGAATGGTTAACCCCTTGACTGCCACCAACGTATTACGCACTGACCCGATGACATCATCACCTGATGACATCACTGATGACATCATCATATGAAGAGGAATAACCCTGATATGCTGGCTTTAGCTCTAACACAGTCCAGAGAGCGTTCCATATCCCCAGACCATTTTTCCACATTGTCTCTATCAGTTGTCTTTTTCATGGCATGATTTGCCCAACGATGTTTTCTTTTAATTTTCTCTGGCAGTCGAAGGGTTAATTGTTGACATATGCATGTAACTGTAAGCGCAATGCGTGCATGACAGATCGAAATAAAAGAATGTTCTTGTAGGTTTAGTTGTTTTTTAAGTGGCCTCTGCAGAACACAGCACAGTGTTGATTTTATTTAAAGACCCTCCCCCGCCCCCCACGGTCGCATCCCAACCCTCACACATCTGGTTCCAGGGGGAACATGATAAAGGTCATTATCTAATAGTACCCTCCCCCCCCCCCAAACACGCCCCCCCCCCCCTACCAGGAACTTTATTATGTTTGCGATACTAAGGTATGTAGTCAAGAACTATTTTCTACTAAACATGTTGCATTGGTACAGTGGAGCCTCCCTTATAAGACCTCCAAAAATAATCCCAAATGAGGTCTTATTAAGGGAAGGGGTCTTATAAGGGAGGTAATTTGAATACTTACACAGAAGGGCAATGTTTCAGAGAAGTAGGTCTTATGGGGGAGGGGAGTCTTATAATGGGAGGTCTTGATAAGGGAGGTTCCACTGTACTGCTCAGCAAAAATAGTTTTAAACCATAAATCTGATAGAAGAGATGTATTTAGAATACTGTGAAGAACATGTCAGACAAACTATTTTTATGAAGAAAATAATGCTTGGTGTCAGTTTTTATCGACGATTTCTAGATTCATTTTTTTTAGCTAAACAGCTTGACTTTGTGTGCGATGGAACAACTGTGTCTCCTGTGTTGCAGTGTCGGGGAGAAAGATCATACCTGACCCCGAGTTTTATCGCTTTGACGAGCGAAGAGAGTTCTGTAAGAAGTATGACGGCTATCCTGAATTCTGTGATCGTAAGTCGGCACTGTTTACTCTGTGAAATGACATGTTTGTGTCAGTGGAATGGCGTGTGTGTCAGTGGAATGACGTGTGTGTCAGTGTCACTGTTGAGTTTTGTTTCTCCCTGTTTTGAATTGTGTGTGCATGCGTGTGTGTGATGTGTGTGCGTGTGTGTGTACATGCATGCGTGCGTGTGTGAGCATGCACATACCCTACTGTTGTATGGTTATAAAATTTTATTTGAAACAGTGCCCACCTTGGCTTAAGGCCGTGTCAGACCAATTGACCCCAGGCTAGAACACCAAGGCTACATCAAAAATGTTGTTATGCGGGGATTGGCCTTTAGCTTTAGCCATGACAAGCTCCTAGCATAACATCAGACTCCAGAATCCCCCGGCTGTGCTCGTGGCGGGAGAGTCATCAAAAACGGTTCGCACCTGTGTAATGTTCTCATCCCTAGCTGATGTGTTTGTACCATAGTGTTCGAAGTGCTTCAGCTGTTGGGATGATCCCTGGAGTCTTTAGTTTTAGCCAGGGTATGTCAACAACAACAAAAATATGAAACAATTGTTGAAAATAGGGAAGGTTTCCTTTACTACATGCTTAAAAAAAAGGCCTACCCTTAACTCCCCAATTCAAGAACACAAATATTATTGGATAACAGACCCTGAATTCAAGGTTTTTAATGACATGGGTGTTTAAATCATTGTGGTGCAAAAATGCGAACGTTGGCGGTGAAAGGGTTAAGATAACTTTTTGAGTAAATAAAATGTATTCCACACTTGAATGTCTTTATTTCCTATCATAAAAAAAGCTTGAGTTTTATTAGCGAGTTTTAGTGAGTTTTATTCATTAATTGATTCTTATTCTCAATGTGGTTGTCTCTTGCTAGTCATTCTACTCATTACCACGGTCGAAGCGCAGAATAAACCGCCGAAATATTTACGGTTTTAACCCAATGACTCCCAACCATTCGAATCGGGAATCGATCCCAGTTCCCGAGAGATTGGAATTAACTCCGAACGTCACACCAAATATTTTCATTAAAAAAATCACCCAGAATAAATTAGTCGAACTCACATTTAATTTCTGAAAGATGCATATTGAATAGCAATGATAATATTATTATTCCAAAGCTAACACACTGTCACACAACAAACCATGATTTTTTGGGGAACAAAATCCATCATGGCTCTCCGAGCATCGCACCGAGTCAATATTGCGTCACGTGACGTGGAAAGAAGAAGAAAAATTTGGGGTCACTTCGAAAAATCCGTTCAAAAAAACTAGTGGGTGCTTTCCCTTGCTGTAAGAACCAAAAACAGGACCAGCGAGAGTCAGGTACAGGAAGAACTAACTTAGTATATTGCATTGTGGGTTATGGTGAAAGTGAACGTAATAGACCTGGCGTTCAGCTAGGGCGCAAATCGGCGCATACGGGCTGCATGGGTTGACAAAATTCGGTCGAATTTGGCATCTGTGTCCAAGAGAGGGTTCAATTAATCTTGTTTGTTGGCATTCTTTTACGTGCGAAAATAAGAAAAAAAAGCTGTATTATATACTGGAGTTGCGTGAACTGTCTGCAGCCTCCAGGGTGGACGACAAGTTGAAGACGTGTGGGCACAGCGGACAAAGGTCTGCAGGGGACACCCCATCTTCCGACACGCCCATCATCATTGTGCCTGGTTAGGGTGCCAGTGCGTTGGGCGGGTTGCCCCTTTTGCCTTTTTATCATGCTATGGTTAGGATGTACAAGTTTGTTCCTGTATACTCCCCGTGCGGAGAACGTGGGGTCTTCAAAACAAGTACAAAAGAGGAAAAAAGGAAAAAGAAGTTTTTTCCCGTTAAAAATAGTTCCCCCACCTTCTGAAGTTCTGTGCTTGTAACTTCACTCTAATCTGCCACTCTCTTGACTCTGCCTTTTTCCCTTTGCTTTCTGTCATCTACTGTCTTTCTGACTTGTTGGCCCATTCTCCTGACTTCTTTTTGAAAAAAAATCTTCCAAATAAATTTTCTCATTTGAGCTCCTCCGAAAACGGAATGTGTCGGACTGTACGCAGCGGGTAGACCAGTGAAAACTGAAAACCAGACACATACGCACCTTACCCATTGTGGCCATATGGCCTGGGAATGCAGAAGAAAAAAGAAGAAGAATTATGCTATATTTTTATATGAAAAAAGAAAGAAGCTCAGCATGCAAAATGCATTAAATGTCTAGTGTAGCCCGCAGGTGCTGGTTTTTTTATGCTTTATTATATACTGCCGATTGACAAGGTTAAGTCAAAAACTCTTACAGGGTTAAGTCACACACTCTTACAACAGTGTTAGCCACAGGTGCTGGTTTTGACGTTTGATGCTTTGTTATATACTGCCAGTTAACAGGGTTAAGTCACAAACTCTTACAACAGTGTAAACCACAGGAGCTGTTTTTTTATGCTTTATTATATACTGCCAGTTAACAGGGTTAAGTCGCAAACTCTTACAACAATGTAAACCACAGGGGCTGGATTTGATGCTTTATTATATACTGCCGATTAACAGGGTTAAGTCACAAACTCTTACAACAATGTAAACCACAGGGGCTGGATTTGATGCTTTATTATATACTGCTGATTAACAGGGTTAAGTCACAAACTCTTACAACAGTGTAAACCACAGGGGCTGTTTTCTTATGCTTTATTATATACTGCCGATTAACAGGGTTAAGTCATTAACTCTTACAACAGTATTAACCACAGGGGCTGGTTTTGATGCTTGATGGGTGTTTGTCGGTTAACATGGTTAAGTCACCAACTCTTACAACAGTGTTAACCACAGGTGCTGTTTTTTATGCTTGATGGGTGGTTGTCGGTTAACAGGGCTCAATCACAACGCTTTGGTGCGGACTTTGGAAACCGCACTGATGCAGCCGGGCATCAAACAGAAAAATGTGGTGGTGCGGTCCGCTTTGCTTTCTTTTGCACTTCATGCAGCTTAAGATATTGAGATTGTTTATATTGCTTGTGGATCAATTATTTGGGGTGGGGTGGGGGGTGTCTTTTTTTTATATGTGTGTGTGTATGTACATGTGTCACAGCACACGAATTATCCACATTCTGACTCCTTTTAGTTTTCCACAGAAAGCTATTTGTTTCAAGTTATTTCTTTAAGGTTAGCCCCTTGATTGCCATATAACATATCACATACTGATGATGTCATCAGATGAAGAGGAATACACCCTGATAGTGTGCTGGCTTTTGCTCTAACACAGTCAAAGAGAGTTATATCCCCAGACCATTTTTTGCCAGATTGGCTCTATCAGTTGTCTTTTTTTTTTTTCATGGCATGATTTGTACAATGATTTTGTCCTTTAATTTTCTCTGGCAATCAAGGGGATAACAGAGGCAACTATTATTTTCATTGATTGTGGTTATGGATAGAACAAAAGACCTTAACAAGTGGTATGCCACTATGAAACAATGTAAGCCTAATGGATAAAACACTTTAACCCTTTTCACCGCCAATGTCGCATTTACGCACCACAATAGTTTTAACACACATGTCACTAGTATCCAAAGATCCTATTTTCTCAATTTTGGGAGGTAAGGATAGGCCTAAAATAAATGTTATGCATGTCACAGAGGAATTCTCACTATTGCAGATAATTTTTTTCTCTACCCAAAGTTTAATGGTATTTTTGGGGCTGAAAAAAATGGCTGGCGGCGAAAGGGTTATATTGGTTTTATGGCTGGTGATGGAGTGTTAACAAATAGACATGAACTAAAAGCAGCTAAAAAAGGATGATTGTGGTGTGTTGTGAGTGTGGTGGTGTGTTGTGTAGTGTGCCTCGGTTTGTCGTGTGTGGTTTGTGTGTGTGTTGTCGGAAAGTGTGTGTGGGCTGTGGGGAGGGAGAAAGGGGGGGGGGTGTGTCTCTGTGTGTGTGTGTTGTGTGTGTGTGTGTATGTGTGGTGTGCGCGCATGTGTGTGTGGTAATAGATGTGAAAGAAAAGGGGCAGAATGGGAGGCGATAAAGACTGAGGGTTGGGGTACTACCAGTTCATAAACAAACTCAGATGGAAATGTCAGGATATCAAAATCAAAATTTTCGCTCCATTATTATTCCCATCTCTTGTTGTTCATGCTTGTTGGGCAAGTAGCTGAAAGAATCACGAACAATTGACTTTTTGTGTGTTCTTGTTTCTTTTTTTCAAGCAATTTAGTGGAAAGAATCACGAACAATTGACTTTTTGTGTGTTCTTGTTTATTTTTTTCAAGCAATTTAGTGGAAAGAATCACGAACAATTGACTTTTTGTGTGTTTATGTGTGTTCTTCATTTTTTTCAAGCGATTTAACAGAAAGAATCACGAATAATTGACTATTTGTGTGTTCTTGTTCAGTGTTTTCAAGCGATTTAACAGAAAGAATCATGAACAGTTGACTTTTTGTGTGTTTATGTGTGTTCTTCATTTTTTTCAAGCGATTTAACAGAAAGAATCATGAACAGTTGACTTTTTGTGTGTTTATGTGTGTTCTTCATTTTTTTCAAGCGATTTAACAGAAAGAATCATGAACAGTTGACTTTTTGTGTGTTTATGTGTGTTCTTCATTTTTTTCAAGCGATTTAACAGAAAGAATCACGAACAGTTGACTTTTTGTGTGTTCTTCTTCATTTTTTTCAAGCGAAGTTAACAGAAAGAATCACGAACAGTTCGACTTTTTGTGTGTTCTTCTTCATTTTTTTCAAGCGATTTAACAGAAAGAAATCATGAACAGTTGACTGTTTGTGTGTTGGATGTGTGTTCTTGTTTCATTCTTGTCAAGGCGATTTAACAGAAATAAACATTTTATGGACATTAAGTCATATTTTCCCCAGACTGAGATCTTTGCATCTTATAATACAACAAATAATATAAGAAATTGTTGTTGTTTTTTAAGTGTAAACTTTTGGGTGTTTGCTTCATATTAAGCCTTTATAATATGACACATAATGTAGTAAGAAAATATAATAGCAAAATCTGAATTTTGTATAAAATTTGGGGTGTGCACCTTAAAATATGTGACCCAGCACCATGAAAGGGACATTAAGTGTCCAATACTGACCATTCTGAGTACATTATACAATTGAAAACTTCAGACGATTCTTTTTCTAATGACAGAAGAACCATTCTTGTATCCTTTTTCCGTTACCAGAGTTATGAGCATTTAAAGTTAGTAAGGTGAGCTTCGGCCATTTTGAAAAATCACAGTCTAAATTTTAGCCTAGCTTTAGAAAATCCACTGACTTGCTCGTTTTAAGACACTTAAAAAACCATTTAGAGACCACATTAAAGATTATCCTTTATAGAATATGAAAGATAAGATGTTAGAGAATCCAAAAATGCCCATAACTCAAAATTGACCAAAAAATGAGATTTTTGACTTTGCAATCCTGTTGCGTGGAAACTAGCCCATCGACTTAATGTCCCTTTTTTGTGGTGCTGGGTCACATATGATGTTCCTTGTAGATTGTAAAATGTGGTACGTGTGGATATATGAGGGCATGGCGTGCGCGTGCAGGTGATGTGGGACAAGAAGTTCCCGGAGCATGGAGAGCTGGCAACCCTGTTTGGCTTCAGTAACCTGAGCCTGACCAAGCACCACGAAATACAGCGTGTCAGGGCTCTGTCCCGCCATCTGTGTGTGTTGTCTGTGTGTGTGTTTGTTTGTGTTTGTGTGTGTTTTGGCTTCAGTAACACGTCAGTCTGACCAGCACCACTAAGTACATCGGTCAGTTGCTCTGTCATACCATTGCCTGTGTGTGTGTGTGTGTTTGGCTTCAGTAACATCAGTCTGTCCAGCACAACTAAGTACATCTGGTAGTGCTCTCTCCTACCATTGCCTGTGTGTGTTTGTGTGTTTGGCTTCAGTAACCTGAGTCTGCCCAGCACTACGAAAAATACATCGGTCAGTGCTACTGTCCCGCCATGTGGGTGTGTGTGTGTGTGTGTTTGGCTTCAGTAACATCAGTCTGCTCAGCACCACTAAGTACATCGGTCAGTGCTCTGTCCTACTATTGTTAGGTGTGTGTGTGTGTCTATGTGTGTGTGTGTCTGTGTGTGTTTTTGGCTTCAGCAACATGAGGTTGCCCAGCACAACGAAATACATTGGTCAGTGCTCTCTCCCACCATTGTGCGTGTATGTGGTAGTGTGGGGGTTCGTGTTGCTGGGCTCTGTGCGTGTGTGTTTTTGCGTGTTTGCGTTTGTGTTTGTGTATGTGTGTGCGTGTGTATGATCGCGCGCGCGTGTGTGTTGTGTGTTTGTTTGTGTGTGTGTGTGTGTGGTAAAGTGGAAGGGCTGAGGTTTCCACCACTGTCCCTAGATATATGTGCTATAGTTTACAATGAAGGGGGTGATTAACTATTATAAATTATTTTATGAATCTATGCCAGTTTTCAGGATGTATCACATAGTGTGTGTATTACGTTGTTGTATGAAACCCTGTTGGAAATTTACGTGGTGACAGTCCTGGGCTGACCCTAGCTGTTGCCACTGACTGTAAACGACTAACTACACAACATTGTCCGGTCGCGCAAAGCGAACCGTTGTCTAAGCCTCACCCCCTGACTTTTATTAAAATTCTGGAAAAAAACAACGGATAAAGCCGCAAGAGACTGAAAAATAAAATGAACAAACCTGAGAAGACGAGCAGACGAACGATCGAAAGACACGGCAATTTTGACGGCCTGTGTTGCGCTCGTACACACAGAAACTACACATAACAGCACAGACCTAATCTTTGCCATATCGGACCTACTAAATACTGGATTTTGCGCAATAACACAACACACGACAAAACAAGTAACGCACTGGCAGTTCCTTTTCAGTCACAGTTTGCACACACAAATCTTTTACCACGCATACAACCCGGCTGACAAAATGGCGCAGCGCACACTGCAGATACGAAATCATGGTAAAATACTTTCCTTCCCCTGTCCAAACTTCACAAACAAATATTAACCCCCAATCTTCTACAGTTTGCTAGGAAACCAGGTGGTACGAATTGCGGGACAGGTACGATATCAGTGAGAATCCCCTATATTGTAATGGGAGCATTTTCTCTTTTTGTTCTTTAAAGACCCACCACGTCACTTGTCAAAATCACGGTTTTTCACGTGTTTTTTTTCCCTCTTATAGCTGGTAAGAAGTCTTTTTTTTGACAAGGTTTGACTCCCATACCAATGTCCCCAAATTTGAAATGAACAAATCATTTTTTAAAGAGCAGTCTCAATTTGAAGGTTGGGGACATGTGTATGTTGGTCACAGCAACCCAGAAAAAAACAAAGGGACTTAACCGTGGTGCGTCAGTGTGTCTTTAACAGAAGAAAGGAAGAACAGTTTGAAAAAAAGGTTCAATGCCTTTAATTTTTTTTTTTTTTTTAATCCTGTCTTTACATCCGCTTTGACTGTTTGTGTTTAGTGTGTTTATTTCAGATCAAATGAGGACATGCCTTGAAACAGTCAGTCACCCTGTTCCCTGAATCGGTAAGTCAAGAGAGCCACCTTCATAAATGTCATGATAATAAACGATGATATTTAGACCTTCACTAAAGCCTGGATGTGTATTTCTGTAAAGTTTTCACTGACAACTTTTATTTCTTTGGAGAATGAGGCCTTTATAACCGAAAATTATCTGCCCTGTCTCTTGACCTGAGATGCCCCCCGCCCTGTCAACGCCCCCTTCTTAAGAGTATCGCCCTTGCCTGTCAGGAACTAGTAGTATATAGCCACATAAAATCATCTGCTCCTGACTCGTCACCAGGGGGCCTCGGCAGTTCGGGCCTAAAATTATCGCCCTTTCGTGTCGCCAAGGAGTAGTATAACGCCTTATTGCGTTTGTAGTTAATGTCAACTGCAATCCAGGACTTTTTTGATTTTTTAATTTATAGATTAAACTAACATTTCAGTGTGTAACGCATTCTAGCATTCTCCGATCACGACTGAAAGATAGCAAGAGGGGAAGCGGCTAGTCTGGATGGCTGGGCTAGAATGTCCTGTACCTCCGTCCTGGTGGCTACCAGTTCATACCGGTGGGCCTAAAAGCATGGCTATCATCAGGCGCTATTTGCCCGGCCTTTCGCACCACTCGCTCAGCATGCAAAACATCTAGCTCTTGCCGTTCACCCCGCAACCTTGCTACCTTGGAATAATTTGTCAACTAACATTAAAACTGCACCTAACATAAAGTATATTCAAAAACTCTACTGGACAAAGACACAATTATGTCCAATTTTGTATACTACTTTCGATGAATAAAAAAAAAAAAGTCCATTCCATATTTTTTGTTACATTTTATAGTTTATCTGTAGAAAGCAAGCCACCCTGAAGCAAATCAAAGTCACAGAGGAGAAAGGGGTGTAAAAGGGCCGCGAGGACCACTTCTAGCCCTAATTACTAATAGCTAATATTACTAAGACTAATACTACTACTGCATAAATTCACTATCCTGTGCACACTCAGCACTGGCTTACTCCTTACACGTATCAGACACTACAGACCAGCGCGATACGAGTAAACGGAGGAGAGCTTCAATCCCGCAACGTTGTTGTTGCAGAATCACATTCATCATGGTGGAGGGGAGCTGCTTACTGGCCCCCGGACTTCCTCAGCTTCCCTTCTGGGGCTGGTGGAGGGTTTCTCTTGTGTTGGTAGGAACGGTGGGGACCAGGGCTGTCTCTAGGAACCCAATCAGCACACTTTGTGTCTGTTCATTTGTCATGGGTTAATGCTACGGTTGTGAAGGGGCGGTGTTTCAGGGAGCAATTCATCGGAGTGGAGGAGGAGCTGCTGCTGGACCCGGACCTTCCTCAGCTTCCTGGCCCAGTGCCTCCCCACCCTGAACTCCGAAACCAGCCTGCTGGCCGTTGTCAGCGGGGAACTTTAACGGTGAGTAACTGACTCCCACTCCCAACCCGCCCCCTCCTCCCTTTCCGTTGTCTTTCACACTGGGAAACCCAGGGCACCCACCCCCACCCCGCCCCTCCCTTCCTCTCTTTATCACTCATTTGTCTTGTCTCTTCCCATTTCCTCTACCTTACCGTTCCACGGTGATCACATTCACTGGTAAGTATCCGTTAAAATACTGATTGCAAAACCAAAATACTGTATAAAAGTTTGATCTGTCAGTCCCAGGGACTGAAAAATATTTTGCT
This sequence comes from Phymorhynchus buccinoides, assembly GCA_017654935.2. Taxonomy (NCBI): domain Eukaryota; kingdom Metazoa; phylum Mollusca; class Gastropoda; order Neogastropoda; family Raphitomidae; genus Phymorhynchus; species Phymorhynchus buccinoides. Next base: position 16,250,243 of record CM065696.1, read on the forward strand.
AGGATTGTCATATATGTGTTGAAAGTTATAGATAGCTGTCAAGTTTGATGCATTTGCTCCAAGGGAAGTAAATCTAGTGGTGTACACCCATCCTTTGGTCCCTTCTAAACGCGCTTCGCTCCCTCAGACCACCTTTTTGCCTCTGACTCTTGCTTTTTGTAGTGGCTTGTTGTGGGGAAAACAATCGGTGTTAAGACAGTCTATATAAACGGTGTCTATATATAAAAAAAAAGTCTGATCTAACACTTCCCTATGTCTAAAAACCTGAAGTAAAAACCCATAATCTTTTGTTTTTATGTATGTTTTGTTTGCATGGTGGCAACTTTTCCTAGTATACAAGGATTTTGATGTTTTTGAAATTTTAACAGAAAAGGAATTTCCTTTTTTTTTTAAATTTGTCAAACAGATCTTTGTGTGTCCACTTGTACGTTTCAAGCTCTTTAAAATAAACATTTGTATATTAAATTGTGGAAAAAGGAAGCTAAAATACCTTCATACATCATTTTTCTCTTCAGCTGCAGGGGGACATTACGCCATGGACACCGCATTTTCAGTTTTTTTCAGGTGATGTAGTTGCACCCATGTGTTTTGTGTGTATGGCTGGAGTGATGTGTGAGTTTTTTTTAATCATTCAAAAGCGGGGCGATGCGAAAGAGTTAACAGAGGCTTTGATATTGTGATTTTCATCTGTTTTTTTGTTTTTGTTTGTTTTGTTTCCATGGGACTGGTTTTGCTACCGGTTTGTTGGGGGGGGGGGGGTCATTGTCGCTGATAGGGCTGGTTTTGAAAATTCCTCGCACAATCACTGACTGCAGTTTCCATCTCCGCCACCCCTCCATCATCCATCATGGTTTTGCCACAACTTTCCCTCCCCACAGCAACTCCCTCCTCCCCACCCTCTTTCCACTCCCCCCTCCCACCTCACCATGCTTTTCTTCTCCACTCTCAACCACTGAAAGTGTCCTCACTCTTTCAATCTTGGGAAAAGAATGCTGTGTATAGGTTTTGTGATGCTTTCCTCACTTTTCGGATGTTGTGTTCATTCATGCTTGTGCAGGTTTTGAGAAGACCTCGGGGAACCGGCAGTTAGTGTGCAGAGTGGAGAGTTCCCTGTGTCTGGGCTTCCTGGCCAAGAAGAACAGCCTTCATTCTCTCATCCCTCACGCCCACAAGAGGTATTCTGCGGCACTGTATCATGTGCCCCCATCTCTATGTGGCCCCAGTCTATGTGTCACTGTCATTGCTTATTGTTCTTTGAAATTGCTCTTTATTGTTGTTTTTGAGCGGAGACAGCAAGCGATGTTCCCCTTCTATATGTGTAGGTGTGTCCCACCTTCTTTGTCATATTTATGTGACCACCCAGCAACCAATGGACGGGGCATTAAGTGTCAAAACTGACCATTGGGATTAATGATACAACTTGGAAACTTCAGACAATTATCTTTCTAATTGATTCAAGAACCAGTCTTGTATTTGTTTCCGTTTTAAAGTTATGAGCATTTAAAGTTTAGTTAGGGTGAGCGTCACCATTTTTGATAAAACAGTGTCCAACGTCTAGCTAGCTGAAGAAACTGCATCGACATTACCCATTTAAGAAACACTTATAAGCCCATTTAGAGTCCATATTAAGATTGTCCTTTTACAATAATGAAAGATAAGTGTGTTAAGAAACACGAAAATTCTCTAACACGAAATACCCATACTCAAAATGTTTTACAGAAAAAAAAAATTAGATTTTTTACTTTCCAATGCTGTTGTGAGAAACTAGTCCAGCGACTTAATGTCGCCTTTCGTGTGCTGTGTCACATATGTGCTTAGTTCTATGTGTCCCCATCTCTATGTTTTATGTGTCCCTTACGAAGCGTATTTACATGGATCTCCTCCTTTCAGGATGTCCTGAATGATGGGTGATGAGATTAGCGTCCAATCGGTCATAGACCCTTATGAACGTATTCCTGAATGTCCTGAACTGCAGGATTTTTTAAATGCCTTGAGCCTGTGTCCCGCCGGATTATGAGAATTTAGAAACAACGATTTCACACAACTTGTACAATAAAAAGGCGCTATAATATAAGCTTTGCTATAATT
>CM065696.1:16252830-16265330 GCA_017654935.2 Phymorhynchus buccinoides
TCCAATTTTACGACCCGCTTTTTCCGGACATTTTGGAAGTCTTAAATAGAGGTTTGTCTGTAGTTGGTAAAATAATAGGAAAGAGGACGAGGGAGTTTGGGAAAAAATAATCATGAGCTGTGTGTGTGTGTGTGTTTGTTGTTTCGGTTCTGGTACCAAGCAGACTGTTTTTCTTTATTGGGTTCTTCCTACACCGTATTACAAGAACAAGCCTGAGATTGATGAGTCCTCTTCCTAGATAATGTTTATTTATTTATTTATTTTATTAATTATTTATTTTTCATTATTTTTGCTTTGTTTTTGTTTTACATTTTATTCACTTTCCCTGACATTTTAATTTTTTGTATTCCGCTTTCAACTGTTTTTATTTATAGGACTAATTTTTTTATTATGCTTAGATTTTTTTTTTTTACTGAACACAAGAAGTTGGTTTTATTGTTGAAATATTTTAAATGATTGGTAAGATTTTGTCACGGTTCTTGTTGCCATCTATGAAATGCTTCGTGGCGATGGAATGTTTATGAAAGTGTGAATATCTACAAGAGCTTTCCTATACAGCTCAGCAGTCATTTTTTTTTTAATTTTTAAGACTTCTTCTTTGTAGAGGCTTGTAAATATGACAAACTGAACATCTTAGAATTGTGATGCCAACCTATGTATTTTTTTTTTTTTGTACAGGAAAAAGAATCCTTTCTGTGATCTACTGAACTGAAGTTGTCGCCTTTTTCCCACTTATTGTTGGCTCGAATCATTCCTGATTAAAAACATTTTTGTTGAGTTTGTGCTTGTGGATTGCCGCAGCTAGAGGAGTGACTATCGTCGATAGAACCAAGTAAGCTACGTTTTCCTTGCAATGTTTCAGTAACTTGTGGGTACATTCCTGATTTTTAAGCTTGTCGTTCCTAAAATAAAAAACAGGTAGGCCATCTGCAGGGCTCCTCACTCGTCCGGTTTACACAAGGTCCGCCGGGACTCCCATAACTTATGGTATAGAGTGTCTCTAGAGGTGGGATAGAGGGTCCTAGTGGCAATTGCGAATGCTAAAAATAATTTTTTCTAGTGTATCCCTGGGACCCCCTGCACAAACTTTTAGAGAGTCCTTTAGAATTTTAGTACTTTATAGACCCCCAAATGGGGGTCCCTGGGAACCTTGCTTCATTACAGTAAAGGTGTTTTGATGAAGATATATTTGTTATTTGGTATATTCTAGTCACAGAGGATTATCTCTGTGAAATTCGGGCTGCTCTGCCCCTGGAGAACGCGTCGCCTCAAGTGCAGCGCCAGCGCACTACCCACTTCTTTTTTTTGGGGGGGGGTGGGGAGTAGTGGCCAGTTGGGGGTGAAAAGGGTGTGTGGGGCAGACTTGGGAAACCTAGCTATCAATTTGGCCATGCCAGGCAGCAGGATTTCTCCCTGCTCTTACTGAATTTCAACTGCCGTGGGATTTTTACGTGTGTAAAGCGCACGGGTCAGACTAGCTTTAAGTCCCCATCCGAAGGACTTCGACGTTCAGTTCGATTTTCCCTGTCAAACTAGAAAGAACGGGCGAGGAGGCCGGGATTTCGAACCCGGGTCACTCACGTTGCAGTCAACGCATTACATTTGGCAGGCGAACGTCTTGACCACTCTGCCCACCTTTCTCCCTCCCGTATTGTATTGGCATTTGTCTCAAATTTTGATAATTTTGTTTTTTATTTATTACTAGATGTGTTGTGTTGTGTTGTTCCCTAGCCAAAAAAAAAGTTTTTATCTGAGCATTTCGTTGCTCTGTTTTTGATTGATGTTTGTTTTCTTGCCATATTATAGGTCTGACCACGGCTTAGTTTCATAGTTTTTTTAGCACAAAGAAACGTGCTGTGGTGTTTTGGATTTTTATCATTTCAGATTTATGTGTCAGTTTGGGTACTCTTGCTACGCACATTAACTTTGATTCTTTTTTGTGGAGACAGCTAGAAAGTGACATCAGTGAATCGGGGGGGATTGTACTTGCACACGCATGTATCATTTTTGCACATTATAATTGGGTTTTTTAATCATATCACGTATCTGCCAACTATTTTCAATGATCATGCATTTTTCCAAAATTCCTTCCAGTTCCATAATTCAGCATTTCCCAATTAAAAAAACCCAAACAAATTCTGAAATTTAAAGCAAAAAAACAACCAAACAAACAAAAATACTGTGATTCACATAAGAATCTGATTAATGCAGTAGGTTTGTTCAAATTTACATCAGTCAATGCTTGCTGGATTTTGTTGCTGTTGTGATTGGTTTTTGTCAGAAAATGACGAGTTTGTTTCTCCAGGGTTCGTACGGTCTTTAAAGGTCAGTAAAAAATTTGTAAAAAACGCCACCCCATTTTTAAGCCCTTAAAAAGTCTGTAAAAAACAGCCATTTTGTCCAGAGTTTTTAAAAAAAGTCTACGATTTTTTATCAACAAGCTTATCCTTCCCAGTACATAATTTGACGATCAGTTCTATTCAGAACAAAATGCCCCAGTAGAAATCCTGAAAAATCTGGTAGGTCACTTATCTCCTTTGAAATTCGGATAGCTCCCATCTGGAAAGATCGTCGACGCAAGCGCAGCGCCACCCATTTGTGTGTGCTTTTACCGTCATATAGGCCCTAAAGGTCCTTATTTTGGGGGGAAGGGTCTTTAAGAAGTCTTTAAAAAAAGTTTGTAAATTTGGAAGGGAAAAATCTGTACGAACCCTGACATAAAACAATGTGCTAAGCTTTTGGGAGCTACGCCCTCTCCTACTGGGGGAAACTGAATTGGCCCACTCATCCACCCACCACCCAACAGGATTCCCAACAGGATTTTCTTCATCGTCGTCGATCGTCAAATGAGTGCTGATGCATATGCATGGTTGCAACCTTGCCTCGGATACAAGGCGGCGCCTGTTTTTCAAAATTTTGACTACCCCAAAAAAAAAATTGATTCAAAGTTCAAGGAGAAAAAAGTGTTGAATTCTCACTTTACAAGCCTGGAATAAGCTTCAAATTGAGTATGATTTAGATTTTTCTTCAGCTTCAGGGGGGGCTTTGGGGGCGTTCGCAGCCCCCCCTAACCCCACAACAGGGGCCTGGGCGGACCCCTGGACCCCTGCCTTGCCTGTTTTTTTGGATTTTCTCCAGTTGCATCCATGACCATGCTGCCGTTATGCACCTAAGAAAATAGTTAGGCCCAGCATGTCCGTCTTTGGCTATAGAAAATCTTTGTAAGAACTACTAGGAAAAAGGTGGGAGAATGGACCAGGTAAGGCAGAAAGATAGTAGATGACAGCAAAAGCAAAGGGAAATGGCAAGAGTCAAAAGAGAGTGACAGTTTAAAGGAAGCTACAAGCACAGAACTTCGAGAAGGTGGGGGAACCATTTGTACTATTACCCCCCACTGGGGGGGCAACTGGATTGGAAAGGCTGGAGTGTCACTTTTCATGTTTTGGAAGTTGGACTTTCAATTTTTCATCAAGTGCAATATTGTTACAATTGAGTCAGAGTGTTCTCGCTGGTCGTTCAATGTCTTTATTGGCGAATGTTTGTCAAAAAGCTAAAGGTTGGTAACTAATCAAAATAATATATATTTTCAAAAACACAAATACACACTTACGTTTTTCCCTACTGGTGGGGGCATGAAATTCTTGCAGAGTGCTCAGTTTCTGTGACGTTAACGCGTTGTGTCGTGTTCATTCTACGCAGTTCAGAACACAGTTGATTCTGTGCTCCATATGCAGAAATGTGTTTAGCTTTTCTTCGTGTTTTATGTTCACAATCATTTTGTTGGTGCTTTTTTTGTTTACTTTACATCTGAAAAGGTAGCATTTATTCCAGAGTCCCGCATTTGTTACTTTTTCTTACGATATTTATATGATTTTTTGTTGTTATTTATTAACCCCTTCGCTGCCTATATACGTCCTCTATAGCGCATGAAAGAAATAAAATAAAAAGAGAGAGAGCAAAGAAAAAAGGAGAAAACCCTAATCTACAATGACCCAGCCAGCTGGTTCTCCCTGTGGATCCCCAACATGATGGTGTCTGTAAATAGGTATCAGGCTTATTTTTTTGATTAGGTGTTTAGGTACATATAGTCACAGAGGGCGTCCTCCTCGTCTGTGAAATTCGGGTTGCATCCCACCTGGAGAGCGCGTTGCAGCCTGAGGCGCGCCACCCAATTTTATTATTATTTTTTGGATGTGTGTCATAGGTGTCATTAAGCTACCATTTTCATGTTAATGATATCAACAAAGGTGGATAACTCTCAATTCACAGGGATGGGAAATATGTGCCCAAAGGCGTATTTACTATCCAGTAAGGTTGGCATTACTCCCCAAAGGACCTTCTGTGCGCCCCTCTATTGTCAGTGAACAGAATACGGTTTGTTAGCTTTGTCTTCAGTTTTCATAGAACACGTGAACAATTGCAAGTACATGAAAAATAACTTGTTTTATTGTGTGTACTTTTTGCATGACTTTTACCAATTTATCTCTCGGGAGAGGCCACGAAATGGCTCTAAAAAAAACACCCAAATAATTTTTTGGGGCGTTGGTCCTGGACCCCAAAGGGTACTAGGCGGCTCCTTGACCCCAAACTTTGTACTCCCCAAGCACTTTGCCCAATAGGAATTGTTCGGAAATAATTAAGGGGAGTAATTTCATGGTGTGTGGGAGTGATCTTGCCTAATTCAATCGGTCAAACAGGGGAAGTCACTCTACCATCAGCTCTCGTAGCCTATCGACTCGTGTGTTTGAGCAGACATACAGCACTTAGATCAACAATGCGCCATTCTAAAAATGTATGTCATTTATATTTTTACGTCACATTTTGCAAGTTTTATCAGTTTGTGGCCTGCTGGCCACCCCTAATTTTTCTAAAAAAAAAATGTTTGCAAGTCGCTGACTCGCATCCTGCGGTTTCAAGCTTCGACGCCATTGTTGCATTGTTGCTATGGTATTTGACCGAGTAATGGAGGTAAGCAACTCTAATTTTCACGAAGTGCTCTCCCCTATTGTTTTTTCAGAAAATCATTTATTCCCATGCCTGATTTAAAAGGCGCTCAACTCGTCATCAAAGCCACCTATAGCGCCAACTTCATTTTTGTTTGTTTTAAATGACGTTTCTGGGCTGGTTTCTCAGTGCCTTTTATCTGTGCAGAGCTAGGCGGTTGGTGCCTTAGGTGGCTCTGATTTTGACGGGGAGTTGTGTACCTTTTAATAGAGAGTAAGGCAGTGAGCACATACACGCACAAGTTCCGCACGGAAGCCCACGCGCAATCCAGGAAATAAAAAATATCTTGAAGTTAAAAAATACGAAACAGTGTGCTCTTTGTGTTTTTGTTGTTGCAGTTTTTAATTGACTTGCATTGTATTTGTTTGTATTCTTTTTAAAGCGATAATCATGTGTCCATTTGCATTTGATTCTACTTGTTCTTTCTTGTTGGAGTGATGTAGAGTACTATTACTACTAACAGGTCTGCGCATTGGTTGGGTACACATGTACACCCCCCCACCCCCCACCCCCCCACACACACTTTGAAATCATAGAGATTGTAAGAAATCATGTCCCCATGCTTGCGTCATTGTTTGCGTCTCATTTTGAGGGGTACGCAGCCCCCTTTGGTACTCTATATAGAGTTGCACCGTAGTGACTTTTGCTAACATTGATATTTTTTTGGTGTGACTTGCAGTGGGGGGGGGGGGGTGTTTTACTGGTGTTTGTTTCTCATTGCAGTGATATTAGCTTGATAAGATGATGTTGGCTCGTTTCACCATTCAACTACAGTGGAACCTCCCTATGACAACCTTCCCTATAAGACTCCCTCTTCTTCTTCTTCTTCTTCTTCTTCTTCTTCTTCTTCTTCTTCTTCTTTGTTCCCGGCCATATCAGATGGTCAGTCTGGTTTTGGTTGATGAAGGCCGCGGTCAACAGCAGCACCTCAGCAGGACCCCACAGCTTGTCACGGAATTCCACAGGCCTGGGCCAGAATGAATTATGAAAAAATGGTGCTTTACGTCCTCTCGTCTGGAACAAACACATATGGGACATTTGTAAATACAAAGATGGTGGGAACAATACTGGAGGCAATGCCCGAAGGCAGTGCAACTTCCAGTAAAGTCCCGATTTTTTAACAATATAGATAGGTGTAGTGGTAACCACGCCTCGGTTAAACCTCATCGGCTATGGTACCGCCACAAGTTTGTTATCAGTGAATGTTTGAATCTGAAAAGTTAGGCCTGGGCCAGATCTCACATCTCCCTCTAAAAGGTTACCCAGACATTTTCACCGATTTTACCGCCTTCATATCCAGACTAGACCTACTGAGTGTCTACCTCCGTACAAGACCTTTTTGCACTGTTTGTTAAGGTCTTATACAGAGGTTCCACTGTATTTCTCTCCACCCACCATTTTAAAAAAATTGATAATCTTCGGTAGAGCAACATTTTTTTTTTTTTTACCTTCACAGAATTCCAGTGTGTGTATAATATCTGCATGTGTGTTGAAACTTCTTGATGTTTTTCCTTATATGTAATTATGGATTGAGTGATTGGAAGTTTCAAGTGCATGCTAGACATGGACCATGTTGATTTCTCTGTGCTCTAATTGAGTTTTGATGTTTGAAAAATGACAAAAAATATCATAGATGAGATGTTTGTAATATTTAATGAAGTATGACTGAAGAAAAAGAAAGGGCATGAAATACAAAGAAAGAGAGTGTCTGTTGCTCCATTTTGTTTATGTGGATATTCTTTTTCTTCTGCATTCCCAGGCCATACGGGTAAGGTACGTATGTGTTCAGGTTTTCAGTTTTCACTGGTCTCTCCGCTGCATGCAGCCAACACATTCTGATTTTGGAGGATTTTCTGTGGATAATCTAACAATGTTATGCCCATTCTGCTTGTCTCAAAACTCCATACAGCTTCGCGGCAAGTTCGCCCCAAACTGGGTTTTTTTGTGTTTAAAAAAATTCACATCAGTATGACAAACAAAAAAATGATGAGGAAATTCTGACCTGTAGAGGAAGTCATTGAGGAGCGTTTGAACTTATCAGGCATGGTAGACCTCCGCGAATCGCGGAAAATCCGCGAAACAGTTTGAAACAAAATTATTTTAAAATGCTTTGAAATGGCATGAAAAAGTGAAAATTTCACTCATTTATTGAATTTTATTGAATTTTCTTCGGCCCCCCTGTACCCCCGGCCATTTTCCTTGAAAGCCACTCTGCCCCCACTACCATGCCTGACTTATGTTCTTCGTCGGCAGGCAGTTCAGAGGAGAATGGTAGATTGGGACCAGGAAGGGATAAAATCAGGTGGGTAGTTGGGGGGGGGGGAGGGGGGGGGGGGGGGGGGGGGGGGGGGGGGGGGGGGGGGGGGGGGGGGAAGGGATTGTGGCGAAGGGAAAACGTGAGCACAAGTCAGTGTAAAGGACAGAAAAAGAAAAAAAGGGGGGTTGTAATTGTAGGTTAGGTTAGGTTATGGTTAGGTACTTTATAGTCACAGAGGCGTCTCTGTGAAATTCGGGTTGCTTCCACCTGGAGAGCACGTCGCAGCCAAGAGTGTGCGCCCACCCAATTTTAAACCAAAAGGAATTGTATGCGATTTTTGTGTCACTGATGAGAAGGAAGGGAGGGGGGGGGGGGTAAATTTTGACCAAATCACAACTTTTTCGTTGCCACTGTGGGTTTTTAAAAAAAAAAAAAAAAATGCTAAGTGCATGGGCACACGGGACCTCGGGTTTATCGTCTCATCCGAAAGACTCCACGTTCAGACCGTATAAGGCCTAGTGCAAAAGTGAGAGGAAAATAAATCCCCCTGTACCCAGGTTCGAACTCGTGGTTTGCTTGACACAAAGCGGAACGCGCTACCACTGTGCCAACTCTACACTCTGTAGAGGTTCAGGGCCAAAGAAGTAGAAAAGTGGAACAGTGAGTAAGTACGCCCAATGACAAGTGGCAGTACAAACAACTCCTCTGAACGAGAGCCTGTGATGTTTACATGGGTGCAACTTGTCCTGGTATACAAGGATTTCCTGTTTTTTTAATTTTACCAGAAAAGGAAGTTCCTTTTTTTTTAAATTTGTCAAACAAGATCTTTGTGTGTCTACTGTATTTTTCAAACACTTTAAATTTTAAGCATTTGTATAAATTGTGGAAAAAGCAAACTAAAATACCTTCATAAATCAATTTTTTGCTTCAGCTGCAGGGGGACATTATCCATGGACCCCGGCAAAGACTGTATAGGGGAAGATAAGCATCCGGTCTCTTTTCCCTATATGAGTAGTGAGGACAGAAACACTGGTTATGTCCCTTTTAAACAGGACACATTTTACACGTCGATAGGCCAGTTGAATTATCCGTTCAAGTTCCAGTCTGAATTTTTGGATAGCCTCCACTGTGAAAAGTGTACTGTCCCCACTAACGATAACTCTATCAGCCCGGTTCGCCGAGCTCTTAAGTAATCCATCTTACCCTTTTAGAATATCTTTGACCCCGCCTTTTTCATTTTTGTGTAGTTGCACCCATGTGTTTGTGAGTCTCTTTGGCGAGTGGCCTCCATAGTGTCGCTAGCCATGAGAATATTGACCTTGTCATTGAACCAGTGGGAGGGAATGTTCCCCTCCCAAGGGCACGCCCACATGTCTGTGAATCGAATACTGAGAGCAGGTCTTGTGGAATCATTATAACAAATGTGTTTGGGGAGTGTGGTGTGGGGGGGGGTGAGGGGGGGGTCGAGAGGGTAAAATATTATTTTTTTTAAAAAAAAAGCAACACTTTGTTAAGAATTATTGAAAGTCGCCCCACCCCCCCCCCCACACACAACACTAAAGCACACCCCCCCCCCCCCCCCCACGCCACCCCCCCCCCCTCCCCGCCATTAATATTTCAATATCTGTTAACGTTAACGTTTCTTTGGAATGTGCACTTCTAAAAAAAAATGTGCACAAACAGCTTTTATGTGTTATGATATTAATCACAAGATGATATCGAAAATCAACTAACCGTGACCCGCGGCAAACATGCTCTTCATGATTTCCTGAATAGCATTTGAAATCACACGTCAAGTTTCAAGTTTCCACTGTCACGTAACCCCTCTTTTTAGCAAAAATTCAGGCATTGTATTCATGAGTGCATCTTTAACTAATTCGCATGGGAGCGATTTTGAATGATTAGAAAACCCTCACAAATCACTCCTCCCATGCACACAAACAAAACATACATAAACAAAAGGAGAAATGAATGAAGATTACAGGTTTTTACTTCAGGTTTAGACTTTAGGGAAGTGGTAGATCAGACTTTTTGTATTATTATTAGACTTTATATAGAAAAAACTCTACACCGATTGGTTTAGCCCACAACGAACCGCTACAAAAGCAAAGTCAGGGCAAAATTGTGGTCTAAGAGAGTTAAGCGAGTTTAGAAGTGACCAAAGTATGGTGTGCTCACAGATTTACTTCCATTGAAGCAAATGCATCAAATTGACAGCTATCTATTAATTCCGGATATATATCGCCATCCGCATGCAAAAGAGACGTAACTCAAAATTGGTCAACTTCGATGTGTTGGACTTACCAGTTTGATCTAGACAAGCTGCATCACCTAACAAAGCTGTAAAACAAGAATTTGCAAAGATAAAACATCAATGGTGACGCTAAAGGAACAAAAAATGACATTGTTTGGCCTGAAATGACCAAAATATTGAGTTTTCCATTCCTCATGTGAAGCGACGTAATTCGTCTTACGTCTCTTTTGCATGTGGGAGACGATATATGTCCGGAACGACTTGAATGAGTTAAACAGTTAACTTAGGTAGTAACATGTAAATTGGAAGAAACTGTCAATGCGATTGGCGGTCTATGATAATTTACATGACTGTTAATACTGTGTTAGCTGTTTAAGACGCACTCATGAATACCGTTCCTGCTTCTGTCACTTGTAGATTTGAGAAAGTTATGTTACGACTTTTGTTTGAAGGAATATTGAAAGCAATAATTATTTTGCTGTTTCACGGAAGCTTTTGTTGTTGTTGTTATTATTTTCATCATGTTTGCATAAATTTCATACAATTCCGTGTCATCCACTTCACAAAGCTACAAAGATTAGTTTGTCACATTTAGTTCAGATATGTGTTTTCACAATAAATGCTGTGGTCTTTTCAGAAAATGCATGTTTTTGTGTATTTTGAGAGAGAGAGAGAGAGAGAGAGAGAGAGAGAGAGAGAGAGATGTTGTGTGTGTGTGTGCGTGTGCGTGCGTATGTGTGTGTGTGTGTGTGTGCGCGTGCGTGTGCTTGCTTATTTTCTTTCTACAAATAGATATAACGGCCAATTGCCTCTATATCACTTTGCTTTTCTGTTGTACGTTTTTCTTTCTGTCTTTCTGCGGGGAAAAAAGGAGAAAAAGAAATAAAAATCCCGGATGTAACTCATTTGCCGTCAAGGTGACAAATTTGTTCTCTTGCATTGCTTCCTCCTTTTAAAAAAAATTAAAAAAAATTGACTTTTTTTTTTTTTTTAGAAGAAAAGTTGTGTGTGTGTGTGTGTGTGTGCTATTTGATTCCCATGTTTTTCAAAAGAAATTAAGCCAAATGTTTTAATTTTGTTTTTAGTAACTTGTATTTAAAAAGCGTGTGTTTGTGTGTGTTTGCGTGTGCGCACTCACGCAGACGTTTCATTTTAAAATCTCTTATTCTTGCCCCCCCCCCCCTCCCCCCTCCCCCCCCCCCCCCCCCTCATTCTCTCCTACTTTCTCATCTAATTTACCGGGTGCCTCCCATAAGCGCGCGTTTTACCTACTCTCTAAAAGCGCGCGTCCAAAAAATGAAGCTAGAAAGAGCGCAATGTTTTGTCCAATAAGCGCGCATCTTTGGAACCTAAGAAAGATCGAGGATGTCAAAAAGAGCGCGTTATAAAATGTGATGTAAAACCCTAAACCTATAACCCTATCCCTAATCCTATCCCTAATCCTATCTAACCTAACCCTAACCCTATCCCTAACGTGGTGATGTGTTGAATCGTGGACATATCGAAAGTTTCTTTCTCCAAAACAGCAAGAAGACTGAAGTTTAGCCAACAGACGAGTGCAAATGGTAAATGTCTGGTGAGAACGATTTCACCTATGCGCGCTTTTGGCACGAAAACCACACATTCACGTGTGCTCTTTTTGGCATGAACACGCGCTCTTATTAGCATGCAAAATGCGCTCTTTTAGGCGCGCGCTTATTAGCGGTGCGCTCTTTTCGACTGCTCCGCATTTACCTCCTATACTTTATTCCCTTGCCATCTTTCTTGCACCACCCTTCCCCACTCTTTTGGCTTAAATAATCTGTAATATGCCAACAACACATAGGGGAAGACGGGGTAAAAAGCGCATGGGCGGGTAAGAAGCCCACCCCAATTATCTCATGAAATAAAGAAAATTTCAGTCCAATGTGACCATGAGACGAATGCTAGACATTAACGCTCGTCTCATGGGCAAAATGAGACTGAAATTTGCTTCATTTCATGAGATAATTGGGGTGGGCTTCTTACCCGCCCATGCGCTTTTTACCCCGTCTTCCCCTACAATTCCAAATAATACAGAAAAAAATAACAGCAACAAGCTAGAAGCTTATAGCCTACTGTGCCTTCCACAGTTTATCTGTGCATGGCGGTCGGCAAGGAAGGATAACATACAAAACATACTTAGAATTTATAAATAACAAAATCCATTGGTGAAAACTCACAGAACAACAAGGTAACAAAAATAGTTTGAAAAGTTAATTATAAACATTGTAGATAAAAGTGATTGAAATCCAAGGAAAAAGATAACAGTAAAATATGGAAATCTCATGAGAAAGGAAAACTGCAAAAATTTGAAAGAGATGATAGGGAATGCATTGTAAGCAATTAACTGAAAAATCTTATGAAGTAACAAAACACAAAATATCAATTTCAAGAAAATTTCATTTCAATTATGGCGGTTTCGTCCTCAGTAATTAATTGGAACATTTTCAATAATTGTACTCGTATGAACCCTCACAAGCGAACTCGTGCACAAGCATAAGCACGAAAACGTGCACACACAGACAGAGAGAAATGCACATATTTAAATAAACAATGGCGGATCTAGTATGGGATATGTAAACATTTAAATGAACATACCAACGATTAAAATCTTTTAGACTGATAAATGAAATTCTTAACTGTTTCAAAAATCCTTTAGTTTACGTTATTTGGGACACGGAGATCCCCGTTCAAAAGAATGTGTATTTCAGTGTAGTTAGTAGGTAGGGTTAGGATCGTATTAAGTCGGGCAACGTGAAACAGCTGACAAGATAAGAGATAGTGTTCAGCGTTTTCTCGACCAACACCACAGCGACAGAGCGGATTGTCTACTAAATGACGCTTGAAGAGATCGTCGTGAAGGTCGCTAATTTCGAGGCGAAGCCTACAGTGTATTATCTGTTCCTTACGCTCACCAATATAATAGAAGTTTGGTACAATCGCATCATTTTAGACTACTCTATA
>CM065696.1:16270330-16290330 GCA_017654935.2 Phymorhynchus buccinoides
GACCGACATCTTGGAACAAACTTCCTCTTTTCCTCCGTCAGCGACCGACCCTCTCTGCTTTCAAATCTAACCTCAAAACCCACCTGTTCCCCCGTCATTGAGGCTCCGCTCTCTTTCTCTTCTATCTCTCTTGCCTTTAGGTCTGTTTCTGCTGTGTACCATGCATGTCATACGTGTGTGTTCGCTTTGTGTTGCATTTTCGTTTGCATGCGTTATGAATGCTAACGTGTGTGTGCGCTTTGATTTGATTTCTATCAAGATTCAGTGCCGTATAAATACCGTATGTTGTTGCTGTTTATCACCGCTGGCTATAGCACCGCTGTCTGACAGCACCCGCGAAAAGGAGAGCCGAATGCGTAAGCCTTTCCCTGTTAGTACATAGCTTCTGCAACAGCAAGCCTAATTATGTAGTGCCTCCCCGTGGCGGCAGACGACTGGGCGCCTCGCGGTCCCAGGCTGAACAACAAGGGTCTCGGAGGAGATCTGGCCCCTAGATGTGCGGCATGCAGGCCAACCGGCGTGTGGATACGCCCTGGTGCCCATGAACCAGACCCCCAGCTATGGGCAAATAGCAGCCCCGGGTAGATGGAGTTCATCAGCCTTGGAAGGCAGTCCATCTGATTTCAACCACCTGAAGGTTCATCCATACCCGGTTCCCTTCAGCTGAAATACTCGGATGAGGAGAATCATTGGGCACCAGCATGGGTGCAAGAGTTGCTGCTGGCCACACCGGGCAGATGGGGATCACAGCTTTGGACGGTACCCTGTATAGGAGAAGGATACTCCGAAATAAAACCATGAACTGCGTTGAAGACGTAACGTGTTGGCTGAAACAGGCACGTACGTAATCCACCCAATATGGCCAGAGAGAGCGGCGAGAGAGAGAGAGAGAGAGAGAGAGAGAGAGAGAGAGAGAGAGAGAGAGAGAGAGAGAGAGAGAGAGAGAGAGAGAGAGAGAGAGAGAGAGAGAGAGAGAGAGAGAGAGAGAGAGAGAGAGAGAGAGAGAGAGAGAGAGAGATTCTTAAGAAAGGAGGTTATCGAGGGTTTAACTTAGGAACATTTTAAAACAGACTTCATTTTTTTAAATCACGATTTCTCTCTGGTGTTTGAAGAAACGTTTGTTTCCATTGAATATGTTTTCATTAAATTGTTTCACACAAAACACGTGTACTGTGGTGTGTGTGTGTGTGTGTGTGTGGTGTGTGTGTGTGTGTGTGTGCGTGCGTGCGTGCGTGCGTGCGTGCGTGCGTGCGTGCGTGCGTGCGTGCGTGCGTGCGTGCGTGCGTGCGTGCGTGCGTGCGTGCGTGCGTGCGTGCGTGTGTGCGTGCGTGTGTGTGTGTGTGTGTGTGTGTGTGTGTGTGTGATTCTTCAATTCATTCACATGGTTTATAGTCTAACACCAGACTATTCACACACACACACACACACACACACACACACACACACACACACACACACACACACACACACACACACACACACACACACACACACACACAACCCCCCAACCCCATTTGGGGATACTGGGGTGGATGTGGGTTGTCCTTGGTACAAATAGTTCCCCCACTTTCTGGAAGTTTGTGCTCGTAACTTCCTCTAATCTGTCACTCTCTTTCAAGTCTTTGACGCCGTCTGTTCCCTTTGCTTACTGTCATCAAAGATATTCTAAAAGGGTAAGATGGATTACTTAAAAGCTCGGCGAACCGGGCTGATAGAGTTATCGTTAGTGCGGACGTGTACACTATTCACAGTGGAGGCTATCCAAAAACTCGGACTGGAACTTGAACGGAGAATTCAACTGGCCTATCGATGTGTAAAATGTGTCACGTTTCAAAGGGACATAACCAGTGTTTCTGTCCTCACTACTCATATAGGGAAAAGAGACGGGATGTTTATCTTCCCCTGTACAGTCTTTGCTGTCATCTACTATATCTTTCTGCCTAAAAGCCTCACTGGTCCATTCTTTTGGCCCCCCCCCCCCCCCCCCCCCCCCCCCCACCCCCCCCCCCCCCCCCCCCCCCCCTTTTTCTTCAAGAAACTGACAAAGATTTTTTTCCAGCCGAAGACGGGCATGCTGGGTTAACTATTTCCTTATTTTAGGCGCATAACGGCAGCATGACGCATATGGCAGGAAACTGTCCGAGCGATCGAAGGAGAAGAAGTGAGGGAGGAAATTGTTGGGATGACGCGTTGCTCTGTGTCTCGCGTGCAGTCAGTCTTCTCTGTGTGTGCTCTAGGTAAATTATATGCTCGTTTCATGAAATAGATAATTTCACACAATTTAGCTTAGCGTTAACCCTTTCGCCGCCAGACATTTTTCAGCCAAAAAATACCATTACACTTAACTGGGTAGAGAAAATAAAATATCTGCAATATTGCGAATTCCTCCGTGACATATATAACATTAGGCCTATCCTTAGGCTACCTCCCAAAATTAAGAAAATAGGGTCTTTGGATAACAGGTCCTGATTTGATGCCTTTTAGGCACATTGTGGTGCTAAAATGCAACATTGGCGGTGAAAGGGTTAACATAAGCAAAAGCTTCGAGAGTGTTGAGTTGTTCATAAGTTGTCCTCTCCACCATTGTTGATGTGTACTGTGTGGGTGAAGGGTCATAAAGGCGAACTTGGCACATTCTTTTTTGAGAATGATGCTTTGTTCGTCTCACTTTGGTTCTGACCTCCGCACGCCATACTAGATGATTGGTATCGTAATCAACTTTGGTGGAGGGGGGGGGGGGGGGTAATTAGAAAGAGAGTATTCCCACTTTGTTCAACTTCGAGAGCGTAATTTATCTAACGAATTGTGTTCTGCAACTTTTGTTGTTGTTGTTGTTGTTGTTGTTGTTGTTGCTGCTGTCTCATCTTCTGGGCCGTACAGTGGCGTTGCTCCCACGCCGCTCCCATTCCGATTCCCAATTCGCAGCCACGCCGCTCCCATTCCGATTCCCAATTCGCAGCCACACCTCCGCACGCTCAGGTCGCAGAATCCGAGACCAGCAGCTCAAGGGGAGCGAATCTATGTTAGTCTGTCAGGGGGCAACCAACCGAGGAGACACTGCACTGCTGCTGAGTCACCTCGGTGGAGTTCAGTAGAGCCTGTTTCAGGACACCACCTACTACGCCCCCTATTGACGACACTATTATCTTAGTCGCGGAGCCAGCGTGAGTGAGATCCTCCTCCGAGGGCGCCACCACGACCGTCCAACAACAGCTCCCCAGAACATACTGATCCCCATGACTTAGACCCGAACGCACCAAGGCATAGACTGGATCGGAAACCGAAACTGAGGTCACCATGAGAGCAGGGCTTGCAAAGCCACAGAATTTGAGACCTTTTAAAAAAAATGATTAATGGAAATGAGGCGGATGACTATGATGATGATGATGCTATGGAGTTCCACATCGGTCTGAGACTGCTTGACAGGGCTGTGTTCTACGCTTCCTTTCATAATGATATCCCGGCGTTAACCAGGCCCGAGAACTACAGACACCTGCAGTGTTGGTCTTGAAATTAGAGCAACACTCTCAGAATCGCATCCGTTAAGCGGATGAAGCTCGACTGTGTGGTTTCAGTCTTCCCATTGAGCCCACAGCCACTCACTCTGGGTAGGAGTCGGTCCAGGACCGAAAAAAAAACCTCGCCTCTGATGGGATTCGAACCCAAGACCTCCCAGCAGGTAGTCCGCGACGCTAACCACTGCACCACGGCGGCTGGTTGCAACTTTTTTTTTAATGAATGCTGTGAGTTATAAGTTACGTAATTTGGCCAAGAAGCGTTTCTCGAAGTAGGTTTATAGCATCAGACCCCCCCCCCCCCCCCCCTCCCCCCACCACACCCCCCCCCCCAACCCCCGTGGGGATACCGGGGGGGGGGTCTTTCGTGCAAATAGTTCCCTACCTTCTGGAAGTTCTTTCTAGAACTTTCCTGGTATTGCAGTACCTCCAGGATCGTTTCACTATCTTTATAGTTATTAGTGTCCCATATGTGCCTGATCCAAGCCGGAGGACGTTAAGCGAACTTTCATTCATGGAAGTTCTTTCTTGTAACTTCCTTTATTCTATCACTCTCGTTGACTCTGCCTTTTCCCTTTGCTTACTGTCATCTACTGTTGTCTACTGTCTGCCTTACTAGTCCCTTCTCCTTCTCCGGCCTTTGTTCTAGAAACTACTTACAAAGATTTTCTTCATCCGAAGACGGGCATGCTGAGTCTAACTATTTTTTTTATAGTTAGGCGCATAACGGCAGCATGAGGCATCTCCTCTCATAACACTGATCAATCAAAGAAGACGATATCAGACTATTCATCACAATGGCATTTCTTCTCGGTATCTCTGTCGTCAGTTGTTTTATCTGTCGTCTCTAGATCTGTTGTTAAGTATCTTCATTTTTGGCTCACTCATACTATGATAGTTGTTCGGTTGTGTGTCTGTGTGTATGTGTGTGTGTGTGTGTGTGTGTGTGTGTGTGTGTGTGTGTGTGTGTGTGTGTGTGTGTGTGTGTGTGTGTGTGTGTGTGTGTGTGTGTGTGTGTGTGTGTGTGTGTGTGATTCAGATTCAGATTCAGATTCAGATATTTATTGTCTTTGAAAACCGTAACAGGTTTTATATGACACTAAAATAAAATAATAAAATAAAACAAACAACGAAACACTAAATGTAAGAAACAAAGCATTTGTAATATGAACTTTTTCATCAAACATTCTGTTCTTGTTTGTACTTTTTCCCCGTTCTACTTTAGTAACTGCTGACACTCATATACATATTTCGCAACCTCGCTGATAACATTGTCATTTGATATTAAATTGGTTGGTAGCGCGTTTTGTATTTTGTATTTGTCTTCAACAAATGTGTGTGTGTGTGTGTGTGTGTGTGTGTGTGTGTGTGTGTGTGTGTGTGTGTGTGTGTGTGTGTGTGTGTGTGTGTGTGTGTGTGTGTGTGTGTGTTGCGTCCGTGGTCTAATCACCAAGCTTTAACGTTGGCACTTTCTCGGGAAATAGAAGGCATACGTTGTTCAAACTGTCCATACACATAGATGTTTATGCAAGCTTTCAAATAACAATGATTTGATTAATTTAAACACAGTAAACAGATAACAAACAGATAACATTTTAGATTAGTGGGTTAGAGAGTATTCAACAGGCAAAATGAGTTAAGAAACTCATCAACACCGAAAGCCTCGATAGCTGATTGGTAGAGTGTCTGTCTGTCATGCCAATGGTTCCGGGTCCGATTCTCGGCACAGACACTTAAAAAAAAAAAGTTGTATCCATTAACGATAGTTTCATTTGTACTTTAACATTTTATTGGCAATCTTGTACTTTAGACCCCCCCCCCCCCCTAATCTTTGTTTGTTGTTGTCCCATATGTGCCTGTTCGAGTGAGCCTTGAAGGCTTTGCCTCTTGTTACTTATAACTTTACTCTCAATAGTTGGCAGGATTCTTTTCTTTCTTTTTTTGAACAAGAGATCAGAATTTCTTGTTTCCTTCATTCGGAAAACAAGCTGTGTTCGGAAATGTGTATGTATTTTATTTTTGCCTTTTTGTCCGTCACCATAGGTGATCGGACTTTGTCATTGGCTGGTTTGTATTTTTTTCTCTCTGTCTGTCCCAAGGATATCTTCCGAACGGGTTGGCAGAATCGCTTCATATTTTGTGTGGAGGTGTGCCACCTTAATAGAAAGAGATCCGCATAAACCATTTCGCCGTCGTGACCTTGACCCTGACGTATGACCTTGAAAACCGAAAATCTATTTTTAGCCATATCTCGAGCACCGATCGACATAGGATGTTGAAACTTGGTATGAAGGTGGTTTGGCTTATGCCCGTTCTGATGATGGCATCCCGATCAAGGTCAAGGTCAAGGTAAAAAAGATCACTGGAGCCTGAAAATCGGAGGGTCATTTTTTTGGTTATATCGTTCCATCAATCCCTCATCTTTTGTTTTTGCTGCGACGACTGTGGTTTTGTTTCGTGTTAGTTTTGTTTTTGTTCCTGTTTTTGTTTTGTACCTTTTGTTTCTTTCTGTCTTGGATTGAAATGCTGTCTCCATTTCTTTTCATGTTTAAAAAAAAATTTAACGTGTTCTGCCTTTCTTTCTCTGTTTCATTTACGTGTCTCCTGCATTTGTTTGGTCTCAGTTTCTTTCTTTATTCCTGTTTCTTCCTGTTTCTGTTTTTATATGAACGTGTTTTTTGTGTTGTTGTCGTTGTTTTGAGAGAGAAAGAGAGAGAGAGAGAGAGAGAGAGAGAGAGAGAGAGAGAGAGAGAGAGAGAGAGAGAGAGAGAGAGAGAGAGAGAGAGAGAGGAGAGGAGAGAGAGAGACGAGAGAGACGAGACGAGAGAGAGAGAGAGAGAGAGAGAGAGAGAGAGAGAGAGCAGGAACGAACGAACGAACGAAATTGTATTTATACACAGAGAGAGAGAGAGAGAGAGAAGGAGAGAGATAGAGACAGACAGAGAGACAGAGAGAGAGAGAGAGAGAGAGAGAGAGAGAGAGAGAGAGAGAGAGAGAGAGAGAGAGGAGAGAGAGAGAGAGAGAGAGAGAGAGAGAGAGAGAGAGAGAGAGAGAGAGAGAGAGAGAGAGAGAGACGGGAGACTGAGAGAGAGAGAGAAAGAGACACAATAAGAGATTGAGAGAGAGGGAAAGTAAGAAAGAAACAGACGGACAGCCAGACACAGAGGATAGCGGCGAAGAATTCAGGCTAATTCGACAGAAATGTAATCATAAACACACACACACACACGCGTACATGCACGCACAAAACATTTAAGAGAGAGAGACAGACAGACACAGAGAGAGGTACAGAGAGAAAGAGAGAGAGAGAGAGAGAGAGAGAGAGAGAGAGAGAGAGAGAGAGAGAGAGAGAGAGAGAGAGAGAGGTACAGAGAGAAAGAGAGAGAGAGAGAGAGAGAGAGAGAGAGAGAGAGAGAGAGAGAGAGAGGTACAGAGAGAGAGAGAGAGAGAGAGAGAGAGGAGAGAGAGAGAGAGAGAGAGAGAGAGAGAGAGAGAGAGAGAGAGAGAGAGAGAGAGAGAGTACAGAGAGAAAGAGAGAGAGAGAGAGAGAGAGAGAGAGAGAGAGAGAGAGAGAGAGAGAGAGAGAGAGAGAGAGAGAGAGAGAGAGAGAGAGAGAGAGAGAGAGAGAGAGAGAGAGAGAGAGAGAGAGAGAGAGAGAGAGAGAGAGAGAGAGAGAGAGAGAGAGAGAGATTACAAACAAGAATTTAAAGCAAGCATATGATGAAAAACAAAGTACTCCAAAGTAATCAGTTCAGATAATTCTTTATTCATTGTTCCCCCCCTGCTATTGTTTTACATTTGTTTTCCAACACTCTTCTAATCCTGTGTTAAAAGTAAACCACCATGAGGTTTTACTTTTTAACTGTAATCAAAGTTGTGTTCAGAGAATTGTGTTTAGTGTTGTTTTTGTTTTATAGTAAATCAAGATAGTTATATACTTCCGGTTGCATATAAAAAAAAAAAGTAATATATTGTGATTTGATGGGAATCTATACCACCTGTAGGCTTGATTTACAGATAATTATGTCAACGCCATTCCTTCGATTCGTAAAACCTTACCCTTGCTCTCTTATGATTTTAGACTAATAGTACAACAACAACAACAACAACAACAACAACAACAACAAAATAGACATAAACCAGAGTCATCAAAACAAAACTTTCAACGATTTTTGTGTGTAGGGTACTGTAGGCTGTCTTACAACAAAATAAACCTACTCCAAACTCATCAAAGCAAAACTTGAATGTACGCAAAAGTAAAGTTTGACGTCCTCTCGGCTAAAGAGGACATTGCTGTGACGTTTAGTTATTGGAACTTGAATGTGTTTTTTTGGGGTCCTTTTAAATAACGATTTTGTCTATCGCCTCTTGAGAGCCATGCCATGATGATTGTTTAAAACAAAACTCAAGAAAAAACAACAACCTCAACGAATTTTTTTTATCCTTTTAAAAAACGATTTCTGTCTATCTTTTCTTGAGAGGCATCACAATTGTATCTATGAACAGAACCAAACCGAATTAACCTCAACAAAACACAAACATATTTTTCCTTTCAAGAATTGTTGTCTATCTCTTCTTCAATACAAAGTCACCACCATCACTTGTCATCAGCCTTAGCCTTTCTTTCCAGGGAATATTCACATTTCTGCTCCAAGAGGAGATCATCTGTTGACCGAAAAACTAACCCGCTGTGCTTTTTCTCTGTCATAAAAATTACCCCCCCCCCCCCCCCTTAGGGGCAGAAATATGAATATTGCCCCATTCAATATTATCTTTTGAGATAGTAAAGTATTGTTGAGTTGAGTTGAATTTCTATTCATCCTTTTCTTGGTTTAAACAAGAATTTATTCACGAATAGAAAATCATAACAAAGCAGCAATACATTTATAAACTTCGAGTACCACAAGCTAAGAGCTTATACAGGGTACTCCATTACTTGAGTTGCACAGTAAGGGCTGCCTACGCCAAACTAATTGTCATCATTTTCTTCCGCTTTCACTAAAACCTCAAAATGGTTGACTCCGCCACAGTACTTGGAGTCGAGCCGTTGTGTCGCTCTCTTACTTTCCAATAAACTCGGTGTATCTCTTCTTGAGGCCCAGGTCCACGGGCACGGGCACGTAGCCCTCCTCCTCCTCCTCCCGCCTGCCGATGAACTCGGGGTTGGCGCTGTTCTGCAGGCGGTTCCTCATCATGGCGGAGATGCGCTTGTTGACCAGATCCCTCAGCAGCTGGTCCGCGATGGGCCCGCCCCTCTTCCCCAGCCACTCCGCGTACCGCTTCCTCCGGGACAACGACCTCACCTTCCCTCCCTCCTCTCGGTTTCCATCGTCACCATCCGCTCCCTTGTCAGCGTCGACCGCGTCCTTCGCCTGGGCGTCTCCTTCCACCGTGCTCGCTGCGGCAGACGCGCGTCTTTCCCAGGAGCGGCCGAAGGT
Source organism: Phymorhynchus buccinoides (assembly GCA_017654935.2). NCBI lineage: Eukaryota > Metazoa > Mollusca > Gastropoda > Neogastropoda > Raphitomidae > Phymorhynchus > Phymorhynchus buccinoides. Next base: position 16,279,284 of record CM065696.1, read on the forward strand.
CCTCGTGGTACCGACAGAGTTGTACGGTACCCGCACCCGCTTGCCCAACGCGTCGAAGAGGACGAGCTTGTTGTGGTGTGGAGAAGAAGGAGGAGGGGTTTGGGGCACGGGGGAGCGCTTTCTCACCACCATCCGCTGACCCTGTTTCCCTGCTGGGGAGTCGTCGTCGTCGTCGTCGTCGTCGTCGTCAGCGTTTCTCTTGGTGAGTAGCCGCTTGTAGAGGACCTCCTCCGGGAGTTGTGACGCCTCCTCTTCGGCGTATTCCGAGCGGTTCGGGAGAAGGGTCCGGCGTAGTAGTAGGGCTCGTTTGCCCACGAACTCGTTGAAGCGTTTAGCTACGGCGACGTCATCGGAGGATGACGTCAGCAGCGCTTCCCAGGACGGTTCTTCGATGACGCCGTCGGTTAAGGACCGTTTGCTGAAGTGAGGGGGGGAGCCATCTGCAGGAGGGGGGAGCAAACACACAGCGATAGAAAACTAAGCATCATGAAATGGCACCGAAGACGCTTAGAGCTTGGCGTAAGCTCTAAGCGTCTTTGGTGGCGTCAAGCAACGCTTAGGCGCTAGCTGCTTGCCGTGAGTGATAGAAAACTAAGCATCATGAAATGGCACCGAAGACGCTTAGAGCTTGGCGTAAGCTCTAAGTGTCTTTGGTGGCGTACAAGCAACGCTTAGGCGCTAGCTGCTTGCCGTGAGTGAGAGTGTGAGTGCTGTCAAACTGTGCACCGCACGCCATGCTGAGGATGAATGCTGCAGCGAAGAGGATGGATGGAGACCTTTATGCCGCGAACAACAACACCAACAATGAAGAATCGTTTCCTCAATGAGCGGCTTAGCTGGCTGTTTTGACCGCCAGGTGGCATAGCGCTCGAGTGGGGCTAATCCTCTCTATGTTCTTAGTTGGGGATCTCTCTCTACCCCCATCTAAAGATACATATCACGAGATAAGCCCCTATTGAGTTGGTTGCTACCTGGCGGTCAAATCGGCGAACTAGGTTGACCATAGCGAGTCATCTGCGCTTGGGAAGACGCGTGCTACGAATGGTCACGATACACGCTGTTGTGTTTCGGCCTTCCCTCATGGCAACACAGCGATAATTATGCAAGTCATATCATTACTACCCCCCGTGGGGATACCTGGGGGTCTTTTGTATAAATAGTTCCCCCACCTTCTGGAAGTTCTGTGCTTGTAGCTTTCTCTAATCTGTCACTCTCTTTGACTCTGCCTTTTCCCTTTGGCTTGCCGTCATCTACTATCTTTCTGCCTTTCCTGTCCATTCTCCTGCCTTTTTTTCAAGACGCCCTTTCAAAAATATTTCCTACAGCCGAAGTCGGACATGCTGGGCCTAATTATTTCTTACTTAGGCGCATAACGGCAGCATGACGCATCTGCGCTCATAATTGACAGGGAACTGTCTGAGCGATCGCGATCGAAGAAGAATAAGAATATTATTACTAGCATACCACCGTGTTGCCGTGTTGTGGAAAGAGCGAAACAAATATGAACGTGTATTTTGACGACCGTCACTGATCCAACAATGCTCTACGCCTAATACTAAGCTATTGTTTTTCTTCTCTTCGTTTCATGTAAAACTTCAAGGTATATTGTGCCAGAAGCTACTGTCAACCTTCTTCATTTCATGTTGCTATAGAACTTTCTGGCTTTATGCCCGTCCAAATAAGTCTGTATTCCTGATCCTATAGCTACGTACCCCCGTGGCCATACCGGGGGGTCTTTTGTATAAATAGTTCCCCCACCTTCTGGAAGTTCTGTGCTTGTAACTTCCTCTAATCTGTCACTCTCTTTGACTCTGCCTTTTCCCTTTGGCTTGCCGTCGTCTACTATCTTTCTGCCTTTCCGATCCATTCTCCTGCCTTAAAAGAAAACAACAACAACAAAACACACTTTCAAAAACATTTCCTCCATCCGAAATCGGACATGCTGGGCCTAATTAATTCTTACTTAGGCCCATAACGGCAGCACGACGCATCTGCGCTCATGATTGATAGGAAACTGTTTGAGCAATAGACGACGACGACGATAAAGAAGAAGAAGAAGAAGAAGAAGAAGAAGAAGAAGAAGAAGAAGAAGAAGAAGAAGAAGAAGAAGAAGAAGAAGAAGAAGAAGAAGAAGAAGAAGAAGAAGAAGAAGAAGAAGAAGAAGAAGAAGAAGAAGAAGAAGAAGAAGAAGAAGAAGAAGAAGAAGAAGAAGAAGAAGAAGAAGAAGAAGAAGAAGAAAAAGAAGAAGAAGAAGAAGAAGACGAAGAAAAAGAAGAAGATTCCTGCTCCTTTAGTCACAAATTTGTTCGCACGCCTAATTTTTGTAAATTTCTTGGCTTTGTTTTTCTTTTCTTCCTGGCAACCTAATAATTGCGAATGAAAAAAATGTGCTTAACTAAGCCGCAATTTTAGTACAGTGACGCCAATAGCGCTTATACTTACTGATACATAGCGCAGCAATATCAGACTTTGAAGCTAAAGGTCTCAGAAGGCCTATACACGTGAACATTTTTTTTATTCTTTCCCCATGGCAGTGATATACAAGTAATCTTATGAGTGGCTATCACTGTGTTGCCATGGAGAAAGAGTGAAAAATGTTAGCGTGTATTGAGACCTTAAGTCTTGAAGATAATCCTATGCTGCATTTAGATTCTGCTGCACCGTATATCGCTGTAAACTCTTACTGCATTGCTTCACACGATAGGCCTGTTTTGACGTTAAGGTCTCGGTACACGTTAACACTATTCACAAACATATCTCTATTTCCCCATAGCGACACAGTGTCAACCCACTCATAATATGGATGAGACGATACACCGAGGTCCCGTGTGCCCATGCACTTAGCACACGTTAATCCCAGTGGCAACGAAAGAAGTTGTCATTTGGTCAAAAGTTACCCCCCCCCCCCCATCCCCCCCCCCCTTCCTTCCTCATCAGTCACACAAAAAATCGCATGCAAAAAAAAAAAGTTGGTGGCGCGCCTCTGGCTGCGACGCGCTCTCCAAGTGGGAGCAACCCGAATTTCACAGAGACGCCTCTGTGACTATAAAGTACCTAATACCTAATATGACTTACGTCTCACTGTGTTGCCATGGGGAAATAGTGATATTTTGTGAATAATGTCAACCTTTAGAATTCTGAAATGACGTAGACCTGTTAAGTTTTGAATATTGCATCATGGTTGCTAAACAGCTTTAGCATCGTCAAAAAGTGTTAATGTCCAGTAGGTCTTGCATAATAATAAATGTGGACAATGTTGCACTTTAGTCACCCCTCCCTCTTTATATAAGTTACGACACTCAATCTCAAAGTCTGTGGGTGTTTTTTTTCTCCCAGTTTCATAACGATAATCCTAGGCTGATCCTAACCCTATCCCTTTCTCGAGAATGGCAGAATGATCCATCTCAGTGAACATTTTGAATAATTCGAAAATTTTATGGGGGGTGGGGGGAGGGGGGGTCGAAACGACAAGTTAGCTGAAATGGGGGTAAAGGTAAAGATGTGCCACCCCCTGCATTTCTCGGTTAATTGTATTTTTCCGTTTTTGCCTTTCTTACCATACATAAAGCTGTATTTTAGGAACATTTTCAGCTAATTCTCTTTTCTGAATACTAACCCTAACCCTAACCCTAGCCGTAAACCTGCAATACACCGCGATTTGTCACAGTTGTGGTTCGTTGCGTTTTCCCGTCTTATAGGGTGGGGGGTAGAGTTAGGGTTAGGGATAGGGTTAGTATTCCAAAAAGGGTATTAGCTAAAAAGGTTCCTAAAATGACGACGCTAGCAGGCAACATTTAATTCCTGAATAGGCAACATTTAATTCCTGAATAGGCAACATTTAATTCCCGAATAGGCAACATTTAATTCCCGAATAGGCAACATTTAATTCCTGAACAGGCAACATTTAATTCCTGAATAGGCAACATTTAATTCCTGAATAGGCAACATTTTAATTCCTGAACAGGTAACATTTAATTCCTGAACAGGCAACATTTAATTCCTGAATAGGCAACATTTAATTCCTGAATAGGCAACATTTAATTCCTGAATAGGCAACATTTAATTCCATTTAATTGAATAGGCAACATTTAATTCCTGAATAGGCAACATTTAATTCCCGAATAGGCAACATTTAATTCCCGAATAGGCAACATTTAATTCCTGAATAGGCAACATTTAATTCCTGAATAGGGACATTTAATTCCTGAATAGGCAACATTTAATTCCTGAATAGGCAACATTTAATTCCTGAATAGGCAACATTTAGGCAACAATTCCCGAATAGGCAACATTTAATTGAATAGGCAACATTTAATTCCTGAATAGGCAACATTTAATTCCCGAATAGGCAACATTTAATTCCTGAACAGGAATAGGCAACATTTAATTCCTGAATAGGCAACATTTAATTCCTGAATAGGCAACATTTAATTCCTGAATAGGCAACATTTAATTCCCGAATAGGCAACATTTAATTCCCGAATAGGCAACATTTAATTCCTGAATAGGCAACATTTTATTCCTGAATAGGCAACATTTAATTCCTGAATAGGCAACATTTTATTCCTGAATAGGCGACATTTAATTCCTGAATAGGCAACATTTAATTCCCGAATAGGCGACATTTAATTCTTGAATAGGCAACATTTAATTCCTGAATAGGCAACATTTAATTCCTGAATAGGCGACATTTAATTCCTGAATAGGCAACATTTAATTCCTGCTTTAAAACAAAATCTTTTTGTCGGTAACTGCGTGTTTTGTACTTTCATTTAGGACCCTTTTAAGAGGAATTTTAACATCAGGTTTGAACACAAAGAAAAAAGTAAAGCACCCCTTAGCTATTACAAGGCTACCATTATTCCGTTCTAAGCAGAGTTGAAGCAGTCATCCAGGCACAGGGAGGAAACACACGCTACTGAACTTTGATTTGCCAAATGAGTTTGGGACACTCCTCGTGACGTTTTCCCATAATAATTAACTTTTCAGATAGCCATATGAAATTGTTACATTGATAATTAAACATGGTATTTTTTTAATTTGAACATGACAACCCTTTTTGTTTCAGAATATCAGAATGCATTTGTAAAACCATACAGTAAATTATGCGTTTTCTTATAGTCAGATAGTCAAACTTTCATTTACCAATCAATGTTGTTTCATTCTTTATTGAGTGTTTGCAATAAATCTCGATTTCATTTCATCTACAGCAAAAAAGTGGTGGGGTGCTTAACTTTCTTCTTTGTGTATATATTGACCTAATAGAGACATACAGGAGAGTTGTAAAACATTTCAGCAAACATCTCTTAATGTTAAAGACCCACTGACCCACCACGACTAAGTCCCTTGGTGTTTTTTTTCTGGGTAGCTGTGACCCACATACAAATGCCCCCCAACTTTAAATTGAGGCTGATCTTTAAAATGATGTTTCGTTTTGAATTTGGGGGCATTTGTATGGGAGTCAAACCTGGTCAAAACAAAATTTCTTACCAGCTATAAGAGGGGAAACACGTGAAACCCGTGATTTTGACACGTGATCTGGCAGGGAGCATCAGTATCTTTTTTTTGGTAGGCCTAAGTGTGTGTGCATGCGTGCGCCGTCTGAACTCTTATTGTCGGATCAGAGATTGTGTGGCAGATCTACCTACATTTCAAGTTGTACTAAGATGTACAAAACCGGTTAGGGGAGATGGTGAGGAAGATGCTATGAAAAAAAAAAGGTTTTCTGTGTTGTTGGGTGTTCTTCCCCCTCGTATTTTTGTAATACGTTGGTGTTGTAAAATGCACGCTTTCGACGTACGCCAATGCTTTGATATTAATTAAAACAAATTATTTTTATTTTTTATCATACATATGTGAATTTCGGGTTGCTCCCACCCGCAGAGGCGTCGCAGTTAGTGCTGCGCCACTCGTTGCTTTAAGTTAACTACGCTCTGGATGCAAGCCAGCCATGGCCCACTTTTTTTCCAGATTGATCAGCTTAGCGGAGACAACAGGTGGAGTTGGCTACCAATGAATAAATGGTCCGTAAAAAGGTCAGGTGAGTGAAACTCCTGTCCTGTTTCTCTTGCTTAAGTTGGTCAGGTTGATGACTCCACCTAAACAGGCCGTCGGAGACCAGAAGCTTTTTTTAAATAGAAAATCAGCGCATGGATGTGCATGCGCGCAGAGAGAGAGAGAGAGAGAGAGAGAGAGAGAGAGAGAGAGAGAGAGAGAGAGAGAGAGAGAGAGAGAGAGAGAGAGAGAGAGAGAGAGAGAGAGAGAGAGAGAGAGAGAGAGAGAGAGAGAGAGAGAGAGAGAGAGAGAGAGAGAGACAGAGAGAGAGAGACAGAGAGAGAGAGAGAGACAGAGAGAGAGAGAGAGAGACAGAGAGAGAGAGAGACACAGAGAGAGAGAGACAGAGAGAGAGAGGGAGAGGGAGAGAGAGAGACAGAGACATAGACAGAGACAGGCAGGCAGACAGACAGACAGGCAGAGATAGACAGACAGACAGACAGAGAGAGGGAGGTGGTGAAAGAGGTGGAGATGATAGGGAGTGGGTATCGCACATTATTATAATTATGAGGATGTTTCATCCTATCATCAGAAGTGACATTCAAATTTCATCCCATAATGAAATAGTGCTTTTGGCTACCAGCATGTCACAAATCCAAACATGTTAAAATAATGGTGGTTGCAGGCCAAAAAAAGCATTATGCTCGCTCGTATTATTAGAAGTGGAAGGGGTGACATTAGGCATAGGGGTGGGAGCGGGGGTTCACAACGAGAGAACAGAAAAAAAAGAAAATAATGAGCATACATCACACATTTCATCCACACTTTCTAGTATTCCCTGTATGTGCAGTAGAAAGAAGCAGCAGTCAAAACACAAAGCAAAGACAAAACACCCAACAGACAATCAGAAAACAACATAGCCAGCAACAAACAATCCTCCCGTATGTAATATGTATTGTCCTTTAGCAGAGCAAACATCGAAAAAGTCACCCTCTTTACCTAAATCGTTTGTAATCGCTCATAGTCTCTATGCAGTATGGAGGAATGATGTAGTATTACAAGACAGTCTTCTTATTCGGATTCGTACTAAACGAGAGTTGCAGAATCGTTTGCTTTATCGCATGCCTAAAGTGCACAAGTGGTTGAGCTTCCCTATCTTAGCGTTGCTTTTCATTTAATTCGCGTCATCGCATCCCTCTTTGCTTGCTAAAATGCTAGGTGGATGACAACTTGAGAAGGATATTTTGGTTTCTATTAGTAAACTGAATGATAAATAGTACGCTTTAAACGCGCCTCTCGCCGCTGAAGCAGTTTTGCTAAGAACGCAATGATCCGGAATAACAGGAAACTCCCTTCAGTGACAAGGACAAAGAGGTCCTTTGACCTTTGACCATGGTTAGTTAATGACATCACGACATGCGCAAGTATAGCTTGGAAGCACATGGTGGATGGAAGTAAACGGGGGCTTTCCCTACTGCTCTACTTTGTAGTTGAAGGGAGAATGTTACCGTAGGAAATGGTTCTCACTGTTTTGCGAGGACTCCATGACTTCCTCAAGAGGTGAGGAGCTTCTTCGGCCGACGAAATACGGACTGTAGTGTCGCTTGTTTGTCTGGATCAGTCGACGGTAATGGTGAGCGGCCTGCAGCGTTTGTAGAGCAGACAAAAACCGATCCAACCCTTCATTTTCCCGTTTGCCTACGAACATCGGCGTGGGTCTTTTCCTCCAAATGTTCGGGTATGCTTTGCCAACGAACATAGGTCTAACTCTTTTGTCGGGAGATTCTGACGACGTTGAGCTCTCTTCGTCCGAAGTATCCAAGTTTTCAGTTGGGTGATCTTCATCCGGTAGGTTGTCGTTGTTGCTTGTTTCGGTTTCTTCTGGTGAGGATTCTAATGATTCTTCGCTTTCACGCTTACCCACGAACATTGGTGAAGGTCGTTTCCCGACAAACATTGGCGTGGGTCGTTTCATAGAAAACTTCAGATATCTTTTGCCAACAAACATAGGCCTAACACGTTTGTCAGGGAATTCTGCCATTCCGCTCTCACCTTCTAAATCATCGAAGTGTTCTTCTTGCGAGTTGTAGCCTGTTTCAGGTTTTTCTTGTGATACATCTCCGTCTAGAGATTGAAGTCGCTTACCCACAAACATAGGTGTAGGAGCTCTTTTCCCAACAAACATAGGTGTAGGAGCTCTTTTCCCAACGAACATAGGTGTAGGAGCTCTTTTCCCAACAAACATAGGTGTAGGAGCTCTTTTCCCAACAAACATAGGTGTAGGGGCTCGCTTACCTACAAACATGGGAGTAGGGGCTCTTTTGTCATCGATAGGGCTATTGTTTTCATTGGGATAACCGTACAGATCATAATCCTCACGTTTGCCAACAAACATCGGCATAGGAGCTCGCTTTCCCACAAACATCGGCATAGGAGCTCGTTTTCCAACAAACATCGGCATAGGAGCTCGCTTTCCCACAAACATCGGCATAGGAGCTCGTTTTCCCACAAACATCGGCATAGGAGCTCGTTTTCCAACAAACATCGGCATAGGAGCTCGCTTTCCCACAAACATCGGCATAGGAGCTCGTTTTCCCACAAACATCGGCATAGGAGCTCGTTTTCCCACAAACATCGGCATAGGAGCTCGTTTTCCTACAAACATCGGCATAGGAGCTCGCTTTCCAACAAACATCGGCATAGGAGCTCGTTTTCCAACAAACATCGGCATAGGAGCTCGTTTTCCAACAAACATCGGCATAGGAGCTCGTTTTCCCACAAACATCGGCATAGGAGCTCGTTTTCCCACAAACATCGGCATAGGAGCTCGTTTTCCAACAAACATCGGCATAGGAGCTCGCTTTCCCACAAACATCGGGGTAGGGGCACGTTTATCATTTTGAGATTTTTCTTCAGCGTTCAGCTTGTCTTGAAAGTCAGAAAAATCACCATCTTCGCGTTTACCGACAAACATGGGTTGTCCTCTTTTGCCAACAAACATGGGTTGTCTTCTCTTGCCGACAAACATGGGTTGTCTTCTCTTGCCGACAAACATGGGTTGCGCTCTTTTGCCGACAAACATGGGTTGCGCTCTTTTGCCGACAAACATGGGCTGCGCTCTTTTGCCAACAAACATGGGTTGCGCTCTTTTGCCGACAAACATGGGTTGCGCTCTTTTGCCGACAAACATGGGCTGCGCTCTTTTGCCGACAAACATGGGTTGCGCTCTTTTGCCGACAAACATGGGTTGCGCTCTTTTGCCAACAAACATGGGTTGCGCTCTTTTGCCAACAAACATGGGTTGCGCTCTTTTGCCGACAAACATGGGTTGCGCTCTTTTGCCGACAAACATGGGTTGCGCTCTTTTACCGACAAACATGGGTTGCGCTCTTTTGCCAACAAACATAGGTTGCGCTCTTTTGCCGACAAACATGGGTTGCGCTCTTTTGCCGACAAACATGGGTTGCGCTCTTTTGCCGACAAACATGGGTTGCGCTCTTTTGCCGACAAACATGGGTTGCGCTCTTTTACCGACAAACATGGGTTGTCTTCTCTTGCCGACAAACATGGGCTGCGCTCTTTTGCCGACAAACATGGGTTGCGCTTTTTTGCCGACAAACATGGGTTGTCTTCTCTTGCCAACAAACATGGGTTGTCTTCTCTTGCCGACAAACATGGGTTGTCTTCTCTTGCCGACAAACATGGGCTGCGCTCTTTTGCCGACAAACATGGGTTGCGCTTTTTTGCCGACAAACATGGGTTGTCTTCTCTTGCCGACAAACATGGGTTGTCTTCTCTTGCCGACAAACATGGGCTGTGCTCTTTTGTCTTCGGGCTCGGAATCAGGTTCTGAGGGCACTTCTCCTTCAGTGGCATTGTCTTCTATCATTTTGTGGAGCTGGTGTTTCTCCATGTTGGGATCATCGTTGACAGATCTCTTCCCCACGAAATAAGGAGCGGTGTAGCTGGCTCGCTTTACCCGGTGTGTCTGTAGCGGATGGTCCTGATCAGTGATGACTTTGATTTCCTCACCATTATCGTCGTCATCATCATCATCATCATCATCATCACTATCTTCCTTATCTAAATAATCATCGCCATCTTGATATTCGCCAAGGTATTCAACAGCCTTGATGTCGTCCACCGTGCCATCATGGAACGCCATGTTATTGCTTTCTCCTTCTTCTTCTTCTTCAGCTTCTTCTTCTTCATCATCGTCATAATCCGCATCGAAACTCGTTTCGGACTCAGATTCCGGGATCCAGGTGTCTGCGTACTGACTAGGGTTAGGGTTATTGCCAACGATATAAAGATTCGCGGGGGGGGAAGGGTTGAGTGCGAGTCTTTGATATGTAAAGCTGTGCAGTGGAACGCTTTCTGGCATTGCTAAGAGAGGAGGGTTTTGTTGTTGGGGTTGCTGGGGAAAGGGAGTCGCAGGCGCGTTTGCTGCTGCTGATGCCGCTGCCGCTGCCGCTGCTATTACTGCTGCACTTTCCGCGTTGGTGCCGCCGCCGCCGCCGCCGCCGCTGCTGCTTCTGTTGGGAGGACTCGGTGACGTCACTGATGATGACGTCACGCTCTCCTTGCTGTTGAGCCGCGGGTCGTTTGACGCAGTACCTGCAAGCAGAAATGTGTGGCGATGTAAACGTGGCTTATGACAAGTTAAAAGAAAAAAAACCGCTTTTAAATTAGCAACAGACACGTTAAGCCCATTACACACACACTTATGCACGTGCAAGGGCCTGACAAAGAGCGGTATGTAATCCTAATGCTTCCAGGTCCACGGGCACACCCCCCCCCCCCCGCCCCCTCATAGTATAAGAAAGGAAAGCACTGACACAATGCAGATCTCCGTGTTGAAAGACCACCCATTTTTCAAGGGCTTGCGCAGAAACGTCAAACCTGAAGGAGAAAACAGATTGGGATCGTTAATTCCAGGAGATAGAGGGATACACAGACAGACAGACAGACAGACAGACAGACAGACAGACAGACAGACAGACAGACAGACAGACAGACAGACAGACAGTCACACAGATACAGGGACAACAAC
>CM065696.1:16305330-16312830 GCA_017654935.2 Phymorhynchus buccinoides
GAAGTGATGTTTCATGTCGTGCTGATCGATGACATTGGCAAGAGGTGACGTATACAAAGTAAATAAGACAGGACCAAGCACAGACCCCTGGGGGACTCCACAAGAAAGCCTAACCTGTTCAGACTGACGACCATTGACCAGAACTGATTGAAAACGATCATACACCCACACACCCACACACACACACACACGCACGCACACGCACACGCAACACGCACACACACACACACACACACACACACACACACACACACACACACACACACACACACAACAACACAACACACGCACGCACGCACACACGCACACGCACACACACACACACACACACACACACACACACACACACACACAGTAGTCTAGCATTTAGCAACCATCTTATATCCCCCCCCTCTCTCCCCCCCCCCAGCCATTTTCCTTAGTTGTAATCTAAATTATCAGCTTTCTCTACTTTGATACCAAGGGAAATTCAAACTCCTTGAGATAAGGGAAATGAGTATCGATGCTTTAATACTCACATTGAAGCCCAGGGTTCGATTCTTTCCTCCTGGTTTGCACGATCCCTGCTGTACGGTGATACGCATTGCATGCACAGAAACTCGACAGAGAGCCGGACTAAAGAGGGCCTTCAGAGAAGAAGCCCCCCCCCCCCACCCCCTCCCTCCATCCCTCCCTCTCCTCAGTCAAAAAGTTTCTTTGCATGACCTGTACTTGTAGCTAACTTCGAGAAACAAAAAGTTTTCTTTTAAATTCAAATATGAAAAGAAATCTACGGAGAATATAGCATTTAGGGGTATTTGTCCCCCTGCACATGCGCCCACGAGCGCGCGCGCGTGTGTGTGCATGCATGCGTGCTGGGAGATCTACAAAAAGTAGATCAGCTTGAGGTCTATGAAGGGGGATGGTGAATACGGGAGCGGGCCGAGGGGGGGGGGGGGGGGTGAGGGGGGGGGGGGGATAGTATGAGAAAATGCCGATAGTATGAGAAAATTTTGCGTGGAAAACGCTATTTGTAATGATTTGGATTCTAGGGGAGTGTGAAGGGGGGGGGGGGGGGTGACGTAAATGTAGTTATTGTTATTTCGTTTCGGGTTGTTCCTTATGATAAGTGCGTTGTTTTGTTGTTGTTTCTGCTCAGATTTTTAACTTTTTTTGTGAAGCGCTTAGAGCCCCGTAAGGAGAATAAGCGCTATGTAAGTTGTCATTATTATTATTATTATTATTATTATTATTATTATTATTATTATTATTTGCCCCTATTGCATCGCGTGTTTCTTTTGATAGAATTGTTTTTGCTGTATCTATCTGCTCCCTGTGAGTCTTCTATCTTGTTGTTGTTGTTGTTGTTGTTGTTGTTGTTGTTGTTGTTGTTGTTGTTGTTCTTCTTCTTCTTCTTCTTCTTTTTTTTTTCTTCTTCTTCTTCTTCTTCTTCTTCTTCCTTCTTCTTCTTCTTCTTCTTTTTCTTGTTGTTGTTGGTTGTTGTTGTTGTTGTTGTTGTTGTTGTTGTTGTTGTTGTTGTTGTTGTTGTTGTTCTTCTTCTTCTTCTTCTTCTTCTTCTTCTTCTTCTTCTTCTTCTTCTTCTTCTTCTTCTTTTTCTTGTTGTTGTTGTTGTTGTTGTTGTTGTTCTTGTTTCTTCTTCTTTTTCTTGTTTGTTGTTGTTGTTGTTGTTGTTCTTCTTCTTCTTCTTCTTCTTCTTCTTCTTCTTCGATCGCTCAGGCAGTTTCCTGTCATTATGAGCGCAGATACGTCATGCTGTCGTTATGCGTCTAACTAAGAAATAGTTAGGCCTAGCATGTCCGTCTTCGGTTGGAGAAAATCTTTGTACGAATGGACAGGTAATGCAGAAAGATAGTAGATGACCGTAAGCAAAGGGAAAAGGCAGAAGTCAAAGAGAGTGACAGATTAGAGGAAGTTACAAGCACAGAACTTCCAGAGAGTGGGGGAACTATTTGTACAAAACACCCCTCAGTTCAGAAAATATCGTAGCTGTGATTTGCTACATCCATTAGCATTGTTCATGCGAAAAAAACACTGTACCCAAGAAAAAAGCAAGACAGAAATAACACACGAGAGAAAAAAATCAACAAAACAACCCGCATACTTTGCACCTTGTAATAATAAGTAATAATGCTAAATCGAATGAAGAACGAGTGACACAAACAAGCAAGCAAACAAACATTGGAAATTTAGATGTAGACTTTGTTTTTCGATTTGATAATATATTATGATGAAGACAAATTCATCAACTCCTTGAAGATTTTACTTCGATTTGATCTGTAATGACGAAAAACTGCCATGTTTGGGGTGCTAATTTCGTCAAAAGGTGGGCGCCTAGCGCAAAATGTAACAAAATCGAACATTGTTACATTTTGCGCATGCAGCCCGCGCAAAATGTAACAATTGTTACATTTTGCGCAGTTGTTACAATTTGCGCTGTCACAACTCGAACTATCGGCAAACGAAGGGTGTTTCTTAGACCGTTTTTGCCGATTTGCACTCACGCTACGTAACGTTAGCCCTTGTGAAACAACCCCCTGCTCTCAGCCTAATTTGTGCACTTTATTAATCTTCTTAGGTGACGTCACAACATTAGGGACGGTGCAGGGGCGCCCTCTTGATCCGTCTCTGACCTTTCAAAACTGGAAGCCCTACTACAGTGATTAGCGGTTATCTCCCTTCTGTTGTAGGTTTTCTCTTTGGCATTTTTGGGTCCCTTGTTGTCCAATTAGACCTAGTTATCTCCCCTCCTGACAAGGGAAACGGGGACAAATTATTGTGCGCGCGCCTACACCCACCCACTATGCACACACACACATACACACACACACACACACGCACGCATGCGCGCGCGCACGCGCACACACGCACATGCGCACGCACACGCACACACACACACACACACACACACACACACACACACACATATGCATACAAAACTGACACGCAAGCAAACAGAGGTACGCAGACATATTATAAGGATGAGAGAGAGAGAGAGAGAGAGAGAGAGAGAGAGAGAGAGAGAGAGAGAGAGAGAGAGAGAGAGAGAGAGAGAGAGCAAACACACACACACGTAGGCAGTAGGTTTTCAAGCAGAAATAAGCTGCGGTTAGGTTAGCACTATGCAACTGTATGCTGTAGGCCTAATCCAGCGATTCACAGCAAGTTTTTTTCCCTTTTTTTCCCCAAAGTGATGAAACATAGCCCGGACCTTTCTGATTAATGTTAAGGTCACGATGTTATGTACATTTAACAGCTAATCTTGAGGGGGAAACAACACCACCCACCCCGAAAGATACCACCGACCCCCGCTTTTATAGCTGATAATTATTGACTATTTAAGAGAACCTTGCGTGCTAAGCCTCATTGTTTGACTCCATGGTTTTAATGTCAACTTGCAGCCAAAACGTGCTTCATTCTCATTATGATGGACTCCTAACTCCCACACTATTGGACTATAAAGATCACCAGGTTGGAATTTTGTTGTTTTACATATATCTATAACTAGCCGGTTACTACCCGCTTCGCGGATAATAAGCGTAGTGAACTGTATTAAGAATCCACAGTATTATTATTGGCGTGTTGGGTTGATTGTTGAACAAAATTAAAACAAGCGCGAAATCGCCATAGTTTGTGGCACGCGGTCTATTTTTACCACGCCAATCATGAGTTACCTCCCCTGGCTTTTCAATAATTTTAATCTGTAAACCAGAATGTTATCTCTGCACCATTTCGTAACTTTTTATATCTTTTGGAAAACATTTAAGACTATGTATCCTACTTATACTCATCAAAAGAAGCACCGCATACTCGTCGTGTCTGTTGTAGTGTCTGTATTACGTATGTTTATTATTTTGTACGCTTTTAAAATACATCATTTTAAAGAGCTGCCTCAATTAATTTTGAAGTGTAGAATATTTCACATGTTGCTCATTGATACATCTGTATTAATATTTGAAAAAATCGGAACTTTACTGGTTTCGTACTGCCTCCGGGCATTGCCTCCAGTATTGTTCCCACCATATTTGTGTTTACAAATGTCCCATATGTGTCTGATTCAGACCAAGAGGACGTAAAACACCATTTTCGTCGTCGTGTAGCCTCGATTTGAAGTGCGACATTTTGTCAAAATGTACGACAATTTTGGAACGACAAACAGACCGACCGACAGACAGACCGACCGACCGACAAAGTGAGTTATAGGTTTGTGGCTTGAGCCACAAACAAAAATTGGACGGAGCCAGGTTCGAACCCGGAACGGGGGTGAGGATGTGGGTTTGAGGGGAGGGGAGTGTTGGTGTGTTCTGTTATGATTATGAGCAATGCATTCATTTTCAAGGTGATATATGGTGAGGATACGTGAACCAGTAGGGGAAGACGGGGTAAAAAGCGCATGGGCGGGTAAGAAGCCCACCCCAATTATCTCATGAAATGAAGCAAATTTCAGTCTCATTTTTTCCATGAGACGAGCGTTAATGTTTAGCATTCGTCTCATGGGCAATTTTGACTGAAATGTTCTTTATTTCATGAGATAATTGGGGTGGGCTTCTTACCCGCCCATGCGCTTTTTACCCCGTCTTCCCCTAGTACCAGGCCAACCCGTGGCGAAGTTGGAGCAAGCCCCTGACACTTCGCCGAGGTTCAAAAATCAGTATAATACTGAAGCCCCCGGATAGGGAGCGTATCAGATATTAAGCTGATAAGAACAGATGCGATGAATTAGTTATGTAGGGGAAGACGGGGTAAAAAGCGCATGGGCGGGTAAGACGCCCACCCCGGGTAAGACGCCCACCCCAATTATCTCATGAAATAAAGAACATTTCAGTCAAATTTGCCCATGAGACGAATGCTAGACATTAACGCTCGTCTCATGGGCAAAATGAGACTGAAATTTGCTTCATTTCATGAGATAATTGGGGTGGGCTTCTTACCCGCCCATGCGTTTTTTACCCCGTCTTCCCCTAGTGATGAAAATGATGTTTTACGTCATCTCGATCATAGACACACATGGGACATTTGTAAACAAAGATGATGTGTTTTTTGTTTTCATTGTGAAATATTGTGAACATTTTATTTAAAAATAAAATAAAATAATGACATCAATTTTAGAATGACGCACGGTGTTCTAAGTGCTGTATGTCTACTGAAACACACGAGGCGAGAGCTGAGGATCTACCTGATGGTAGAGTAACTTCCCCTTTGTGACCGATTGAATTAGGCAAGATCACTCCCACACACCGTGAAATTAGTCCCCTTAATTATTCGCGAACAATTCCTATTAGAACACGGAGTAATTGACTGCAATAACGACTTCGTGGCAATAACATGCTAAGTAGAACACGGGAGTCAAAATTGAATTGTTCGGAAATAATTAAGGGGAGTAATTTCATGGTGTGTAGGAGTGATCTTGCCTAATTCAATCGGTCAAACAGGGGAAGTTACTCTACCATCAGGCTGAGCCCCAGCTCTCGCCTCGTGTGCTTGAGCAGACATACAGCACTTAAAACACCGTGCGTCAAGAACTTGTCAAGAATGAGTTTTTTATAACTCCAACTTTCATTTGGACAAAACGGCGGTTCAAAATCGGGCGCCGTTTTGTCCAACCCACCGTTTTGTCTATAGACAAAACGGCGGATTGTTGAACCGCCGTTTTGTCCAAATCATAATAGAAAATTTGGACAAAACGGCGGTTCTAACCCCGCCGTTTTGTCTATAGACAAAACGGCGGAATTTGGACAAAACGGCGGTTAACAGAACCCCTAATTGTTTCTTTAAAAAAATGTCTGCAAGTCGCTGACTCGCATCCTGCGGTTTCAAGCTTCGACGCCATTGTTGCCTTGTTGCTATGGTATTTGACTGAGTAATGGAGGCATGCAATTCTAATTTTTTACGAAGTGCTCTCCCCTATCATTTTCCCCAGAAAATCGTCTATTGACTGCAATAAATATTAACCACCACCCATCTCCTCTCTCTCCCATCTCATTGGCTCTTCTTTTGACCTCAACAGCACTTTTTATTTTTCAATGCAGATCTGCACGTATTGTTAAAAATTCGGGACTTTCCTGGCGTTGCACTGCCTCCGGGCCTTTCCTCCAGGATCGTTCCCACCATCTGTATATCTACTAATGTCCCACATGTGTCTGTTCCAGCCAGACCGGAGGACGTTAAACGGATTTTCATCAACAGCACTTAAAAAACCCCCAACCATGTTAAAAATTCGGGATTTTCCTGGTGTTGCACAGCCTCCGTTACCGTTCCCACCATCTTTATATACTAATGTCCCATATGTGTCTGTTCCAGACCGGAGGACGTTAAACAGATTTCCATCTAACAAAATACAGATCTGTATTGTTAAAAATTAGGGACTTTACTGGTGTTGCACTGCCTCCGGGCATTGCCTCCAGGATCGTTCCCACCATCTTTATATCTACTAATGTCCCATATGTGTCTGTTCCAGACCGGAGGACGTTAAACAGATTTCCATCTAACAAAATACAGATCTGTATTGTTAAAAATTAGGGACTTTCACTGGTGTTGCACTGCCTCCGGGCATTGCCTCCAGGATCGTTCCCACCATCTTTATATCTACTTATGTCCCATATGTGTCTGTTCCAGACCGGAGGACGTTAAACAGATTTCCATCTAACAAAATACAGATCTGTATTGTTAAAAATTAGGGACTTTCATGGTGTTGCACTGCCTCCGGGCATTGCCTCCAGGATCGTTCCCACCATCTTTATATCTACTTATGCCCCATATGTGTCTGTTCCAGACCGGAGGACGTTAAACAGATTTCCATCTAACAAAATACAGATCTGTATTGTTAAAAATTAGGGACTTTACTGGTGTTGCACTGCCTCCGGGCATTGCCTCCAGGATCGTTCCCACCATCTTTATATCTACTAATGTCCCATATGTGTCTGTTCCAGACCGGAGGACGTTAAACAGATTTCCATCTAACAAAATACAGATCTGTATTGTTAAAAATTAGGGACTTTCATGGCGTTGCACTGCCTCCGGGCATTCCCTCCAGGATCGTTCCCACCATCTTTATATCTACTTATGCCCCATATGTGTCTGTTCCAGACCGGAGGACGTTAAACAGATTTCCATCTAACAAAATACAGATCTGTATTGTTAAAAATTAGGGACTTTCACTGGCGTTGCACTGCCTCCGGGCATTGCCTCCAGGATCGTTCCCACCATCTTTATATCTACTAATGTCCCATATGTGTCTGTTCCAGACCGGAGGACGTTAAACAGATTTCCATCTAACAAAATACAGATCTGTATTGTTAAAAATTAGGGACTTTCATGGTGTTGCACTGCCTC
Organism: Phymorhynchus buccinoides; assembly: GCA_017654935.2. Taxonomy (NCBI): domain Eukaryota; kingdom Metazoa; phylum Mollusca; class Gastropoda; order Neogastropoda; family Raphitomidae; genus Phymorhynchus; species Phymorhynchus buccinoides. The sequence continues at coordinate 16,312,660 of CM065696.1, forward strand.
CGGGCATTGCCTCCAGGATCGTTCCCACCATCTTTATATCTACTAATGTCCCATATGTGTCTGTTCCAGACCGGAGGACGTTAAACAGATTTCCATCTAACAAAATACAGATCTGTATTGTTAAAAATTAGGGACTTTCCTGGTGTTGCACTGCCTCCGGGCATTGCCTCC
>CM065696.1:16325330-16340330 GCA_017654935.2 Phymorhynchus buccinoides
CTGATAGCTGGTAAGAAATCTTGTTTTGACCAGGTTGGACTCCCATACAAATGTCCACAAATTGAAAACCGAAACATCATTTTAAAGAGCAGCCTCAATTTGAAGTTGGGGACATTTGTATGTGGGTCACAGCTACCCAGAATAAAACAAGGGACTTAACTGTGGTGCGTCAGTGAGTCTTTTAGCCCAGACAAGAATGCGTTCTTTCACAGAGACGCAAACACGCGCATTCACGCTGTTGCTCTCCGCTTCAAATGCCTACATGGCCTCCATCCAATGGATCGTTTACATATCGTAGGGAAAACGTGAAAACATAGGATAATAGGAGAGCATTGGGGGGGGGGGGGGGGGGGGGGCGAAAGAAAGTTTGCAACGATGTTTGCGTGCGATCCTCATAGACACGTGACCAAAACCACTGAGTAAGAAATGCATTTCCGCCACCCCCCCCCTACCCCTTTCAAACCCGACCAATCGAAAACACAACTGTTCCGAAAAGATGCATTCAAGAATACGTCTATGTAAAACCGAAGAATATGCCTATAAGTATACCTACGCCTTTACATCTGAAGTGTTTGATCTTGTTTTCTCTTACAGACAGTTTTTCTCGTCTTGCGTTTCGTTTGAGAATGTTCTTTCCACCATTAATCAATACAGAAAGCATACAGCAACTTTAGCAGCAGTAGTAGGCCTAGTAGGGGAAGACGGGGTAAAAAGCGCATGGGCGGGTAAGAAGCCCACCCCAATTATCTCATGAAATAAAGAAAATTTCAGTCAAATTTGCCCATGAGACGAATGCTAGACACATTAACGCTCGTCTCATGGGCAAAATGAGAGACTGAAATTTGCTTCATTTCATGAGATAATAATTGGGGTGGGCTTTCTTACCCGCCCATGCGCTTTTTACCCCGTCTTCCCCTAAGTTGTAGCAGCAGCAGCAGTAGCAACATTCACAACCAACAGAATCTGTAAGTCCAGATTAAAAGTTGCTAGACAAAAGTACCATAACCATAATGTTTGATCATCCCACATTTTTGATTTTGCGAAATAATCACACTGGTCTCAATTCATCCATCCTGGACATACAAGAGACCCGAAAGGAAACAGACAAAAATTAATATCCGAGGAGAGTACAGGATCCGGTTCCAATGATTCACGGATTTGAAAAGAACGATCGTGACAAGGAGGCCCGAGTTCCTTTGATACCTTGTTGTCTGCCAGCACGTTCACGTCTCAGATTGTGTGGTCTCTGTCACCTTATTCATGCGGCACACTTTCGCAACACACCAGCCACGAACCCTTAGCCTTTCGGTGTATGTGTGTGTGTTCTCTATCACTTATCTCTCTGTGTGTGTCACGCTCTCTCTCTCTCTCTCTCTCTCTCTCTCTCTCTGTCTCTCTCGTCTCTCTCTCTCTCTCTCTCCTCTTCTAGTTTTCTCTCTCTCTGTCTCTGTCTCTCTGTCTCTCTGTCTCGGGGTTCTCTCTGTCTCTCTCTCTCTCTCTCTCTCTCTCTCTCTCTCTCTCTCTCTCTCTCTGTCTCTCTCTCTCTCTTACTCTCTCTCTCTCTCTGTCTCTAACTTTCTGTCTCTCTCTCTCTCTGTCTCTGTCTATGTACTCTCTATCTCTCTCTGTCTGTCTGTCTCTCTCTCTCTCTCTCACTCTCTCTCTGTCTCTCTCTCTCTCTCTCTGTCTCTGTCTCTCTGTCTGTCTCTCTCTCTCTCTCTCTCTCCCCAACACTCTCTCTATATCTCTCTCTCTCTCTCTCTCTCTCTCTCTCTCTCTCTCTCATACAATGTTCAATTTATAGTATATTAGTTATGTATTGCATGCTTAGAACCAAGGACAGAATGGAAGACTAGGCCCAGCCTAAATTCTCATCCTTGTAAAATAAAGTATCTGAAGTCTGAAGTCTGAACTCTCTCTCTCTCTCTCTCTCTCTCTCTCTCTCTCTCTCTCTCCTCTCTCTCTCTCTCTCTCTCTCTCTCTCTCTCATACAATGTTCATTTATAGTATTAGTTATGCATTGCATGCTTAGAACCAAGGACAGAATGGAAGAATAGGCCCAGCCTAAATTCTTATCCTTCTGAAATAAAGTATCTGAAGTCTGAAGTCTGAACACACACACACTCTCTCTCTCTCTCTCTCTCTCTCTCTCTCTCTCTCTCTCTCTCTCTCTCTCTCTCTCTCTCTCTCTCTCTCTCTCTCTCTCTCTCTCTCTCTCTCTCTCTCTCTCTCTCTCTCTCATAATAAGTGTCTTTGGATCGCACAAACGCTCTTCCTCAATCCCTACAGGCGAAGTTCCCTCCAAACCGCACGTGCAGCGAACCTGGTTCATTTCCGCTTCACGTGACTTCCGCTAGGAAGTGGACTGGGCAGGAATTTTAAAAAAGAAACCCCCCCAACAACATCCGGAAATGGTAACGGGTTTTCTCGCTGGAAAGGAGAGAGATTCGTGTGTGTCAGTTGCTTTGTACGTACTTGCGAAATGAAGATACTTAAAGGTGGACACTGACGGATGCGTTTTTGCAAGGAACACGTCGAGATCACCAAAAAGACAGCCTTTTCAAGGATCGGAACACTCGCTTTGCTCTGGTTTCCTAGAAATCAAACCGTCAAAACGGCGATTCCTCCTTGGCGAAGATGCCGGAGAGAGAATCCATTGTGGATGGGGTGGGTGGGGGCCAAACCCATTGTGGTTGAAGATTTGTCTTTTTTGTAGTGCAGTAAAAAAAAAAGAGGAAGCTATTTCCTTTGTTCTGAGCGAACTCCTTTAGATAAACTGCATACAAAAATAAGATAAATATAAAGGCTTATATTGCGAAAAAAATCGTGCGAACAATTTGGTCGCCATTACAAAAGAGGCGGCACACGACTTCTCTTTCAGTGAAATAATTTAAATTCCAGCACCTCCGCCAAGGATGAATCGCCGATTTGACGGTTTGATTTCTAGGAAATCAGAGCAAAGTGAGTGTTGCGATCTCTGTAAATGTTGTTTTCATGGTGATCTCGACGTGTTTCTTGCAAAAACTCATCCGTCAGGGTGCCCCTTTAAGGGCCAGCCACACTACATGAGGCATGATCCATGTCAAACTCAACTGTCTACATGAATCTCATGAAATCCTACTAGATTTCCTCACTGTAATATTTGTAGTCCCCCCGTACACGAATCTGATGGAATATCTGTAGGGGAAGACGGGGTAAAAAGCCCATGGGCGGGTAAGAAGCCTCATGAAAAAAAGAAAATTTCAGACACATTTTGCCCATGAGACGAGTGTTCATGTTTAGCGTTCGTCTCATGGGCAAATTTGACTGAAATTTGCTTCATTTCATGAGATAATTGGCATGGGCTTCTTACCCGCCCATGGGCTTTTTACCCCGTGTTCCCCTATTTTGGAATCAGACATTTGATTTCATTCGTGTATTGGGGTCAAGATGAGTAGAACTTGCAAAATGTGACGTAAAAATATAAATGACATCAATGTTAGAATGACGCACGGTGCTCTAAGTGCTGTATGTCTGCTCAAACACACGAAGCGAGAGCTGGGGATCTACCTGATGGTAGAGTAACTTCCCCTGTTTGACCGATTGAATTAGGCAAGATCACTCCAACACACCATGAAATTACTCCCCTTAATTATTTCCGAACAATTCCTATTACATTTTGTTAGAAAACTCTTGTGACGAACATACTAGACAGAGTGGAGCATAAACGTACGTGGCTTTGATACAAGAAGAACAAGGCCTACCGATCTCCCGGACTGTGACCTTGACCTTGATCGGTATGCCACCATCAGAACGGGCATAAGCCAAAGTACCTTCATGCCAAATGTGAAGACTCTAACACCAACGGTGTGGGAGTTATGGCCCCTTAAAGAATTTCGGTTTTCAAGGTCAAACTTCAAGGTCAAGGTCAGCACGGTGTTGATTAACGAAAGGAAGCTTCCTTTTCAAGCTGTCTACCCCTCTGCCAATTTTAATCAAAATCCAAACAGTAGTTTTTAAGATAATCGATACACAGACAGACAGACACACAGACAGACAGACAGACAGACACACAGACACACAAGCCGATCGCAGTACCTCGGCCTCTGGCCGGGTAAATATAGTCTAGGAGCATGCAGATAATATTCTTGTGAATAACGGCGTAGTGGTTTTCATTTAGCCGCCAGCGATTTTTCAGCCAAAAAATACCATTAAACTAAAGTGGATAGAGAAAAAAATACTGGCTGCAATATAGGGAATTCCTCTGTGACATGTAATTTATAACATTAGACCTACCCTTACCTCCCCAAAATAAGAAAATAGGGTCTTTGGATATTAGGCCCCGATTCAATGCTTTTTTAGTGACATGGGTGTTAAAGGTGAAAGGGTTTTAAGCACTCGGAATAATACTTTGCTTCAAAGTAAAATAACACAAAAAAACAGGTTAGCTTTTAGGGACTTCGTTACACGCAGGTAGATCACTAAACACCTTTCTCCTTTTTTTTATGTGGAATGTTATACGTAAAGAGGGGAGGGGGGGGGGGGGGGGGGGAGGATTTGCCCAAAAAACAACTTCCACCAGAAACCTTCACTACCGTCAGAAGTTTTATGCAGCCTACCTTGCACTCAAACACAAGAGTCGCGAGCCGCTGTACTTCTTTAAGGTACATCATAAGGTGCAGGGGGGGGGGGGGGGGTGTCCGGAAACTCCTTTCACGGCCTACCTTGCCTTCTAACACTCACACACACCATTTGCTGGCCGCTACATTGGCATGTTATTGCTTATAAAGCACAAAACCGTATCATATGCGTAATTTTCACCCTTCTAGCAGGTACATTTTGGGCTACAGCGGGATTCCTCCTTCTTTTAGAGGGCAGGAGGGAGGGGGGTCTGGAAACACTGTACCCTTCCCCCAGATCCGCCCCTGACACTTCTCTACGCAATCCTCGAGAATATAACAGCAACAATACCTGTCAGCCGCATGCTTTTAGGGCTAATGGTACTTTTACTTTCTTTTTAACATGCCCATCATCTTAACTACAAGAAGACATTATCAGTACGCCAGAGAGCAAGATCAATGTTAATCAATTACGTATGAGTGAGTTATCACAATGCAGCCCCTTGACTGCCATATAACTTATCACGTACTGACTTGATGACATCACTGATAACGTCATCAGATGAAGAGGAATAGCCCTGATATGCTGCCTTTCGCTCTAACACAGCCAAGAGAGTTACATCCCCAGACCATTTTGCCAGATTGGCTCTATCAGTTGTTTTTTGCATGGCATGATTTGCACAATAATGTTTTTCTTTAATTTTCTCTGGCAGTCAAGGGGTTAATTGCTTCAAAGATGCAAAGCTAAATCAACGACAGATCTATACAACCAAAGATTTCTAATGAAACTGTAAATGCATCATCACTAAATATGTTCAAAAATCTTATTGACAAAAAATGTAATACTATTATGTACTTCACAAATTTGGAGAAATAAAATTAAAAAAACCCAATACATAATAGCCAAAGAAATTCACGGGCCAATTTTTAAATTTTATTTTATACTACATATGAAAACAGATCTAGAGGGCAAAAGGCTTCAAAAGTCTACAGAGCCTAAACTGATATGATATGATATGATAAGATTATACGTTTTGCAAGAGAAGAGCAGGCAACGAAGAAACGTTAGTTACAACACCAACCAGTTTTGTGGAATGGAATCAATGCCGCAGACCATAGAAAAAAGTTGGCAATCTTGTACTTTAGCTACACCCCACCCCTCGTGTTCACGACCCTCGATCTCACAGTCTGCTTGTGCCAGTTTTGTGAAAATAATCGTAAGCTGATCCTAACGTTACCTCTTTCTTTAAAATGGCAAATTTTGCTTCTCAGTGAATTTGTTTAAATTCGAAAATGTGAGGGAGGTGGGTGGGATGGGTGGGAGTGTGTGTGTGTGTGTGTTGTGTGTGTGTGTGTGTGTGTGTGTGTGTGTGTGTGTGTGTGTGTGTGTGTGTGTGTGTGTGTGTGTGTGTGTGTGTGTGTGTGTGTGTGTGTGTGTGTGTGTGTGTGTGTGTGTGGTGTGTGTGTGTGTGTGTGTGTGTGTGTTGTGTGTGTGTGTGTGTGTGTGAGTGTGTGTGTGTGTGTGTGTGTGTGTGTGTGTGTGTGAGAGAGAGAGAGAGAGAGAGAGAGAGAGAGACAGAGAGAGAGAGAGAGAGAGAGAGAGAGAGAGAGAGAGAGTGAGAGAGTGTGAGAGAAGCCATAAGCTCTGCTTGTTGTGTGCTTCAGTTATGTCATAGTTGTTGTTCATGTTGATTTGGAAATAAAACATTTAAACCAGAGAGAGAGAGAGAGAGAGAGAGCGAGAGAGAGAGAGAGAGAGAGAGAGAGAGAGAGAGAGAGAGAGAGAGAGAGAGAGAGAGAGAGAGAGAGAGAGAGAGAGAGAGAGGAGAGAGAGAGAGAGAGAGAGAGAGAGAGATTGAGAGATAAGAGCTCTGCTTGTTGTTGCTTCAGTTATGTCATAGTTGTTGCTCATGTTGATTTGGAAAATAAAACATTTAAACCAGAGAGAGAGAGAGAGAGAGAGAGAGAGAGAGAGAGAGAGAGAGAGAGAGAGAGAGAGAGAGAGAGAGAGAGAGAGATAGAGAGAGAGAGAGAGAGAGAGAGAGAGAGAGAGAGAGAGAGAGAGAGAGAGAGAGAGAGAGAGAGAGAGAGACACATTTGCCCAGTTCTGTTTTATTTAACCGCTAAGAAGGCCCATTTTGTGATGTCATCACTATAATTCTGAACTTGGCTGCAGTGGCTTTTGCATTTTTGCTTTAAAAAAAAATCAGAGTTATGGTCCATCCCATAATATGTAGGCCATATAACGAGAAAGATCGCAGAGCTTGCCTCTTACGTATTATCTAGGTATTCGCTTTTAAGTGAGAATGTTCAGGAGCATCGCTTGAATACAATATTGATGACACAATCCTGATGTTATCCCGTCCACCGAACTCGCACACTCACACATACATACATCAGACACAAATCGATCCTGTCATGTAAGAACTTCCCTTTCCCCCCGTGGGGATACCGGGGGGCCTTTCGTAAAAATAGTTCCCCCACCTTCTGGAAGTTCTGTGCTTGTAACTTCCTCTAATCTGCCACTCTCTTTGACTCTGCCTTTTCCCTTTGCTTACTGTCATCTACTATCTTTCTGCCTTACCCGGTCCATTCTCCTGCCTTTGTTCACGACACACTTTCAAGAAGATTTCCTCCAGCCGAAGTCGGACTTGCTGGGCCTAACTATTTCTTAGTTAGGCGCATAACGGCAGCACGACGCATCTGCGCTCACAATTGACAGGAAACTGTCTGAGTGATCGAAGAAGAAGAAGAAGAAGAAGAAGAAGAAGAAGAAGAAGAAGAAGAAGAAGAACTTCTCTTTCTTTTAGCACTTCGGCCCAAATCAGCCCACATCCAACCCGTAGTGCTTTACTTTAAAACCCGTTCGTTGCCTATGTCGCATATGTGCACCACAATGATTTTACACCCATTTTTACTAAAAAGCATCAAATCAGGATCTGTTATCCCAAAGACCCAATTTTCTTAATTGTGGGTGTAAGGATAGGCTATACATTATACATGCATGTCACAGAAGAATCCCCAATATCACAAATATTCCTCTCTACCTAGGTAAGTTTAATGGACATTTTTTGGCTGAAAAAGGGCTGGCGGCGAAAGGGTTAAATTATTGCGACCGTCAAAAACGAGTCACACCAAAAGCTGTCAAGAAAAAAGTCCTTCGTTCATAATTGTTTGTTGTTTATAACTTTCCAAAATATGAGTTCTGCATATGCAAAAATAAATGAATGACATGGTCAATACAACAGATACAACAAATCCACATGTCTAAGATTCAGAGACAAAGGTCATTTATTTTTTACTTATTTTATGACATGGAATCGTTTGAGAACTATATAATACGATATTGCGGAACGTATTGACAATTCTAAACGATCATTAAAAACTAGAATCTATACTAGGAAAACAAGCGCGGAATTGCAATAGTTTGTGGCACGCGGTCTATTTTTACCACTCCAATCATGAGTCACCTCCCCTGGCTTTTCAATAATTTTAATCTGTAAACCAGAATGTTATCTCTGCACCATTTCGTAACTTTTTATATCTTTTGGAAAACATTTAAAACTATTTATCCTACTTATACTCATCAAAAGAAGCACCGCATACTCGTCGTGTCTGTTGCAGTGTCTGTATTACGTATGTTTATTATGTTGTACGCTTTAAAAAACATCATTTTAAAGAGCAGCCTCAATTTGAAGCGCAGCCTCGATGTCCCATATGTGCCTTCCCAGGTCGAGAGGACGTAAAGCCCTAAATTTCGTTCAAGTGCAGCCTCGATTTGAAGTAATCACGCTGTGCCATAGCCGATGAGGTTTAACCGAGGCGTGGTCACCGCTACAGCTATCTGTATTAATTTAAAAAAATCGGGACTTTACTGGTTTCGTACTGCCTCCGGGCATTGCCTCCAGTATTGTTCCCACCATATATTTGTATTTACAAATGTCCCATATGTGTCTGATTCGGCCCAAGAGGACGTAAAACACTATTTTCGACTCGATTTGAAGTGCGACAATTTTGTAGCCTCGATTAGAAGTGCGACAATTTTGGACCGACCGACCGACAGACCGACCGACCGACAAAGTGAGTTATAGGTTTGTGGCTTGAGCCACAAACAAAAAGCTTTATAATAGATTGATGTTTAACATCAAACTTATGTTATGCTCAAACGTGAACACACAAAAGAAAACCGGTCAGCAATGCAAACTATGAACGACAGATTCCTTTCCAATATGACATAAAGAACACAACATTTAGATATTTGTTTGATCTCATCTAGTCGCAGCACATTTCTGAACCACCCAGTGTCAGTTACATTACATTATTAGCAATAATTAAAAAAGACCCCCCCAAAAAAACCAAAAAAAACACCCACCCCCACAATAATTATTAAATAAGAAAAGAAAACAACTTGCAACGTGAAAAACGTTTTCAATATGTCATAGGTGGGTATAAACGCACACGTAGTTTAATGGAAAAAACACAACCCCAAGCAAACCCAGCAACAATGTTTTCAAAATTGTTTGCATTAACTTTGAGTGAAAACGGTTATTAACAGAAAACAAATCACACTAAAAACTATGCTATTAATGAAAGAGCTTTTAATAGCAAAGAGAGACTGGTTTACAAGTTAAAAAAACCATAAATGAAAGAAAATAACACACATAATTATAACACTCCCGTAAAAGAAAAACAAAAAACGTTTAAAAAGCAACAACAACCGCTAATGGTGGAACATAATTCGACAAGAATACCAATGTATAATGTAAAACAGACTTAACCCTTTCACCGCCAATGGAAATTTTTTGCACCACAATGATTTAACACACATGTCATTAAAACCCTTGAAATCAGGGTCTGCTATCCAATTATATTGTGTTCCTAAATTTGGGCAGTAAGGATTGACCTTATTCTAAATGTGTCACAGAGAAATCCCGCAATATTGCAGACACAATCTTTTCTGTAACCAAGTAAGTTTAATGGACATGTTTGGCTCAAATGTGGCTGGCGGTGAAAGGGTTAAATTAAACCCAGAAAGCACTGGTACAATGCGGACCACTGCCAAGTTTTTTTTGTTTTTTGTTTGTTTTTTTGTGTTTTGTAGGAGGTCAGAGTTGGATTTTTCCCTATGCGACCGCCTCATGAAAGGCAACGCGAGGCGAAGCCTCCCAATCCTGGGTTGTCCATAGAGTATCGTAGGGAATGAACACTTGAGCCTATAGGCTAATGTACATTTTTTTTTCATGCATTATTTGCTGACCTACTCTCTCTCTCTCTCTCTCTCTCTCTCTCTCTCTCCTCTCTTCTCTCTCTCTCTCTCTCTCTCTCTCTCTCTCTCTCTCTCTCTCTCTCTCTCTCTCTCTCTCTCTCTCCTCCCTCCACGGAGTGGGTCCGCAGTTTGGCATTCTTCTTTTTTCTTGCTTCTGTTTGGGCGAATTTCTTGCTGCTTTCTGGCAGTGCTGGACTCTGCTTTTTGTCTCTGTAGGCTAGCCTACGTTCCCGCGGCACAATTTGGCCGGCTGCGATCAGAGGGTGTGCTGAGATGTTTTCTGTTGTCTTGCTACACTGCATTAGGCCTAGGCGGTCGTCTGCTCGCGTTGGTTTTTCATTTGCGTTGGGCTCCCTCTCTCTCTCTTGCTCTCTCTGAGTGCGGGCTTCGTGGGGGTTGGCTGAACGGGTGTTATCTGACTTTGTCAGTAGGCGCCTACTCTTCCCACACTCACACTTCACACCAGGCATGACTCAATGCGCTCATTAATTTACAGGAAACTTCAGGGACCGAAGAAAGAAGAAGGTGAAGTTTCATCATCCCTCCTTGATCTTCTCTTTTTTCAGTGTGGCTTTTTGTTTTATTTATTTGGCCCACAAATTTCTCTCTCTCTCTCTCTATGTGTTCTCTCCCTCTCTCTCTCTCTCTCATCTCTCTCTTGATCTTCTCTTTTTTTCAGTGTGCCTTTTTGTTTTATTTATTTGTCTGCACACATTAATTCTCTCTCTCTCTCTCTCTCCTCTCTCTCTCTCTCTCTCTCTCTCTCTCTCTCTCTCTCCTCTCTCTGATCTCTCTCTCTCTCTCCCCTCCCTCCCCCCCCCTCCCCCCCCCCCCCTCTCTCTCCCCCCCTCCCCCCCCCCCCACTCTCTCTCTCTCTCTCTCTCTCTCTCTCTCTCTCTCTCTCTTCTCTCTCTCTCTCTATCTCTCTCTCTCTCTCTCTCTCTCTCTCTTTAGCTGAAAAAATAGTAAAAATTAGTGGCATACATTTATAACCATTATAAAAACCGCGTGCTGTCTAGTGATACACACACACTCGCCTTCTCTCTATCTATTTCTCTCTCTTACTTTTCTCACTTTTTCTTCCCTAATTATTCGTTAAGCAGGTGTGATCTAAGTTTTAATTCCCTTTCCCAAATCAGTTCGATTTTTTGTCTTGCGCCATATCTGTATTTGCTGATACAGAGCTTTGCTAGTGTGATGAGGTGGTTTACCACCCGCCTGTGTTTTGCTATCAAGATTGAGGGTTCGTGGTAGCCTAAGATTGCTATTTGTTCAGTAATATTTATAGTCCGATTACATCTGACTTGTATTTCGTTTGCGACTAGTGACCATACCGGTTTTATTTCTTTACATTGATAAAAGAAGTGTTCGATGTAGTCTTTTTCCCCATTTCTGCAGGCATCACACGTTTCACTTTGTGCTATGCCCATCTTTTTTAATAAGATGTTTGTGGGATAAATGTTGTGCATTATTTTCCATTGGAGGACTCTGAGACGAGTTTCTTTATAAGCTGTGAAGTTTGTTTCCCATTCCTTATGGTCTAGGTTGTAATCATATTTTCGTTTCCAAAAGTTTACCGAGCATGGCTGGATTTGGGGGGTTAAATATTTTCTCAGTTCCTGTGTTGTGTAGGATTGACCTTATTCTAAATGTGTCACAGAGAAATCCCACAATATTGCAGACACAATCTTTTCTGTAACCAAGTAAGTTTAATGGACATGTTTGGCTCAAATGTGGCTGGCGTGAAAGGGTTAAATTAAACCCAGAAAGCACTGGTACAATGCGGACCACTGCCAAGTTACATGTAGTTACAGTCCTGAGTGGCAGTTATTTCCTCCGCTGTTTTATTTGTCCATAGGACTCACCAGAAATCAAGGTCAAAGCCAGTTACCCCAAAGGACACATTTGCTGGACACGAATATACTATCTTACAAAATGTGAAGTGACTGTATACCGCTGTGTACGCACAGTAGCTTTTCTCAGCTCCTTTCAGTTCATGCCTTTTGTGTTAACCCTCATCACCAGCATAAACCAATTTAACCCTTTCACCGCCAGCCATATTTCAGCCAAAAATGTCAATTAAATTTACCTGGGTAGAGAACAAAATCCATCTGCAGTATTGGGGATTCTTCTGTGACATATATAAAATAAGGTCTGTCCTTACTTCCCAAAACTAAGACAACAGGGTCTTTGGATAATATACCCCAATGTTATGCCTTTTAGTGACATAGGTGTCAAATCACTGTGGTGCTAAAATGCGACTTTGGCGGTGAAAGGGTTAAAGTGTTTTATCCATTAGGCTTACATTGTTTTATGGTGGTATGCCACTTATAAGGTCTTATCCTATCCCTAACCACAATCAATGATAAGAATATTTGCCTTTGTTAAAAGAAATAACTTGAAACAAATACATCTCTGTGAGAAAAAACACCCGGAAAGGAGCTAGCATGAGGGGAATCCGTGTACTGTGTATATACGAGATGTTGAGACAAAAACAAGTGAAAACAATCAAGAATATCAATGTCATTGGCACTTAAGATCTCGTATGAGTTTGTGCTAATCTAATAACTTGCCAAATGTATTTACTATAAGTGCAAGATACTTATATGGCCGGAACAACAAAGTGACGAGTCCAAGACCCAAGTTGAAAAGTCAACAAAGTACTAGTGACTTAGCATAACCATTCACTTTAAGACAATATACACATTCAGCAAACCAACAACTACACGACAAGTGCAAAGTGACGTTATTTTATTCACAAGTGACAAAACAAAACTACTGGATATTTCGGCGAATGCGCCTTTACCAACACAGACAAACAATTAAACAGCAAACAGCAAATATAGCAAAAGGAGCAAAAAGCAGGCAACAAAAGGAGCAAAATACCAACAAGATCAAAATAAAACAGACAATACTTCCCCTCTACAGTCCAATGCGTAAATGATACAACTATGTTGAAACCAAAGAGCAAGGCATGCATTTGTGAACACAAATCAGGGGGAAAAAGTAAAGAGAAGAAAGAAGGAAAGAAAACAAGCGCGAAATCGCAATAGTTTGTGGCACGCGGTCTATTTTTACCACTCCAATCATGAGTCACCTCCCCTGGCTTTTCAATAATTTTAATCTGTAAACCAGAATGTTATCTCTGCACCATTTCGTAACTTTTTATATCTTTTGGAAAACATTTAAAACTATGTATCCTACTTATGCTCATCGAAAGAAGCACCGCATACTCGTCGTGTCTGTTGTAGTGTCTGTATTACGTATGTTTATTATTTTGTACGCTTTTAAGATACATCATTTTAAATAGGGCTCAATTTGAAGTGTAGCCTCGATTTGAAGTGCGACAATTTTGTCAAAATGTGCGACAATTTTGGACCGACAGACAGACCGACCGACCGACGGACCGACAAAGTGAGTTATAGGTTTGTGGCTTGATGTTTTGAGATGAGAGAGGTTGGGGACAGTGAGTACGCAATCATAGATGGCAGAAGTTGGAAACAAGGGTCAGTTGGGTGTGGAGTAGTGGGTGGGGAGAGGGAGAAACGTGAGATGTAAAGACAATAAAACGTTTAACCCATTCACCGCCAGCCATATTACAGCCAAATATTTCCACTAAATTTACCTGGGTAGAGAACAAAATTTATCTGCAGTATTGGGGATCCTTCTGTGGCATATATAAAATAAGGTCTATCCTTACTTTCCAAAACTAAGACAATAGGGTCTTTGGGTAATAGACCCCAATGTGATGCCTTTTAGTGACATAGGTGTTAAATCACTGTGGTGCTAAAATGCGACTTTGGCGGTGAAAGGGTTAAACCAGAGAGAGGGAGTGAGAATGCATGCACAGGTCAATGTAGAGGGGAAGAACTGAGTGAACAAAATAGTTAGAAAACAAGATTCCCAAAACCAAGTTTCCGACTAAAGGAAACATACAGGTCTGATCTCCGGCTTGAAGACAAAATGAACAACAACAACATCATAAACAGCAGCAGCAAGAAGAAGAACAAGGAGAAGAAGAAGAAGAAGAAGAAGAAGAAGAAGAAGAAGAAGAAGAAGAAGAAAGAAGAAAAGAAGAAGAAGAAGAAGAAGAAGAAGCACAAAAGAAGAAGAAGAAGAAGAAGAAGAAGAAGAAGAAGAAGAAGAAGAAGAAGAAAGAAGAAGAGAAGAAGAAGAAGAAGAAGAAGAAGAAGAAGAAGAAGCAAGAAGAAGAAGAAGAAGAAGAAAAAGAAGAAGAAGAAGAAGAAGAAGAAGAAGAAGAAGAAGAAGAAGAAGAAGAAGAAGAAGACGAAGAAGAAGAAGAAGAAGAAGAAGAAGAAGAAGAAGAAAGAAGAAGAAGAAAAAAGAAGAAAAAGAAAAAGAAAAAAAAAAGAAGAAGAAGAAGAAGAAGAAGAAGAAGAAAAGAAAAGAAGAAGAAGAAGAAGAAGAAGAAGAAGAAGAAGAAGAAGAAGAAGAAGAACAAAAGAAGAAGAAGAAGAAGAAGAAGAAGAGAAAAAGTAAAAGAAGAAGAAGAAGAAGAAGAAGAAGAAGAAGAAGAAGTCAGAAAAGCCTATCCAAACTGACAAAAAATGAAGCCATTGGGAATGAATGATTGATTACATTAGCTGTTTGAGCCCATTTACAAATTCAGACATGCTAATTGAACGGTCGGTAAACAAAACAATTGGCGAAAATAAAAAAGGCATTACAGGTCTTCGTGACTAGGAAACATCATGAATCATGAGAGAGAGAGAGAGAGAGAGAGAGAGAGAGAGAGAGAGAGAGAGAGAGAGAGAGAGAGAGAGAGAGAGAGAGAGAGAGAGAGAGAGAGAGAGAGAGAGAGAGAGAGAGAGAGAGAGAGAGAGAGAGAGAGAGAGAGAGAGAGAGAGAGAGAGAGAGAGAGAGAGAGAGAGAGAGAGAGAGAGAGAGAGAGATCAATAAACCATTATTAACTTATAGCAGTCAATCTAAATAAAACAAAATCTGGAATACATCTCGTCATCAACAATCAATACACATGATAATAGTATCTTCACACATTACAACTAGGGCCTACTGCAAATTGATCGATGCTTGTAGACCTTGTTACTTCAGCCTTCACAGAGGTTCAAAATGTTGGTTTTCCTCGCAGAATGCTAAGCATACATGTAAATTGCA
>CM065696.1:16345330-16347830 GCA_017654935.2 Phymorhynchus buccinoides
ACTGATAATATTTTAGACTAGTGGGTTAGAGAGTATTCAACAGGCAACATGAGCTAAGAAAGTATTCCACAGTGAAAACCTCGATAGCTCATTGCGTAGAGCTTCTGTCTCTCGTGCCAATGGTTCCGGGTCCGATTCTAGGCACGGGCACTTTTATTTTATGTTATTGTTTTAGTTGTATCCATTAACGATAGTTTCATTTGTACTTCAAAATTGTATTGGCAATCTTGTAGTTTAGACCCCCCCCCCCCCCCTCAATCTTTGTTTGTTGATGTTCCTGTTCGAGTGAGCTTGTTTTTCTTCTTCCTCCTTTTGCTTGTCACCAATGGTTACAGATTATCTAATAATTATGTGACAGGGGTTAACATTTCCAGCGACGTTTCCCTCCCACTATTATTATTGTCAAGTATAGTAGAGAAAGAAAGCGGGTTTTTTGTGTCTGTGTGTTTTTGTCGATTTGTTTTGTATGTCTGTCTGTCTGTTTAAGCTATACATCTGGCCAACTCTTCAAAGAATCGCTTCAGATATTTAAGGGCATCGGGCTACCTAAAGGTCTCAGTACACGTTAACACTATTCACGGGGTATTTCTGTTTTCCCATGGCAACACAGTGTTAGGCCACTCATAAAGGTCTGTCTACACGTTAACGCTATTCACGGGATATTTCTATTTCCCCATGGCAACACAGTGATAGGCCACACATAAAGGTCTGTATGCACGTTAACATTATTCACGGGATATTTCTATTTCCCCATGGAAAACACAGTGTTAGGCCACTCATAAAGGTCTGTCTACACGTTAACGCTATTCAAGAGATATTTCTATTTCCCCATGGCAACACAGTGTTAGGCCACACATAAAGGTCTGTGTACACGTTAACATTATTCACGGGATATGTCTGTTTCCCCATGGCAACACAGTGTTAGCCCACTCATAAAGGTCTGTGTACACGTTAACACTATTCACGGGATATTTCTATTTCCCCATGGCAACACAGTGATAGAGCTAGTGGATCACAGAGACAAGTGTAATGTGGAAACGGAAAACTCTTGATTTCAAACCCCACGATGGGCAAGAAGGACTATAGAAGAGGGCAAGCTTCCTAGGAGGCGGATGCTCAGAATCTGAACCAATCCGACAACAAGACAGGGCATGCCGGGCCTAACTAGAAATGAGTTATCAATATCAAATCATGCGCTTGGATCTACTGTCTTCACAATAAACGATCTTTAAATCTTCTTTAACCCTTTCACCGCCAAAGTCGTATTCTAGCACCACAATGATTTAACTTCCATGTCACTAAAAGACATCTAATTGGGGTCTATTGTCCAAAGACCCTATTGTCTTAGTTTTGGGAAATAAGGATAGACATTATTTCATATATGTCCCAGAAGAATCCCCAATACTGCAGATGGACTTTGTTCTCTATCCAGGTGCATTTAATGGACATTTTTGGCTGAAATATGGCTGGCGGTGAAAGAGTTAAATCTTCTTTAAATGCGTTTAAGGGCAGGTTAGACAGGTATTACAGAAATGTCCAGCATAGTCTAGAGCCATTATCCACCCTCAGACAAGAGGCTCCTGAAATGTGGAGCGACCTGACCAACGAAGTGGACGAATTCACAGACCCGCTACTGGCTGCTAGCCTTCCAGCGGAAAGGAACCTGTGATAACCTGTGATATGTTCCTGAATATTATACTGAAGTCAAACGTTTGTGTAAAGTTCTTTTTTCTTTCTTTTTTATAGCGTTTTTGTGTCGTCTGTTAAATCTGTCTGTCCGTCTGTCTAACATTACAAGTATTCATTCATTCTTTCATTAATCCATCCATCCACTCATTCATTCATGCGTTCATTCAGTCCTTCCTTCTCCCCTTCCTTCTTTCATTCAGTCATTCATTTATTCAATCGTTCAATCATTCATTTGCTCGTTCGTTCATTCATTCTTCCATCCATTAATTTATTAATACATTCATTCATACATTTGCACCGTTCTTTCTCTTTTTTACTTTCCTTCATTTTGTGTTCTTTCCTTTTCTTTCTTTTCTTCATTTTGTTATTTCTCCTTCTTCATTTCTCTCTTTCTTTCTTCCTTTTTTCCCCGTTCACTTATTTCGGTCGAATGATATTGATCATATTAAATGGATCCACTTATAATTGATATCATAACGATCTAAAAGTAACCATATTCCTAATCCTACTGTCGAAGAATTGTAAGGGTACAAAATGATTAAATTACATATTTTTTCCTTTTCAATAAATTATTTTCCTTCATCCTTCTGAAAAGTAATCCTAGGGATTAGTTTCATTTTAACAGTTAAATGTCGCTGCAGTTCATAGTGTAAATGTCATAAGTATGACAGTGACATACTGCGCGCTACCATGACGGATGAGCTTTTGCAAGAAACACGTCGAGATAACCAGGAAAACACCCTTTACAGAGATTGCAACACACACTTTGCTCCGGTTTCCTAGAAATAAAACCGTCAAATCGGCGATTCCT
>CM065696.1:16365330-16377830 GCA_017654935.2 Phymorhynchus buccinoides
AAACCTATCCCCAAACGGGTTGCCCAGGAAGTGCGTACGAGCGCTCGATCTGAAACGTTTTTGCAGAGCCTTGCGTCTAGGCAACGCGCCTGGGTAACAGTTATCAGAAACAACACAACGACTGGTAGTGCACGTGCTTTCCTGAGGCAATGTTCCAACGTGTCTCACTCGGTGTTATCTGTCAGCAAGGTGGGCTCTGGGGATCAAACTTGTCAGTTCTACTACTACTACTACTGCCACCACAGCTTTTCCTTCTCGTTGTTGGTGGTGGGTGGGGTGGGGGGCTCTCGCTTAAAGAGAGCGAGAGAGAGAGAGAGGGAGAGAGAGAGAGAGAGAGAGAGAGAGAGAGAGAGAGAGAGAGAGAGAGAAGAGAGAGAAAGAGAGAGAGAGAGAGAGAGAGAGAGAGACGAAATACGATGAAGAGACGAATGTTTTATTGAGAGGGTAAAAAGGAAAAATACGAAAACGAAATACGAATGTTTTAGAGGGTAAAAAGGATAAGCTACAATAGCTTCTTTGCACCTTGCCCTCTCACTCACACACTCACACCATGCATCAGGCAATGACATATTGACATAAAAACAATCAAGTCAAGAAAATGAAACAAAAATTGGCACATGAAATAATTGACAGAGAATCAAATTGGGACATTAAACAGATATACAGAGAGACATAAAAGATTTACAAGAATCTTGGCATAAGTTGATATTTGTAGTAAAAGTCATTAACATAACTGATGGACAATATTGTCCATTATGTACTTGTGATAAGATTTGCGAAAGGAAGATACGCTAGTTTTATTTTTGAAATTATCAGGGATGTCGTTCCACAGTTTACCACCTGAGTATGTAAGGGATGCTTATATATAGATCTGTTCTGGGGCGGGGCATTATTTAATTTGGTTTTGCTTCGAATTGCATGGACTTTAAATTTAGTAATAAGATATTTTGGTACTAACTTATTTATGATCTTGTACATAAGGGTACCTTTGTTTATTAGACATTTCAAATCAAATGGTAGAATGTTGAGTTCTTTATAGTCATTGGTTTCAAGGGAGGACGATTTAAGGAGTATGAGTTTAAGAGAACGTTTATATAATCTTTCAACGTGTTTGAGTGTGTTTTTACTAGCTGAATCCCAACATGTTGATGCATAATCAATGTCAGGCTGAATATAGGCATGGGAAAAAAGTGTACGGGTATGTTGATCCAAAAAATGCTTTATTCTATTGAGCTGGAATACTTTTTTTTGAGATTTTCTTGGCCAGTATTTGCATGGAGAGAGAGAGAGAGAGAGAGAGAGAGAGAGAGAGAGAGAGAGAGAGAGAGAGAGAGAGAGAGAGAGAGAGAGAGAGAGAGAGAGAGAGAGAGAGAGGAGAGAGAGAGAGAGAGAGAGAGAGAACGAGACGATATTTTAGAGGCCAATGCATTCAAATTATTACATGTTATTAGAGAGATTAATGTGTGTTATGTCCATGATAAAGAATAGATATAAGACTTGACATAGAAATTCCCCAATTTGTTTTCTTAATGTAGAAAACGAAACCTCTGATCTCCGGCTGCCCCAAAAAGAGAAGAGAGAAAAAAATATATATAGAGAGAGAGAGAGACAGTCACAGAGAGAGAGAGAGAGAGAGAGTGTTATTATTACAGACTGACATTAATGTGTGTTATGTCCATGATAAAGAATAGATATAAGACTTGACAGAAATTCCCCAATTTGTTTTCTTAATGTAGAAAACGAAACCTCTGATCTCCGGCTCCCCAAAAAGAAAGAAAAAAAAAATATAGAGAGAGAGAGACACACTGACATACAGACTGACATAGGCATACAGACATAAAAATACATACATACATACATACATACATACATACATACATACATACATACATACATACATACATACATACATACATACATACATACATACTTACATACATACATACATACATACATACATACATACATACATACATACATACATACATACATACATACATACATACATACATACATACATACATACATACACATACATACATACATACATACATACATACATACATACATACATACATACATACATACATACACACATACATACATACATACATACATACATACATAGGGGAAGACGGGGTAAAAAGCGCATGGGCGGGTAAGAAGCCCACCCCAATTATCTCCCAAATTTCAGTCTCATTTTGCCCATGAGACGAGCGTTAATGTCTAGCATTCGTCTCATGGGCAAATTTGACTGAAATTTTCTTCATTTCATGAGATAATTGGGGTGGGCTTCTTACCCGCCCATGCGCTTTTTACCCCGTCTTCCCCTATACACACACATACATACATGCATACATACATACATACATACATACATACATACATACATACATACATACATACATACATACATACATGCACACACACATGCATACATACATACAAGCAGACAGATAGACAGAAGGACAGACAGACAAAAGGACGGAGAGAAAGGCCGAAAGACAGAAAGGCAGACAGACAATCCGAAAATGAGACAAAGATAGAAACAAACAACAAGAGATAGACAGAGAGAAGGAGAGAGCGTGTGTCTCATGTTCAAATTACTTTGTTCATTTGAAGATTCCTTTGATATTAATTTAAAGAATTACAAATTCATGTGTGTGGGAAGAATGCTGCTGAAGCGTGAATGAAAAATGGTGTTTTACGTCCTCTCGGTCTGGAACAGACACATATGGGACATTTGTAAATACAAAGATGGTGGGAACGATACTGGAGGCAATGCCCGGAGGGGCAGTGCAACACCAGTAAAGTCCCGATTTTTTTAACAATAGTGTAGCAGTAACCACGCCTCGGTTAAACCTCATCGGCTATGGTACCGCCACGGATTAATCATAACAAGGGTACTGAAGCATTATCACCGTCATTTTAGAAATCAAACACAAACAAGCGCAAAATCGCAATAGTTTGTGGCACGCGGTCTATTTTTACCACTCCAATCATGAGTCATCTCCCCTGGCTTTTCAATAATTTTAATCTGTAAACCAGAATGTTATCTCTGCACCATTTCGTAACTTTTCATATCTTTTGGAAAACATTTAAAACTATGTATCCTACTTATACTCATCAAAAGAAGCACCGCATACTCGTCGTGTCTGTTGTAGTGTCTGTATTACGTATGTTTATTATTTTGTACGCTTTTAAAATACATCATTTTAAAGAGCGGCCTCAATTAATTTTGAAGTGTAGCCTCGGTTTGAAGTGCGACAATTTTGTCAAAATGTGCGACAATTTTGTCAAAATGTGCGACAATTTTGGAACGACAGACCGACCGACCGACAGACCGACCGACCGACCAAGTGAGTTATAGGTTTGTGGCTTGAGCCACAAACAAAAAAACCCAACTAAAACCCCCCAACACATTCCTTCAGAAACGTCGTAAGAAAACTCATCATAAACCAGTCCAGTCAAGCCAAGTCCAAATTATCTTACATGAGAATGACAGAATAAGCTTGAACATAGGTTTTTGTTTGCATCTTAATCAGTAGCCTAATCACAGAAATTGAAGCACAAGAGAAGAAATATCAAACAGCAATAGCAGTTTAAAGCCAACTATGATATTTATTGAAAGTAATATTGCATACAGTACTATACTAGTTATATGATAATATTAATGCATACGGCCAGACATTCTTTACTGTATATATAATGCGAATGTAAGTGCTCCCCTGTGTGATTCTTGACTCGACAAAGATTCGAAATACAAAATTAATTTAAAGACAGCAAAAAGTATTTCAATGCGTTTTAACCAATTCAAAAAGAGGGCGTTAGAGAGAGAGAGAGAGAGAGAGAGAGAGAGAGAGAGAGAGAGAGAGAGAGAGAGAGAGAGAGAGAGAGAGAGAGAGAGAGAGAGAGAGAGAGAGAGAGGAAATACGAATGTTTTATTGAGGGGAAAAAAGAGCTACAATTATAGCTTCTTTGCACCTTGCCCTCTCACGCACACACTCACACCATGCATCATGCAAAGAAATCATTGAAGATGAAACAAAAGGGGGACTTGAATTAAAAACAAATATGGATAATATGAGCAATGGTGAATTTGAATTGGTGGTTTGAATTGATTTAGAACAAAAGAAACAACTATGAGACAAGTGACAATTCTTCAATAGGACATAATGAAACCGCAGGATGCGAGTCAGCGACTTGCAAACATATGTTTTAGAAAAAATATGAGGGGGGGGGGGGGGGGGGGGGGGGGGGGGGGGGGGCACTGCAGTAGCCACAAACTGATAAAACTGGCCACATGTGACGTAAAAATATGAATGACATCAATATTAGAATGGCGCACGGTGTTCGATCAAAGTGCTGTATGTCTGCTCAAACACACGAGGCGAGAGCTGCGGGTCTACCTGATGGTAGAGTAGCTTCCTCCTTGTTTGACCGACTGAATTAGGCAAGGTCACTCACACACACACACACACCATGGAATAGGGCATTTGCCACGAGAGTTCGTACTCTATAGCACTGTTTCGAAATGAAAACGGAAGTAACAGACGAGTTGTGTGCCCGTTGGGACACTTAGTTCCGGTTAGGAAATGCTGTAAACACGGCATGGCTGCTCCGTAATTGAAATAGAGGGGTGTTTAATTGCTCAGTTATCAGTTTGTAGATTTAATAATATTAAGTCCTGTTTCATGTTTCTTTCTTAAAGTGTTTACATTCGTTGACTGTAAACAGCTATGTTCTTATTTGTTTACTTGATGCGACCACATTAATACCCCAAGACTTGAAGACAAGAACAACACATAGTTGTTGTTTAAGGTAGGTAACTTCCATATTTTAATTCTAATTTTGAACCGGAACTACCCCAAACCGACTTCAAGGCGAGACAGTAGGGAAAGATAACCCCAAAAGACCGAATTATGAAACAGTGCTATACAAGACTACTAAATTGGCCCGCGCTCGTTTTGCCCGAGTTCCCGTGACCTCTCTAGTTCAAATCTCTCATGTCAACTCAGTGAAAGTCAAGGTCACCGGCGCGCGGCAAATGCCCTATTACTCCCCTTCATTATTTCCGAACAATTCCTGTTGTGGAGGACGGGGCGAGAACGTGGCCTCTGTGTGTGACGTGTGTGCGAGGTGGGTGGGGGGTGGGGGTGGGGGTGAGGGTGGGGGGGGGGGGGGGGGTGCAATCTGTCTGTGGCCGGCCCATCATAATTCCAGTTGTTAGAGGAGGGTGTCTTTTGCACAAATAGTCCCCCCCCCCCCCCCCCCCCCCCCCCCCACTTTCTGGAAGTTCTGTTCTTGTAACTTCCTCTAATCTGTCACTCTCTTTGGTTTAAACAAATCTTTATTCACTCACTCGGAAACGATCAAACAGAAAGACAATTAGAGCAACAACAAGCTCGAAGCTTATACCGTGCTCCTTAAATTAACGTCATAATTGCACAATTGATTGAACAGATGGAGACTGCGTTTAAACCAATATAAACTGTGAATACAAACAAGAGTTTTAAGTGTCACTCTCTTTGACTCTGTCCTTTTCCCTTGGTGGGGTGGGGTGGGGGTGGAGGGTTGAGGGGAGGTGGGTGTTAGTGGGTTGTGTTATTATGATTATATGCAATGCATGCTCTAAATAATGCATTCATTTTCATAGAGATGTATGGTGAGGATACGTGAACCAGTCTGCTAGAAATGTCTGTACGAATGGTGAGTGAAAAGCGCATTGAGTTGCTTAGCAAGATTATGCGCTATATAAGCATTATTCATTATTATTATTATTATTATTATTATTATTACTGTTATCTACTATCTTTCTACATCACTAGTCCATTCTCCTGCCTTTGTTTTCTTCTTCTATAAATTCTTACATAGATTTTCTGCCGCCGAAGACGGACATGCTGGGCCTAACTGTTTCTTAGGCGCATAACGGCAGCATGACGCATCTGCGCTCATAATGACAGGAACCTGTCACAGCATTCGACGAAGAAGAAGAAGAAGAAGAAGAAGAAGAAGAAGCAGTATTAAAGAACTACACAATTTAGTTTGAAGGCACTGACAAATTCCCAAGATGATGTAAGAAAATCCGATTTTACAGCCTATCCCTATTATCGTTAAATAAATAAATAAACGAATAAATAAATAAATAAATAAATAAATAAATAAAAATAAATAATTTCGCAAGACTATACCGTCTATGAAAACAAATCTTGAAGATGTGCAGAGCATAATTTGTTCATTCAAAGTTTCAGCATGAAAGAGTTTTAAAAGAAGTAGCACAAACACAATTAACAAACTTTCAATTAGATAAACTTTTATAATCAACATTGACAAGGGATTTGTTTTGGAGAGGAAACTTATTTCTAAGCAAAACAATTCAGATAATTATATTAAGACAAAACAAGTGAGAGAAAAACAAATTCAACTCCGCCATCAGGAAAATTCGCAAGCAAAAGACATTCAAATAATGATCCAATTAATTAATTTACTTTACATAGCATTAAAACGATTGTGAACATTACAAACGACCAGGAAAAAATCAAAAATGAAAAAAATGAGTCTTGAATTTATGATTATTTGTGAAATCTTGAAGCAGGGGAAGTTTCGTTTTCTTTTCTCTTAAGGAAGTATTAAAAAAAACTACACATGAAAATAAATGGATTGATTCCATCTTAAAAGGTTTCCATATTATAAAGGTATTACATCACTGATTGTTTTAAATGTAGCATCAATGCCATTACGTTATTGTTTAATTTATCAACAAAATCGTGTTTACTTTTGCCAATGACTGAACCGTTTTGACAGACACTGTAGTAAGACAGCAGACGTTAGAGCCACTCCCCCGTGGTGATACCGGGGGATCTTTCGTACAAATAGTTCCCCCACCTTCTGGAAGTTCTGTGCTTGTTTCTTCCTCTAATTCTGTCACTCTCTTCGACTCTGCCTTTTCCCTTTGCTTTACTGTCATCTAGCTATCTTTCTATCTCACTGATCCATTATTCTCCTGCCTTTTCCCTTTGCTTACTGTCATCTGCTATCTTTCTATCTCACTGATCCATTATTCTCCTGCCTTTTCCCTTTGCTTACTGTCATCTAGCTATCTTTCTATCTCACTGATCCATTATTCTCCTGCCTTTTCCCTTTGCTTACTGTCATCTAGCTATCTTTCTATCTCACTGATCCATTATTCTCCTGCCTTTTCCCTTTGCTTACTGTCATTGCTATCTTTCTATTCACTGGTCATTCTCCTGCCTTTTCCCTTTGCTTACTGTCATCTGCTATCTTTCTATCTCACTGATCCATTATTCTCCTGCCTTTTCCCTTTGCTTACTGTTCTCTATCTTTCTATTCACTGATCCTTATTCTCCTGCCTTTTCCCTTTGCTTACTGTCATCTGCTATCTTTCTATCTCACTGATCCATTATTCTCCTGCCTTTTCCCTTTGCTTACTGTCATCTGCTATCTTTCTATCTCACTGATCCATTATTCTCCTGCCTTTTCCCTTTGCTTACTGTCATCTAGCTATCTTTCTATCTCACTGATCCATTATTCTCCTGCCTTTTCCCTTTGCTTTACTGTCATCTAGCTATCTTTCTATCTCACTGATCCATTATTCTCCTGCCTTTTCCCTTTGCTTACTGTCATCTAGCTATCTTTCTATCTCACTGATCCACTATTCTCCTGCCTTTTCTTTGCTTACTGTCCTCTGCTATCTTTCCTTGATCCTTACTGCCTTTTCCCTTTGCTTACTGTCATCTGCTATCTTTCTATCTCACTGATCCATTATTCTCCTGCCTTTTCCCTTTGCTTACTGTCATCTGCTATCTTTCTATCTCACTGTCCATTATTCTCCTGCCTTTTCCCTTTGCTTACTGTCATCTAGCTATCTTTCTATCTCACTGATCCATTATTCTCCTGCCTTTTCCCTTTGCTTACTGTCATCTGCTATCTTTCTATCTCCTTCCACTTCCTGCCTTTTCCCTTTGCTTACTGTCATCTGCTATCTTTCTATCTCACTGATCCACTATTCTCCTGCCTTTTCCCTTTGCTTACTGTCATCTGCTATCTTTCTATCTCTGATCTCCATTCTCCTGCCCTTTTCCCTTTGCTTACTGTCATCTAGCTATCTTTCTATCTCACTGATCCACTATTCTCCTGCCTTTTCCCTTTGCTTACTGTCATCTGCTATCTTTCTATCTCACTCATTCTCCTGCCTTTTCCCTTTGCTTACTGTCATCTAGCTATCTTTCTATCTCACTGATCCATTATTCTCCTGCCTTTTCCCTTTGCTTACTGTCATCTGCTATCTTTCTATCTCACTGATCTATTCTCCTGCCTTTTCCCTTTGCTTACTGTCATCTGCTATCTTTCTATCTCACTGATCCACTATTCTCCTGCCTTTTCCCTTTGCTTACTGTCATCTGCTATCTTTCTATCTCACTGATCCATTATTCTCCTGCCTTTTCCCTTTGCTTACTGTCATCTGCTATCTTTCTATCTCACTGATCCACATTCTCCTGCCTTTTTTTCTATACATTCTTACAAAGATTTCTTCAGCCGAAGTCGG
Organism: Phymorhynchus buccinoides; assembly: GCA_017654935.2. Classification (NCBI taxonomy): domain Eukaryota; kingdom Metazoa; phylum Mollusca; class Gastropoda; order Neogastropoda; family Raphitomidae; genus Phymorhynchus; species Phymorhynchus buccinoides. The sequence goes on from CM065696.1 coordinate 16,373,897, forward strand.
ACATGCTGGACCTAACTATTTCTTAGTAAGGCGCATAACGGCAGCACGACGCATCTACGCTCATTTGACAGGAAACTGTCTGAGCGAACGAAGAAGAAGAAGAAGAAGAAGAAGACGTTAGAGCCCCAAGCTTTACTTCAATTAAAATCACTAATGAATAAACGACAATTAGGCCTACAATTTACCATAACATGTAAAACAGACGGCTCGCCAACAGTCGTTCTTTAATGCTTTCCTTAAAACCCTTTCAACGCTAGCCGATCCTCAGCCAAAATTTACCATTAAACTTACCTGGGTAGAGAAAAAACCTTCTGTCTGGAATACTGGGGATTCCTCTGTAACATGCATAAACTAGGGCCTATCCTTACCTCCCCAAATTAAGAACGTAAGGTCACTGGATACCAGACCCTCATTTGATGCCTTTCAGTGACATGGGTGTTCAATCATTGTGGTGCCAAGAGGCGACAGTGGCGATGGAAGGGTTTTAAAGACCCACTGACCCACTGACCCACCACGAGTAAGTCCCTTGGTTTTTTTATGGGTAGCTGTGACCCACATACAAATGCCCCCAACTTCAAATTGAGGCTGCTCTTTAAAATGATGTTTCGTTTTGAATTTGGGGGCATTTGTATGGGAGTCAAACCTGATCAAAACAAGATTTGTTACCAGCTATAGGAGGGAAAACACGCGAAACCCGTGATTTTGACACGTGACCTGGTGGGTCTTTAACCATTTCATCGCCAAAGTCGCATTTTAGCACCACAGTGATTTAACACCTATGTCACTAAAAGGCATCAAATTGGGGTCTATTATCCCTATTGTCTTAGTTTTGTGAAGTAAGGATATACTTCATTTTATATATGTCACAGAAGAATCCCCAATACTGCAGATGGATTTTATTCTCTACCCAGGTCATTTTAAAGGACATTTTTGGCTGAAATATGGCTGGCGGTGAAAGGGTTAAACATGTTTCTCTACACCCGGGGGAGTGCTATAACTATGTGTAATAATTTTCCAATTTGTAATAATTTTCCAATTTGACTGAAAGGATTCTCCTGCCTTTTCCCTTTGCTTTTTTGCTATCTTTCTTGTTGAAGATCCAATTCTCCTGCCTTATTCTCCTGCCTGATCACTGTAAGGGTTTTTTTAATTTTTATTTGCTCGTCGGTTTGTCACTCTGTTGTACTTGAGACTTTTATTTGATTCATTTATGTCCAGATATTCTAGAGAACAAGGCCAGCTCATCTTACAATAGTCGTTTTCTTCGAATAATACGAGAAGGAAACCGGGCAATCTTGTACTTTGATCACCACCTCATGTTTACGACCCTCAATCTCAAAGTCAGTGTTCAGATTTCAGCGTTATGACAGGAATGCTAAGCTGTGTCGGGTTAAAATTCCTAGCTCGTTAAAATTCCTAGCTCGCTATACTATAAAACTGACTATTTGCGGCATTTTGCGACATTGAGCATGAACGACAAATTTCACTTTTTTCTAGGGTTAGGGATAGGGTTAGGGTTAGGGTTAGGGTTAGGTAAATGGTTCAAGTAACGAAAAAATGAAATTTGTGGTTGTCGCAAATAGTCACTCTCGTAGTAGCGAGCTAGGAATTTTAATGAGCTAGGAATGTTAACCCTACAAGCTGATCCCTATAAGCATACCCCTACAAATGGCAGAATGGACTATTGCTTCTCAGTAAAATATTTCAATGCAGAAATTTGAGGTGGGGTGGAGAGGATAAATTGCATGACAGCCGGAAACCAAACAGCATTATTCGTACTATATCCTATATACTAAACTGTTACGCAAAATGCATATATCGCCTCTTTTTAACCCTTTCACCGGCAATGTCGCATCTTTTTTACCACAATGATTTAACATTCATGTCCCTAAATGGCATTAAATCAGGGTCTGTTATCCAAAGAGCCTATTTTCATAAATTGTGGAGGTAAGGACAGGCCTTACATTATACATGTCATTCTCAATATTGCAGATGATTTTTTTTTAGTCTAACCAGGTAAGTTTAATGGAATTTGATTGCTGAAAAATGGCTGGCGGCGAAAGGGTTAAAAAACACACCAAACAACAACAAAAAAAAACACCCACACCCACCCCCACCCCCACACCCACCCACCCCCAACCCCCACCCCCCAAAACACACACACACATAACAACAACAACAAAAAACCATACCGGGGGAACATAAATAACATAAACCTACTATGACACCTACCAAAAGATAATACGTCTAAAGCAAAGCGGATAATATACAGCCAGTTAATTATCTATTTCAAAAAATAGTGACAAGAACAGATTCTAGTAGTAACCAGAAACTAGTTTACCCGAGAAAAAAATAAATTTACAAAACATAAAATATAATAATCCGCTAAAATAACGTGTGGTTTTTTTTTTCAACTTTGTTTCTTTGCAAACATATGTTAACATTTTGTCTACATACTTAGATCTTCAAGACACATGTTTTGTGTCTACGGAATTACTTACCACCCCCTCCAAAAAAAAAGAAAAGGAAAAAAGAAAGGAAAATGAGAAAACAAAACACAGAAACTAATGAAATCCTTCACAGCACAGCGTATAAACGTAACTAAGAATAGCAACACAATTCAGCCAATCAGGCGAAAAGGCTGTCTAGCCACTTGCGTGTATACGTGATTTGAAACTTAGCGCCGTAATAAGCTTATGCACCAAGAACAAAAATGATTTAAAAAAAAAATATATATAAATGAAACAACAGTTATGATAACTAGAAGGGATTTTGATGGCGAAAGTGTTAACTATTTCAGCAGTTTTGCAATAGTGCGATGCAACAGTGAAAGCAAAAAGAGAGAACGGTGCGCGCGCGCACATACACACTCACTCATACACACACACACAAGCGCGCGAGCATGCACACACAAACACACACACATGCGCGCGCGCGCATGCACGCACACATGCACATACACATACACATACGAAGCAGTTGCCTCTTCTCAGTCATTGGAGGCCTTCAAAAGAGGCCTCCACAAACACCTCCACTGTAACTAAAACCAGGGAACTAGGGGCCATAGATCGAAGTAGTGGTAAATGAAGGGCAGGAGCTGTGCCGGTCGGGGTTCGCCCCCGGGGACCACTACGGTAGCCGGATTGGTCTTGCCCAGATACTGCGAAATAAAGGCTATGGTCCACTTCCCTCCCCCCCCCCCCTTTTCCATTAGGCTACCTCTATCACCTCAGCTTTCTAATTTCCTGTCTTCTTACTACCCCCCAAAGTGCAGCAGAATCTTCAGCCTGATGAAGTTGGCTGCCTGAGGCAAAGAAGACGACACACACACACACACACACTTACGAGCACCCCCCCCCACACACACACACACAGAGATGGAGAGAGAGAGAGAGAGAGAGAGAGAGAGAGAGAGAGAGAGAGAGTGAACAAGAAACACCCAGAGGTGCTGATGAGACCCAGTGTATGTGTGTGTGTGTGTGTGTGTGTGTGTGTGTGAGAGAGAGAGAGAGAGAGAGAGAGAGAGAGAGAGAGAGAGAGAGAGAGAGAGAGAGAGAGAGAGAGAGAGAGAGAGAGAGAGAGAGAGAGAGAGAGAGAGAGAGAGATCTAGAGAGAGAGAGAGAGAGAGAGAGAGAGAGAGAGAGAGAGAGAGAGAGAGAGAGAGAGAGAGTTGGAAAAACAGAGACAAAAACACACAATAATTTAAAATAAAAAACACACCAGACAACGCCTACATTACAAGCAGATTAAACCCACAAACATATAACAAAAAACCAGTTCAGAAATAAAGAAATATCCAAACAAACAAAAAAGCATTAAAACAAAATAATGCAAAATTATGCCAACGCACAATTGACAAAAATAGAGGCACACGTATCCATCCATCCACCACCGGCACTGGCACCGTACCCAATCATTCCAGACAACCAAAAAA
>CM065696.1:16385330-16417830 GCA_017654935.2 Phymorhynchus buccinoides
GATTTGATGCCTTTTAGTGACATAGGTGTTAAATCACTGTGGTGCTAAAATGCGACTTTGGCGATGAAAGGGTTAATAGATAGCTGTCAATTTGATGCATTTGCTTCGAGGGAAGTAAATCTGTGTGCACATCATACTTTGGTCACTTCTAAACTCGCTTCGCTCCCTTAGACCACAATTGTACCTCTGATTTTGCTTTTGTAGTGGTTTGTTTGGGGGAAACCAATCGGTGTGGAGACGTTTCTTATTTGAAGTCTATAATATAAAACAAGTCTGATCTACCTCTTCCCTGTGTCTAAACCTGAAGTAAAAACACGTAATCTTCTTTCATTTCTCCTTTTGTTTGTGTGCATGGCTGGAGTGATTTGAGAGTTTTGGGAATAATTCAAAATCGTTGCGATGCGAATGAGTTAAAGAAGTAAAAGAAAGAAGAAGAAAAATAAAGCCCACATTTCCGCACGGGAAACGCTTGCGCTTTTTTCCCTCCTTCTTTCTTTGACTTATTTACGGATGTACCGCGCGGAACTTCCGTTGATGTGTGTACGTACGCTTAGTCTGATAATTATTTTGCTCTTCAAGAACCAATAAAACAGATACCGTATGTTACGGACTACAAGGCGCACCTGATTATAAGGCGCACCACCCTAAATTTTACACAAATTTCAGATTCTGTTATTATAGTTTCTTACTATATTATCAGTCACATTATAAGGCGCAGGGGTCTCAGTCTGGGGAAAAAATATCGCCTTATAGTCCATAAAAAAACGGTACAAAAAAAAAGCAAGGAATGATATTAAATACAAAACTAATAGACGATTTTCTGAAAAAAAACCTAGGGAAGAGCATTTCGTGAAAATTAGATTGCTTACCTCCATTACTCGGTCAAGTACCATTGCAACAATGCAGCAATGGCGTCGAAGCTTGAAACCGCAGGATGCGAGTCAGCGACTTGCAAACATTGTTTTTTTGAAAAAATTAGGGGTGGCCAGTGGCCACAAACTGATTAAGCTTGCCAAATGTGACGTAAAAATATAAATGACATACTTTTTTTAGAATGATGCACGGCTTTCTAAGCGCTGTATGTCTGCTCAAACACACGAGTCGATAGGCTACGAGAGCTGATGGTAGAGCGACTTCCAGTTTGACCGATTGAATTAGGCAAGATCACTCCCACACACAATGACACACCTTAATTATTTCCGAACAATTCTTATTGCGGATCGAAGTCTCTACTGGTAGGTATAATATGCGTAATTCGTACGAAAAGAAAGGTCAGAAAAGAACAATTAGTGGGCCTGTTGACAGTCGAACTAAGCATTCATTAGTGTCCAGTGTTATTCTTAGTTCTGGAATGATTCTGGAAACGTCTTGACGGTCGGTGCTAAAAGCTAATACAGTGCAACCTCTCTTATAAGACCTTCAAAAATCATCCAAAATGAGGTCCTATAAAGGAGGGGTCTTATAAGGGAGGTAATTTTAATACTTACAGAGAAGGGCAATGTCTCGGAGAAGTAGGTCTTATGTGGGAGGGAGTCTTATAATGGGAGGTCTTATAAGGGAGGTTCCACTGTAATGGATATGATAGAAGTGAAGAAACGATCGATGAAAATGCTCAGCCTACCTCTGTCTTTCCGTGTGTTCCCCTGTTTTTTTGTGTTTGTGTGTGTGTGTTTTTTGGGTGATGTTTTTGTTCGTGTTTGTGAATCTGACTGTAGCCTAGTAGTGTCTGTGGTTTCTGTTCCTCACCCCCAAAACGGCTGAACGAATTTCGTTCATATTTTCAGAATTTTCTAAAAGGTAGATTATTGCAACATTTCCGGTATAAAAACGAACCGGAAGTACGAACCGGAAGTGCCCCAGATATGGTCAGGCAGCTTTTATTTGGTTCAAGGAATAGCCAAAACCGGAAGTGACGTCACAAAGCTAACTATTGGATTTTGTAGCCCTTACTCATGCCTTGGCATGAGGCTGTGTCAGACCAGATGACATAAGCTAGAACGCCAAGGCTACATCAAAAAGTTGTTATGCTCTGCATGGTTGTGCGAGGATTGTCTTAAGCCATGAAAAGCTCCCAGCATAACATCATCAGTCTAAAATCCCCCGAAGACGGAGTGTGGCTGCCCACATGGCGGGGTAATCAAAAACTGTCACATTTGTACCTTAGTGTTCAAGTGCTTCTCGCTGTTGGGATGATCCCTAGAGTCTTTTAGCCAGGGTAAGCCAACCAACCAGCCAACCCCGTAGCCCTTACTCTGGCCCAGGTCTGAAAGGAGTTTGTTGACGATATGTTAAATAGTTTGGAAGTTATTCAAATTTATGTCAATTTGGTGTCACTTTCACTAATTCCCATAAAATGGATTTTACATATTTTTTAATCCGATTTCGGTAAAAAGCGCCGGCAAATTGAAGGACATTGTTCTAATGCTATATTTCCAATATTAAACCGATTGGCCAAAATGTGGCCGAAATATGGCCAAATTCAATAGCTTCATAACTTGAAAACGGCTGCACGGAATACTTTCATTTTTTCAGTGTTTACTAAAGAGTAACATCGCAATGCTTTCGCTATAAATTCGAACCGGAAGTACCAACCGGAAGTGGGGACGAAAATGGCCAAATATGGCAACATTTTAATATTGAATAACTTGCAAATGGATATTATGGGGGATAATCCTGTCATGTTTGCTCTCAAGGGCAAACATTAGCCGTCTAATAGTGTCTGTTGTTTCTGTTGGTTTAAACGGGGTTTTTATTCAACAATTTCAAATTATAAACAATAACGAGGTAGCTGGGTAACAACAAGCATATAGCTTATAACGTACCCGTACACAATACATTACATATGATTCAAATGACGGAAGGTGTGTTCTCACCAATTAGAAAATATTATTTTAATATTTAGAAACATTATTCACAAACTAACAAACAAAGTGAACAAAATAGAAAAAAACAGAAAAGAAATAAAAGAGTTACATTTTGGAAAAATCACCCAAAAAAAAGAAAGGAAGGAGGAAAACAAAAGGGGGATTGAGAGACAAATTAATCAACAATTTGATGACTCAGTATGACACTCATTAAAACATCCCACAAAAGTAATTACAACCATGTTTACATATCTAGAACAAGTTATTCAATCAATTAGACCAATATAGAGGCGCACCTGCGCTTTCACACAAAAATGTTGTTTCTGTTCTTCACTCCATTCGCTAAAAGTGATATTAAAGCGATATTAAAGGACGATCTAATGCTAAATTATCTGTAAGAAAATTGTCTGTGTATTAATTGTGTCCTGTTATCCTTACGTTTATGTTTTAGGTTTATGTGCACGCTAAACAAATAATTTCTTTATATTGCTAAAACAATAACAACAACAACAACAACAACAACATACAGTGCTTACACGGTGCTGAATCTTGATACAAATCAAATCAAAGCCCCCCCACACACACGTCAGCATTCATAACGCATTCAAACAAAACCGCAATACAGAGCGAACACACACGCATGACATAAATGGAATGTAGAAGAAACAGACCTAAAGGCAGGAGAGAGAAGAGAAAGAGAGCGGAGCTTCAATGACGGGGGAACGGGTGGGTCTTGAGGTTAGATTTGAAAGCAGAGAGGGTCGGTCGCTGACGGAGGGAGAGAGGAAGTTTGTTCCAGGAGGTCGGTCCTGAGACAGCAAAAGAGCGCCGACCAACGCATTTATTGAGTGGAAAGACGTCTGGGCATGTGTGGTTTAGCATTATTTCTCTCTCTCTCTCTCTCTCTCTCTCTCTCTCTCTCTCTCTCTCTCTCTCTCTCTCTCTCTCTCTCTCTCTCTCTCTCTCTCTCTCTCTCTCTCTCTCGCTCTCTGTGTCTGTCTGTCTCTATTTCAGTGTTTCTCTGTGTGTGTGTGTGTGTGTGTGTGTGTGTGTGTGTGTGTGTGTGTGTGTGTGTGTGTGTGTGTGTATGTCTGAATGTGTGTGTGTGTCCGTGCGTTTGTACGTGCATGCGTGTGTGTGTTTGTGTGTGCGCGCGCGCGAGCGTGTGTGTATGTGCAGGGGCGGATCTGAAGGGGTTTCCAGGGTTTCCGGAAACCCCCCTTTGCCCTAAGCATGTACCTTAGGTACATGCGCGCGCGCACGCACGCACGCACGCACGCACGCACACGCACACGCACACACACACACACACACACACACACACACACACACACACACACACACCCCCCCCCCCCCCCCCCCACTCATTTTAATTTATTGATTATTTTTTTAATGTTTTTTTAGTCTAATAATATCACCATTGTTGTGAACAGACTTGAAATTAAATCAATCAAATCAAATCAAAGCAGTCAAAATGTACTAGGGTTTGTATACTTTTGTAACTGCGTCTAATACCTAGTTCTTACTTTCACATTCTCAGTACATTTCAGCTAGACACACACACACACAAACAGTTTGAAAGATAACCTTGTATTTTACGCTACTTTGCAAACTGATGACAGGGTTTCCGATGTTGACAGGATTCTTGATAAAGCGCTTCTGATTTTACACTCTTAGACCTTCACGGGACCTACACAGTACCTCCCCCCCCCCTGGGGAATTTTGAAGATAATGTTTTTTGGAAAGTTTGACCCCTGAGAAGTGTGAATCAGGTTGTTTGCATCCAGCAAAGTGGTGCGTTTGGCAATGGTGCACTCACAAAGTTACGTAATACCGAAAAGCGAAACGTCGCGACTGAGGGAAGGGGTATCTCTTTTCCCTAGCTTTCAAATTCAAACAGATCACATTTGCTTCACAGGAAGGATGCACAACAAGTCTTCATTCACATGAAAAGTCAGCATTTTTGAGTGGTGCATTTGGCAATGGTGCACTCACAAAGTTACGTAATACCGAAAAGCGAAACGTCGCGACTGAGGGAAGGGGTATCTCTTTTCCCTAGCTTTCAAATTCAAACAGATCACATTTTCTTCACAGGAAGGATGCACAACAAGTCTTCATTCACATGAAAAGTCAGCATTTTTGAGTGAAGCTTAGTCTTCATCCACAAAGTAATCATCAACATCATCAAAGTCAGGTTCTTGGTCGTCATCTCCCTGGTCCTGTGGCTCTGGCTCTGGCTGCTCGACAAGAATTTCAACCAGCTCTTGTGGCATGAAGAAACCCTGTGTCCATTTGATTTGCAGATTGCCATCTGCCAACTCCCATCCATGTCCTGCTGGCTCAGGAAGGCTAGGCATAGCCTGGTCTGCTGACAGCCAGATGAGTGTCTGAAAGTTTACTCGCTTCAGATGCATTCTGAGAGTATCTCTGCCAGGTGGTAAGAGACTCATGTCCATCCCAGTGGAGCTGTTCAGCAGAGAGGAGGTGGACGGGACACTGAAATGCTCTTGGAAATTTTGGTGGCGCAACTTGTTGACTTGTTTGAAGGAAGGTGAACCATACAGAAGGCACGTGAACTCCTCAAGTTTGTCCATGACATGTTCTGGGATTTCATCAGCAGTTCCAAGTTGAAGGAACACTTCGAGAAAGTGTTGATGTTTCTGTAGTAGTTTCAGAGCTGCCACTTTGCCCTTCCTGACAAATGCACTAGTTGAGTCGCAGCCTGAGGAGGCATGCAGTGCTGGTAGGGCTTTGCAGATGTCTTCTCCAGTGTCAGTGATGATGCTTTGGATGTTGAGAAGCCTTCTCTTATCCCCACTCCCAGTGTCAAAGAGAACTGTCTGCTTGATGTGCTGACAGAAGTAGAGCAGTAAGACAAACACGTCTGTGTCTGGCGATCTGACTGAAATCGTGGCATCATCTGTAGTGTTGGCTGCAACATGGCGACAGTGGAGCACGATCCTCGTGTCAGCCTCTTCTTGGTTTGAACAGAGTTCTTCCACTTCTTCTGACATTGTTGTCTGTCCATTGATGCTTTGCAGCCTGATGCACTTTTCCTCACAAGCGAACAGGATCTGTCTTCCCTGGAGCTTTGGTGCATGCTTGTCTTTCCTCCACTCGTCCAGAAGAAATCTGATGAAACTTCTTTTATTTTCATCGTTTGACAGGAAACCTTTCCAGTCTCTTGGAACCTTTGTCGCAGGCTCTTTGATCAAGTGAGCTGGGGCTGACCCTCCCCTGTTTCTCTCAATTCCTTTAATTGAATTCTTGTAGTATGAGTCAGTCAGAAAGTCTACACGTGCTACTTTTGGCAGCTGCAAAGATAATTATCTGGATTTAAATGTTGTTAAAACAAAAGAACTGCTTGTAGATTTTCGTAGAAACCCAGTGCCAGTGCCACATTTGAAAATTGATGGTGAAACGGTTGAAAGAATTGATGAGTACAAATACCTAGGCACAGTTTTAGACAAGAAACTTACTTTTGATAAACACATTGAGCATATACATAAGAAGAGTCAGTCCAGGATCTTTTGTTTACAGAGGCTAAGGAATATTGGTGTCTGTTCAGATATTCTTCAAACCTACTACCGATGTTGCATTGAATCTGTTCTTACTGTGTCATTTATCTGTTGGTATGGAAGCTTGAGTGTAAAAAGTAAGCGTGTGTTGAGTGATATGGTGAATGTGTGTAGTAAAGTTGTGGGTGCAAGGCAGAGTGGTATGCAAGAGTTGTATGACAGACAAGTAGTCAAGAAAGCCAGGAAAATTCTTAATGATAACAGTCATGTTCTGGCAAAATACTATGAAGTATTACCATCGGGCCGTCGATACAGAACTCTAAAACTGAAAATAAGAGCACAGAAAACTTTCTTACCAAGATCAATTCATCTGTTGAACTCTTAATGCACTGCATTGAGTGATTGTTTTGCTGAGCAGCCTGTCCATCTCCTTGGGATTGAATTTGTATTCGTATTCGTCCAGTTTGTTAACTACAATATTGCAGTGTTATTAGTTATTAGTTTATATTCTTTAATTGTTGATAAATGTGTTTATTGTTGTTGTGGTTTTTGTTGTTGTTGATAAATGTGTTTATTGTTGCTGTTTTTCTTATGTGCACCTGGCTGCAATTTCTCAGTTATGAGATAATAAAGATGATTTGATTTGATTGATTTGATTTGACAGAACAAATTCTCGGCAAGTTCTCCAAATGTGGGGGGCAACGCCACCTGTGCCTGAAATACAGCATTGCCGTCGATGATGTAATTGTTTTTCTCGTTGTGAGGCTTTTCAGAAATGTGTGCCTCAGACTCCAGTTGATGCATGAGTCTGCTTTTGTCTGTTTTGGCTGGTGTGCCATCATACATGGCAAGGGCCCATGGGACTGGCCCGAGTGGGTACTCAAGAACTCTCTCCAGACTTATGTTGTGCTTGATGGCGAGCAGGACCAGTTGCGAAAAGACGTTTCTTTCTGCTGCGACCTGCTGGGTCTTCTTGGATTTGCTGCTGGACACTTTCACAGACTTTGCAGTCTTTGCAAATGTCTTCAAGTTTAGCTTCTTGATAGGAGCATTGAAGCTGACAGTTCTTTCAAGTAATCTCTCTTTCACAAATTCTTTATAGGCTTCTTCTCCAACTTTGTCAGCATTGAGGAGGTCATTCTGAACATCTTTGGGTGCTGGCGCTCCAGAGGATAAGCAGTAGAGCTCATTTTTGTCTTCAACCGCGAAAGGGTTCACAAAGTTCTGCACGGCTTGCATGACTTTCACTGTGTAATCATTGCTTTGCGTTATTTGAGAAGGCCTTAAGTCCTTGTGGGCAGAACAGTCCTGGCTTTCCATGTCAGCGTTCTCAAGCGTTGCTTGATGGTACAGTCCTCTGGCGTGCCTTGTACTGCACCACCTGTGGTATGCTGACTTGTTCGTACTGAAACCTACGATTCCTCCTTGGCTTTTGGCATGCCTAGTAATTGTCTGCTCGATCGTGATATCGACCGCATTTCTGGAGCCAGGTACCGAGGATCTGTTCACGCTGAAACCCTTTTCTTGCAGGAGCTTTTCTGCACCAGGATGTGATGTAGGGAGGTAGACTGCTGTGTAGCGAGCATAGTTGGGATGGTCATAACTGAAGAAGAGTTTGACCATGTTCTGCAGACTTGCAACATGAAGAGGGAAGTTGTTTTCTTTGGTGGCTCTCTGCAGTTCCAGCATATTCCACACCCTGCTCATGTAATTCATCCAGAACTGAGGTGTCTTGCCCATCTCACCTTTGCATGCGCGCTCTCTGAACTGGAACAGATGTGAAAGGAGTGTCCTGCATTTCTCATTTGCAAGAGCTGCCCTCAGCATTTCGTCACTTGGTGCCTCGGCTAGTCTCTGAAACACTGCTCGTGTCTCATCACCCTGAGAGCCCTGTTGTAGTTCTTGCCAGAAAGGACTTGGTCAATTAATCCACTAGCACAGATACCAGATTCAATGAGAATGTCTTCCAAACCACTGCACTTGAGACTTTTTCCAAGGGCTCACATGTAGGCACATGTTAGGTGGAACATTCCCAGCCTGACAATGACGTTCTTGAAGTCATGTTGGTTTTGCCAAACAATGACGAGGGCTTTGTCATTTTATGTCTTGATGATCACAAAGTCTAGAAAAATGTAATCCGTTTAAATTCTAAAGTGAAATAATAGAGATTCCCCTTCCCTCAGTCACAGGGTATCAGGCTTTGGTATTACACAACTTTACATAACCCAGTGAGCGCACCACATACATTCTAAAGAAAGGTAATGCAGACACACAAGTTGTAAACAATACCAGAGTGATCAGAAAGTCAAAACAAAATGATTTATGTAAATAAATAAATGAATAAAGGAGATCCCAGCTGCCGGAGTCGCGACGTATCGCGTTACGGAATTACGTAAATTTGTGAGTGCACCATGGCCAAATGCACCACTTGTTTGAATGCAAACAACCTGATTTGCACTTCTTAGGGGTCAAACTTTCCAAAAAATACTGTCTGCAAAATTCCCCAGGGGGGGGGGAGGGTTTCGGTTCCCAAGTGAAGGTCAATCGTTTGTTTGTCCGCCATTGTGAATTTTACGAAACTAAGTGCATGGCTTTGTACATCGATTTCTCGGCAAATATGTAGATTTACACCCTCCTGCTCTATTTCTTGGTTCTTTCCGTGGTTAGGGATAGGGTTAGGGTTAGGGTTAGGGTTAGGGTTAGGGATAGGGTTAGGGTTAGGGTTAGATGGGTACAGTTCGCATGCGAGAGGTAGATATTTAATGACAGGTACTTATTTATCATGACACCGGGTTCACATTAGACGCGTGAGTTCCGTACGGAAAACCCTAAATAAGTGGAAGAAAGAAGGATAAAGGTTTACGCATAATGGGGAAATTCGGACACGTGCGCAAATCTTTTCCCTTATTTGTTTCACTTATTTATGGATTGCGCACGGGTTTCCGCACGGATTCTCCGCTTATGTGTGTGTGTACACGGCCTAATGGTCGAGTCGATTTAATGGCGGGCGCATCTTTTGCTTGGTATTCCTTCACTCACCTTCCGTTGGTCAAAAGAATGGCATTACTGAGGAAAGTACCTATAATTATATCGTGAGGGAGGGGACACATTAGCCCAGTACTACGCATTCATTGTGGGTGGGCATAGGATCAAGGCGGTTTGCTCTTGCCTTACAGTCAAAAACGGAGATTGACTTGGCTTAGAGTCAAAACGGACTATCGTTATATAGTCCATTGACTTATTAGTGATGTTATTGCAAAACGTGTATTAAAAAAGACTGCAACTAATATAAAATGGGGATTATGCTTTATATATTTCTGCAGTCTTTTTATAAAAAAACACACAAGTTATTAGGTTTCACAATATGTTCAATACTACGTCAATGGACTATCTAAAGATAGACCACTTGGACTCCAAGCCATCGAATACTAATAACTTGTATTTAAAAACAAAAGCCTGAACAAAATATAAATAGCCCAATCCCCATTCTATTTTATGTTCAGTTTGTTTTAAATACAAGTTGTCAGGTTTCGCAATAAGTTCAATAACACGCAATGGACTGTCGAAGTCCGTTTTGACTCTAAGGCCGTGTACACACATAAGCGGATATTCCATGCGGAAACCCGTGCGCAATCCATAAATAAGTGAAACAAAGAAGGGAAAAGATTTGCGCACGTGTCCGAATTTCCCCTATGTGCGTAAACTTTTATCCTTCTTTCTTTCACTTTATTTAGGGTTTTCCGTACAGAATTTTCGCGTCTAATGTGAACCCGGTCTTAGGCATCAGATTTATCATGACCCTGTCTCCACGTGTCCTCGTCACAGTGTCCCCGTTCCTATTATATGTCCCCGTTTCTGTATGTCGCCGTGTCCCTATCTCTGTGTTTCCCCCCATATCCACGTGTCCTCGTACGTGTCCCCGTCTCTGTGTCCCCGTTTCTATATGTCGCCGTGCCTTTATGTCCCCGTCTCTGTGTTTCCCCCCATCTCTACGTGTCCCCGTCTCTGTGTCCCCGTTTCTTCTTCTTCTTCCAGTAATGTCCACCTGCCGTTTATCGGCAATTATTGACACATAAAAATTATGTTTCTATTATGTCCCTGTCTCTAGGTGTCCCCGTTTCTGTGTTTCCACCCATATCCACGTGTCCTCGTCACTGTGTCCCCGTCCTTATGACAGTGTCCCCGTTTCTATATGTCGCCGTCTCTATATGTCCCTGTCTCTATGTGTCCCCGTCACTGTGTTTCCACCCATCTCGACATGTCCCCGTCACTGTGTCCCCGTCCTTATGACTATGTCCCCGTGTCTTCTTCTTCTAGTAATGTCCACCTGCCGTTTATCGGCAATTACTGACACATACAAATTATGTTTATATTATGTCCCTGTGTCTATTATGTCCCTGTCTCTATTATGTCCCTGTCTCTATTATGTCCCTGTCTCTATTATGTCCCTGTCTCTATGTCTCTATGTGTCCCTGTCTCTGTGTTCCCCGCCCCATCTCCATGTGTCCCCGTCACCGTGTCCCCGTCCCTATTATATGTTCCCGTTTCTATATGTCGCCGTGTCTATATGTCCCTGTCTCTATGTGTCCCCGTCACTGTGTTTCCCCCCATCTCGACATGTCCCCGTCACTGTGTCCCCGTCCTTATGACTATGTCCCCGTGTCTTCTTCTTCTTCCAGTAATGTCCACCTGCCGTTTATCGGCAATTGTTGACACATATGTTTCTATATGTCGCCGTCTCTATAATATATGTCCCTGTCTCTATGTGTTCCCGTCACTGTGTTTCCCCCCATCTCCACGTGTCCCCGTCACTGTGTCCCCGTCCTTATGACTATGTCCCCGTGTCTTCTTCTTCTTCCAGTAATGTCCACCTGCCGTTTATCGGCAATTATTGACACATATGTTTCTATATGTCGCTGTCTCTATGTGTCCCCGTCACTGTGTTTCCCCCCATCTCCACGTGTCCCCGTCACTGTGTCCCCGTCCTTATGACTATGTCCCCGTTTCGTCTTCTTCTTCTTCCAGTAATGTCCACCTGCCGTTTATCGGCAATTGTTGACACATATGTTTCTATATGTCGCCGTCTCTATAATATATGTCCCTGTCTCTATGTGTTCCCGTCACTGTGTTTCCCCCCATCTCCACGTGTCCTCGTCACTGTGTCCCCGTCCTGGCCTTATGACTGTGTCCCCGTTTCTATATGTCCCTGTCTCTGTGTGTCCCCGTCTCTGTGTGCCCCCGTCTGCATGTGTCCTTTCGGATTAGGTTAAGGGTTATGGCTAGGAATGGGGGCAGGGGTTGAGGTTTGTGTTTGGGTTAGGAATAGGGTTGGAGAAATAAAAAGGGACAGAGAGATACAAGACGAGGAGACATAGAGACGGGGGACATTATGTGACGTGACGCAGCACCACGAAAGGGACATTAAGTGTCAAAATGTCCATTCTGAGAAAATGGCAGTTATACACTTCATGCAATTCTCTTTCTTATGATGTAAAGAGCATTCTCGTATCCTTTTTTGTTGCAGAGTTATGATCAGTTAAAGTTGGTATGGTGACTGTCAGCCATTTTGAGAAATCACAAATGTTCAATCTGACCTATCGGAAGAAAATGCATCAACCCATCCATTTGGACGCACTCTTTTTTAAATATTCAGAGACCATAACAAGATAATCCTGTATGGATATGAAAGATAACATATTAGAGAGCTCGAAAATAACCATAACTAAAACAAATTAAAAAATGAGATGTTTGACTTTGCAAGCCTGTTGTGAGAAACTAGCCCAGCGACTTAATGTCCCTTTCGTGGTGCTGGGCCACATATATAGATATGGGGGACACATAGACACGGGGACGACATTGGGGACACGTGGAGACGGGGGCATAGTGCTACTTAGCAGGTGGAGGTCGCAGGGGGTAGAGGAAGCAGCAGTAAGAACGGTGTCCATTTTTCACCGATCACAACTGACCTGTGTGGGTGTGGTCCACTTTCGTTGACTCAACCACTCTTGTCGACCCACTACTTTTGTCGCCCCTTTTCAACCACCGTTGTTGTCGACAACGTTGGGCAAAGATGTATTTCAACACCCCACCCCCCACCTCCACCACACACACACCCTCCCCCTGAAATTATCGCATTGAAAATGTTTCACTGAGAATCGACATTCTGTCGTTTGTTGGGGGAAAAGGATTAGGGTTAGTACGTATTATCTTTGAATTTGTTACCCGGCCAGACGCCGAGGTATTGCGATCGGTTTGTGTGTCTGTGTGTCTGTGTGTGTGTGTCAGTGCGTCTGTCTGTGTATCGATTATCTTAAAAACTACTGTTTGGATTTTGATTAAAATTGGCAGAGGGATAGACAGCTTGAAAAGGAAGCTTCCTTTCGTTAATCAACACCGTGCTGACCTTGACCTTGAAGTTTGACCTTGAAAACCGAAATTTCCTTCTTTGGGCTATGTAATTTCCCGGAGGCAGTGCAACACCAGGAAAGTCCCGAATTTTTGATAACGGAGATGATTGATAGGAAAGTGTCGACATAAGGGGTTAGATTCTACAAAAGTAGTTGACAGGGGTCGACAAAAATGTTTTAAATGACAAGTGTGGTTGAATCGACAAATAATGGGCTCTAGATACTTGTGTGTGGTTAGGGTCCACAAAAGGGGTTGAAAAGGGTCAACAAAAACTGTTGGTCAACAGTATGGCTGAATCGACAAATAATGGGCTCTAGATACTTGTGTGTGGTTAGGGTCCACAAAAGGGGTTGAAAAGGGTCAACAAAAACTGTTGGTCAACAGTATGGTTGAATCGACAAATAATGGGCTCTAGATACTTGTGTGTGGTTAGGGTCCACAAAAGGGGTTGAAAAGGGTCAACAAAAACTGTTGGTCAACAGTATGGCTGAATCGACAAATAATGGGCTCTAGATACGCGTGTGTGGTTAGGGTCCACAAAAGGGGTTGAAAAGGGTTGACAAAAACTGTTGGTCAACAGTATATTGAATCGACAAATAATGGCTCTAGATACAGTGTGTGTTAGGGTCCACAAGAGGGGTTGAAAAGGGTCAACAAAGTGTTGTCAAACAGTATGGCTGAATCGACAAATAATGGGCTCTAAGATACTTGTGTGTGGTTAGTGTTGTCCACAAAAATGGTTGAATCAGGGTTGTCAAAAACTGTGGTCAACAGTATGGTGAATCGACAAAGAATGGGTCTAGATATCGTGTGTGGTTGTCAAGGGGTTGAAAAGGGTGGAAATCAGTGTTGTCAATAAGAATGGTTGAATCAGTGTTGTCAATAAGAATGGTTGAATCAGTGTTGTCAATAAGAATGGTTGAATCGACACAAATGGGCAATAGATAAGTGTGTGCGAATTAGTGTTCCACAAAAGGGGTTGAAAAGGATTTACAAAAAATGTTGGATGACAATATATGGTTGAATCGACAAAAAATATTAATGGGCTCTAGATACTTGTGTGTGGTTAGGGTCCACAAAAGGGGTTGAAAAGGGTCAACAAAAACTGTTGGTCAACAGTATGGTTGAATCGACAAATAATGGGCTCTAGATACTTGTGTGTGGTTAGGGTCCACAAAAGGGGTTGAAAAGGGTCAACAAAAACTGTGGGTCAACAGTATGGTTGAATCGACAAATAATGGGCTCTAGATACGCGTGTGTGGTTAGGTTCCACACAAGGGGTTGAAAAGGGTTGACAAATAATGTTGGTTGACAAGATGGTTGAGTCGACAAATAATGGGCTCTAGATGCGTGTGTGTGGTTAGGTTCCACAAAAGGGGTTGAAAAAGGTCGACAAGGAAATCAGTGTTGTCAATGAGAATGGTGGAATCAGTGTTGTCAATAAGAATGGTGGAATCAGTGTTGTCAATAAGAATGGTGGAATCAGTGTTGTCAATAAGAATGGTTGAATCAGTGTTGTCAATAAGAATGGTTGAATCAGTGTTGTCAATAAGAATGGTTGAATCAGTGTTGTCAATAAGAATGGTGGAATCAGTGTTGTCAATAAGAATGGTGGAATCAGTGTTGTCAATAAGAATGGTGGAATCAGTGTTGTCAATGAGAATGGTGGAATCAGTGTTGTCAATGAGAATGGTGGAATCAGTGTTGTCAATAAGAATGGTGGAATCAGTGTTGTCAATAAGAATGGTGGAATCAGTGTTGTCAATGAGAATGGTGGAATCAGTGTTGTCAATAAGAATGGTGGAATCAGTGTTGTCAATAAGAATGGTGGAATCAGTGTTGTCAATAAGAATGGTTGAATCAGTGTTGTCAATAAGAATGGTTGAATCAGTGTTGTCAATAAGAATGGTGGAATCAACACAAATGGGCTCTAGGTACGCGTGTGATATGTTTCCAATTACTCGTTTCCCGTACACTTTATTTCTGGCCGTTATGCTGTTCTGTATTTTCCCGGGCAAGGGTCAGGTCAGAGCGACCTGGTTACCGACGTCAAAACCCTGACCAAAGCCGACACTGTGCTGACGTCATGTCAACGTCGGTTGGTTACCTGACTGTGGGTATCTCTTTTTGAACTCCACATAGTCTGTAAGAACAGGAGTACATTAGAATGGGAACGAGAACTGTGCGTATCTCTCTCTCTCTCTCTCTCTCTCTCTCTCTCTCTCTCTCTCTCTCTCTCTCTCTCTCTCTCTCTCTCTCTCTCTCTCTCTCTCTCTCTCTCTCTCTCTCTCTCTCTCTCTCTCTCTCTCTCTCTCTCTCTCTCTCTCTCTCTCTCTCTCTCTCTCTCTCTCTCTCTCTCTCTCTCTCTCTCTCTGTCTCTCGCTCTCTCTCTCTCTCTCTCTCTCTCTCTCTCTCTCTCTCTCTCTCTCTCTCTCTCTCTCTCTCTCTCTCTCTCTCTCTCTCTCTCTTTCTCACACACCCTCCCTTCTCTCTCTTTGTTCCTTTTGTTTTTTAAATGTTGATGTATATATCATGTGCATGTATTTTGTATGCATAACGGCGTTTGCTTCCCCTATTGTTACACTTTCTTGCTATTCCTTCTTTTGTTGTTGCAGGGCTGAGTGTAAAAAAAGCTTTTGTAATGCTTATCTCATTACCCTCAGTAAATAAATAAAATATCTCTCTCTCTCTCTCTCTCTCTCTCTCTCTCTCTCTCTCTCTCTCTCTCTCTCTCTCTCTCTCTCTCTCTCTCTCTCTCTCTCTCTCTCTCTCTCGCTCTCTCTTTCTGCTTAGATGCTGCTGTGGTGAATGAAGATGAGATCAACGTCCAATTAAACATAGTCTCGTAAGGACGATGTTCCTGAAGACTTGGTCTTCACGGGGATGAAGACGATGTCATGGCGATGAGCGTAGGACGTAGAGGAAGGTAGGTCAGGCAGGCTTCCGTAAAGGCAGAAACTGTATTGAGCATGTTGTAAGGCCTCGTTGAACGCATCAAAAAGGGAATCAGAAAAACGAAGAAAACTATCGTCGGTGAAATTCAAAAACCTCGTATCTCAATTTTGGTAGCATTGAGAGAAGAAAAAATAAACCTGTTTTAACAAGCGCGAAATCGCAATAGTTTGTGGCACGCGGTCTATTTTTACCACTCTAATCATGAGTTACCTCCCCTGGATTTTCAATAATTTTAATCTGTAAACCAGAATGTTATCTCTGCACCATTTCGTAACTTTTTATATCTTTTGGAAAACATTTAAAACTATGTATCCTACTTATACTCATCAAAAGAAGCACCGCATACTCGTCGTGTCTGTTGTAGTGTCTGTATTACGTATGTTTATTATTTTGTACGCTTTTAAAATACATAATTTTAAAGAGCGGCCAGAAGTGTAGCCTCGATTTGAAGTGCGACAATTTTGTTAAAATGTGCGACAATTTTGGAACGACAGACCGACAGATGGACCGACCGACCGACAAAGTGAGTTATAGGTTTGTGGCTTGAGCCACAAACAAAAATTAACCGCGTTGACCACGATTGATTAACTATGATGAATTTGTTGTTCAAGACATTGCAAGTTTAGTCCTGCATTTTGATAACATTACTTGAATTGTTTTGTGGTTTTTTTTTGGGGGAGGGGGGGACTTGAAAAGAACGAAGATACGAGGTTTTTATCCTTGACTAGATCTGAATTTGGGACTTACGAGGTTTTCGTCTATTTTCACAACCTCATTTACCCCAGATAGAAAGTCGTTAGAGATACGAGCTTTTGGTGGAAGGTGCCGCGAAAAAAATTAGAGAGCTGACTATGTATCTAACTAAAAATAAAATAAATCGAGATACGAGGTTTTTGAATTTCCACCGACGCTATGCTGCCTTCTTTGACATCAAAAAGGCATTCGACACTGTTTGGCATGCCAAACTACTGGACATGCTGTGGGGTCAGACTGTGTTTGTAATCAAACGACAAGCCACATCAACGTGATCCCTGCGAATCAGATTTCAATATTACAAAGACACTGATGATGTTAAGCGTAGTGGATGGGTTTCAACTTAAGTTGTTTCGGTAATAAAGTGTCATTTAAAACTTTTTGTTTGCAAAACAATAAACTGCTGGGTATCGCCATACCGACACAGGATTCTTTTTAGCCCTTTCACCGCCAAAGTCGCATTTTAGCACCAATGTGATTTAACACCTATGTCACTAAAAGGCATCAAATTGGGGTCTATTATGCAAAGACCCTATTGTCTTAGTTTTGGGACGTAAGGATAGACCTTATTTTACATACGTCACAGAACAATCCCCAATACTGCAGATGGATTTTGTTCTCTACCCAGGTAAATTTAATGGACATGTTTGGCTGAAATATGGCTGGCGGTGAAAGGGTTAAACACAAAAACACAAAACCCCCACAATAACGTTATCCTAAGAGTAAAACGTTATCTCCCTTGATTAATTTAGTGTACTTCAGTTAACTGGGGGACCCTTACCTGGGAGTACAGGTTGTATGGCTTGTCACCCTTTTGAATCATGTTTTCACGCACGTATCACATGCGGGCAAAT
This sequence comes from Phymorhynchus buccinoides, assembly GCA_017654935.2. NCBI lineage: Eukaryota > Metazoa > Mollusca > Gastropoda > Neogastropoda > Raphitomidae > Phymorhynchus > Phymorhynchus buccinoides. The sequence continues at coordinate 16,402,683 of CM065696.1, forward strand.
ACGTTGTGGGCAAAAGGGTTTCGTGACTGCGTCAATTGAACAACAAAGAAGCTAAAATACTATCATAGCTTACAATAGAAGATGTTCGGAAATAGCCAAGGGATATAATTTCGCGGTTTTGCGCGAGTGACCTTTCATTAATTGCGAGGACAAACGCCTTGTGTTGTGTTTGTCCGACTTTTTCATGGGAGACAATGCGATGTTATGATAAAAAGATTTCTGTGCTTGTTTTTCTCTCTCCGAAAATTGTTCATTATCATCGTGGAAGATGAGACATAGTAAATAAATAGATCTACGGTAGTTTATTAGCTCCGAAAAACACACACACACACAAACACACATGTTATTAGCCTACTTTTGAGTCTATAGAAATAATCTAGTATTATTAATACTTGTGGTGTTCACGTATTAAAGGGTGTTCTTCTTTTAACAATAAAAAAAGTTGTTTTTAAACGCTGGGTCCTGTCACCCTCTGGTCACTTAAACTTGTATAGCGGACCCTAACTTTTCATTTAAGTGTAAATATTGTATAAAATGTTATGAAGGCCTTTGCCTCCTTTTTAAACTTTTTATAAATAAAGCTCCTTGAGCACAATATAAAAATGTGTTTTAACTGTAGCCCTGGGTTTTTTTAATCATAGATTTCCCCTCCCTGCCAGACATGTAAAAAAGCAAACTGCTAAATATCTTTTAAATATAATATTTTTTATCACTATAAACTCAGATTTTACAATAATAAACCAACTTGCTTCTTTAAAAATTTCTTTTAAAAAACACACACACACAAAACAAACCCCACTCTAAAAACAAACAAACACATTATCTACTTTGAAATTCTGTTTCACCAAATCTATGCAATTAAAAAAAACACCAAAAAAACACTATCTGTATTCTTGATTAAAATCTTCCTTTTTTTCAGGATCTTTATAATTTCAAATGCCCCAAATGGTCCTTTGACCCAGAAGGCGTAAAAACTCTATTTTTCTCTCTCATACTTGTGGCGGTACCATAGCCGATGAGGTTTAACCGAGGTGTGGTTACCGCTACACCTATCTATATTGTTAAAAACTCGGGTCTTTACTGGTGTTGCACTGCCTCCGGGCATTGCAGCCAGTATTGTTCCCACCATCTTTGTATTAACAAATGTCCCATATGAGTCTATGACCGAGAGGACGTAAAACATCATTTTCACCATACTTGTGGCAATTCTGATCGCTTCTCGGCCTTTTGGCTAAGACAGTGATTCAGGAACATAAATCTTTGTTTATACCCTGGTTGGTTTGTTCAGCCCGTCGTACATGGCGAAAGCCGATACGCGACGTTAAACTGAACTTCCATCCGTACTTGTGGCGGTACCATAGCCGATGAGGTTTAACCGAGGCAGTGGTTATTGCTACACATATCTGTATTATTTTTTAAAAATCAGGACTTTACTGGTGTTGCCCTGCCTCCGGGCATTGCCTCCAGTATTGTACCCACCATCTTTGTATTAACAAATGTCCCATATGTGTCTATGACCGAGAGGACAATCGTAAAACACTAAGACAGTTTTTCAGGAACATAAATTTTTGTTTGTACCCTGGTTGGTTTGTTCAGCCCGTCGTACATGGCGAAAGCCGATACGCGACGTTAAACTGAACTTCCACGTAAAACACCATTTTTCCTTCATTCATAATCTAGTATTGAGATTCCTCTTTGTTAAAGATGCTCGATCTAGATTTGTTGTTACAGGCCTACGTAAGTTAAAAAAACAACAAAAAACAGGAAACATAACGCGTGTGCAACTGGGTAACCTACTAGAAGTACTGAATTGAAACCTAGGTCACTGACATATTTTACGTAAGAGAACTCTACTAAGGCTTGTGCCAAAGCTTCTTTACGTGGATTAGAGGTGGTGACTGCTGGATCACGTAGACACAGACTGACCTTTGATCCCTGGAAATCGAAGTAGTAGTAACCGGTTTGAAGCATAGCTCTTCCTCGGACTGAAGATAAGATGAAGAGGGGCTTGGCAGTCTCTGTTGGCTGATCATTGTTCACAAAGGAATAGGGGTGAACAGCTTTATGTGGGTTTCTATTGTAAAAGAATGATACAAATATAGATTATGTTGAAAATACATCATAGAAAATGTCGCTACTGTTGACCAATCAGCCTAAATAGCTGTATGAAGGGGAATGGCAAATCTGTCGTTCATTGTCCATTTCATGAACTGGGCAAACCATTTTGCCCATTTTATGAAATAGGCAATTTCACTGATTGGTTCTAACATACATGCACGAAATAATATTTTTCTCGTGCACAACGATTTGCCCATTTCGGGTAAACTGCTTGCCCATTTCATGAAATGGGCAATTTCATGGATTGGGCGTAGCATATGCACACACGCACACTCGCACCCAAGTACGCGCGCACATATATACACACACACGCGTACGCACGCTCACGCACTCACATACACACACACACATATTCACACACACACACACACACACACACACACACACACACACACACACACACACACACACACACACACACACACACACACACACACACACACACACACACGCACACACACACACACACACGCGCGTGTGTGTGTGTGTGTGTGTGTGTGTGTGTGTGTGCGTGTGTGTGTGTGTGTGTGTGTGTGTGTGTGTGTGTGTGTGTGTGTGTGTGTGTGTGTGTGTGTGTACACGTGCGCTTACGTACGTGTCAGTTTGTGCATGTACCTGCGCGTGTGCTGTAAAAGCGCGTGCATCAACGGTAGTCGGGGCACGAGGAGAATAGTGGGCGGGAGGTGGGGGTGGGGTCGGTTAGGGAAAGTGGGGATGCACTCTGGCCAAGGCATCTCCGCTGCAAACAGTTTCTAGCCCAGCCATCCACAATAGCATCTGCCCCCTCTGCTATCTGGCAGTCATTGTCGGAAACGGCAGACCGACATACACAAAAATGACTACATCAGCATAGTATAGTATAGTATAGTATAGTATAGTATAGTATAGTATAGTATAGTATAGTATAGTATAGTATAGTATAGTATAGTATAGTATAGTATAGTATAGTGTATGGTAGTGTAGTGTAGTGTAGTGTATAGTGTAGTGTAGTGTAGTGTATAGTGTAGTGTATAGTATTATGCATAGTATAGTATAGTATAGTGTAGTGTAGTGTATAGTATAGTGTAGTGTAGTGTAGTGTAGTGTAGTGTAGTGTAGTGTAGTAGTGTGGCAGTGTAGTATAGTGTAGTGTAGTGTAGTGTAGTGTAGTGTAGTGTAGTGTAGTGTAGTGTAGTGTAGTGTAGTGTAGTGTAGTGTAGTGTAGTGTAGTGTAGTGTAGTGTAGTAGTGTAGCATAGTGTATAGTATAGTATAGTATAGTATAGTATAGTATAGTATAGCATAGTATAGTATAGTATAGTATAGTATAGTATAGTATAGTATAGTATAGTATAGTATAGCATAGCATAGCATAGCATAGCATAGCATAGCATATAGTATAGCATAGCATAGCATAGCATAGTAGCATAGCATAGCATAGTATAGTATAGTTGTAGTGTAGTGTAGTGTAGTGTAGTGTAGTGTAGTGTAGTGTAGTAGTATAGTATAGTATAGTATAGTATAGTATAGTATAGTATAGTATAGTATAGAATAGTACAGTATAGTATAGTATAGTATAGTATTGTATAGTATAGTATAGTATAGTATAGTATAGTATAGCATAGCATAGCATAGCATAGCATAGCATAGCATAGCATAGCATATCATATCATAGCATATCATAGCATAGTATAGCATAGCATAGCATAGCATAGCATAGTATAGTATAGTATAGCATAGTATAGCATAGTATAGTATAGCATAGCATAGTATATAGTATAGCATAGCATAGCATAGCATAGTATAGCATAGCATAAGATAGCATAGCATAGGATAGCATAGTATAGTATAGCATAGTATAGTATAGCATTGCATAGCATAGAATAGCACAACATAGCATAGCATAGCATAGTATAGCATAGCATAAGATAGCATAGCATAGGATAGCATAGTATAGTATAGCATAATATAGCATAGCATAGGATATCACAGTATAGTATAGCATAGCATAGTATAGCATAGTATAGCATAGCATAGGATAGCATAGTATAGTATAGTATAGTATAGTATAGTATAGTATAGTATAGTATAGTATAGTATAGTATAGTATAGCATAGCATAGCATAGCATAGCATAGCATAGCATAGCATAGCATAGCATAGCATAGCATAGCATAGTATAGTATAGCATAGCATAGCATAGCATAGCATAGCAGAGCAGAGCAGAGCAGAGCAGAGCAGAGCAGAGCAGAGCAGAGCAGAGCAGAGCAGAGCAGAGCAGAGCAGAGCAGAGCAGAGCAGAGCAGAGTACAGTACAAGTACAGTAGAGTAGAGTAGAGTAGAGTAGAGTAGAGTAGAGTACAGTAGAGTAGAGTACAGTACAGTAGAGTAGAGTAGAGTAGAGTAGAGTAGAGTAGAGTAGAGTAGAGTAGAGTAGAGTATAGTATAGTAGGGAATAGTATAGTATAGTATAGTATAGCATAGTGTGGTAAGGCATAGCACAATATAGTATGGCATCACTAGTTGACATTAGCCTGTAGTAGGGGCCAACAGTAACGCGAGAGATGCACAAAATAGATGATGTTCTACTTTCATGGATAATCACAGGACAGTCTAGTTTCTAGTGGAAGACTATGACTCTCATACGAGGGGTGGCCTTGACACCGGCTCTGTTGCTGCAACCAAGTGGAAGGGTTGCCTTTGGGGACCTTCCACAAAAGCCAGCTGTCCTCAAATCCATTTGACAGAGAGAGTGGGGATGTACCCTGGAAAAGGCATCTCCACTATAAACAAATTTTAGCCATGCCCGCCAGAATAGTATCCCCCTCCCCCTCTGCTATCTGGCAGTCATGGTCGGAAACGACTGACCGGCATACATAGTACATAGTAAAGGAAAGGAACCGTAAATGACACCTCAGTCCCCCCGTGGGGATACCGGGGGGTCTTTTGTATAAATAGTTCCCCCACCTTCTGGAAGTTCCTGTGCTTGTAACTTCCTCTAATCTACACTCTCTTTGACTCTGCCTTTTACCTTTGCTTACTATCTTTCTGCCTTACCGGTCCATTCTCCTGGCTTTTTTTCAAGAAATACTTTCCAAAAGATTTCCTTCAGCCAAAGTCGGATTTGCTGGGGCCTAACTATTTCATGGTTAGGCGCATAACGGCAGCATGACCCATCTGCGCTTATAATTGACAGGAAACTGTCTGAGCGATCCAGGAAGAAGAAGAAGAAGAAGAAGAAGAAGAAGAAGAAGACACCTCAGTTCTGAGAGCAGTCTTGCTGTCATCATGAGAAAGAGAATGATGAACAGTGACAATGCTGGTGAGGAATATCATGAAGACTAGAGAGCACGGGGAGATTTTTGATCAGTGAAAAGCCCACCCTGGTTTATATTTGATGCGATGTCGACTAAGACTATCTGACAGTTTGATAGGAGAGCAAAGACTGAAATAGTAGCTGCCAAAACCTCCAGCCATCATCTTGCACGCACGTTGGTTGTGGTAGATACTACGTCGCCTCGGGTTATTCTTCTTAGCAGACTGAGAGACAGACAGAATGGACAGACAGACAGACAGACAGACAGATGGGTAAACAAGTAGGCCTACACAAAATAGGCATAAACCTAGGCATGGACATAGGCAACACACACACGCGTACAGACCTGCAAACATACACGCGCATATTATATGAACACGCATGCATATCATAGCACGCGCGTACTCGCACACACACGCACACAATGCACAACACACACACACACACACACACACACACACACACACACACACACACACACATACACACGCACACGCACACACGCACACCACACGCACACGCACACGCACACACGCACACGCACACGCACGCACACACACACACACACACACACACACACTTACACACACACACACACACTTACACACACACACACACACACACACACACACACACACACACACACACACACACACACACTTACACACACACACACACACACACTTACACACACACACACACACACACACACACACACACACACACACACACACACATATTCATTCACAAGCGCACGTACATACCCACCCCCAAAAAGAGAGAGAAAGAAAGAGAGAGAGAGAGAGAGAGAGAGAGAGAGAGAGAGAGAGAGAGAGAGAGAGAGAGAGAGAGAGAGAGAACACTGAAACACTGAACACTGAAAATGGTTTACTGCAAGGCCACCGGCCTGTATGCAAGGGAGGTAACAAAATATGAAACATAACATACTATAGATAAAAAGAAACAACAAATCAAGCACGAGTTAAGTATATCGCATCAACAACAAACAATACAACAGTGAATTTCCTTAAACACTAAATGCATTGAATAGAGGTATTTATAAATTACCATCTAGTTTAATTTTTCTTCTTCTCTTTTCTTTAAGGCATAATAATATATAAATATTGCCACGGAGCGATTTATAAATGTTGTTTCGTTTTGCAATAGTACAGATAAATGCATATTTATTTTCAATGGTATTTTTGAAGGCTTTCGTTAAGTACTTTTTTCTTAACATTTGATATAGTGGACACACTAGCAATAACATGCCGTTCATCTTCTATAACGTTACAATTTGGACAGCACTTCTATTTATTTGAACATCGTCTGTGGAAATTAATACCAGAAACGTCAAGTCTAAATCTTGTGAATGCAGTACGGAATTTCATAATAGTTATGTCTGTAAGATACTTTTCCGGGTTCAGCCAGGATTTAAAACATCGATACGTATCAAACCTGTCACTTTCGTGGAGTTTACCAGACCATTCTTGTTTATAGCAATCAATTATCCGTTGCTTAAACACATGCAGAAATATGTTTTTCGTTTCCCACCCCACCATTTATCCATACTTCTGAAAAAAACATATGTATCTAAACAACGTTTAACTGTACTGACACAGTTATGCTTGTCAAATTGATTTTCTGTTTCTCGGTAGCTCTTGGTTTAAATGTTTTATTTTCCAAATCAACATGAACAACAACTATGACATAACTGAAGCAACAACAAGCAGAGCTTATGGCGGTAGCTCTTGTTTCTATGCATTTCATATGCCTGTTTTGGTAATCTGCACTGATCTAATTTTTGTAACTTAAACCAATATCTGATTACTTTTAAAATACAATCGACAAATAAAGGATTATCTACCTAGTTCGCCGTATGCCATCAGGTTTGGGGTTTTAGGACTAATTTGGAGAAATCTTTTACAAGCGAATAGATGAGGAGATCTATCAATTGGAAAGGTGACATGCCCCAAATTTCGGCAGAATATAACAACATCGGTTTTACTGGTGCATCAAATAATTGTCGGATCCATTGTTCCAAGAGACCACATTGTTTTACAAATCTCTGCAACTTTGCCTTTAGCTCTGCCTGCTAATTCCCCCGGAGCTGAATCAAAAGACAATTTAGTAGTTATTGCAAAACCTGAATATTTATAACTATTGACAATTTCTATTTATTTTCCTTCATAAAACCATTTGTCTGTCCTAGATAAATGCCCACCTCTTCTAAAAATCATTACCTTGGGTTTGCTAAGATTGACCCGTAAACCAAGCGATTTTGACGCCTCGGCAAAATTATCAATTTGATGAGAGAGAGAGAGAGAGAGAGAGAAGAGAGAGAGAGAGAGAGAGAGAGAGAGAGAGAGAGAGAGAGAGAGAGAGAGAGAGAGAGAGAGAGAGAGAGAGAGAGAGAGAGAGACTGGAAAACTTTATTTGACAAGGATAAAGATTTTAGGCGATGCCTATTTCTGGATAAAAAAATAAAATAAAAAAATTAAAAATTAAAATGGACTAGTAACATGAAAGTACAAAAATAATGTAACTACAAACAAAAAACGCATTTGAAAACAAGAGAAATCATCTTCCCTCTCTCCGAACGGCTCTTCTCTCTCTCTGCTCTCTCTCTCTCTCTCTCTCTCATCTCTCGTCTCCTCCCTCTTCTCTCTCTCTCTCTCTCTCATCTCTCTCCCTCTCTCTCTCTTCCTTCTCTCTCTCTCTCTCTCCTTCTCCCTCTCTCTCCTCTCTCTCTCCCTATCCTCTCTTCTCTCTCTCTCTCTCTCTCTCTCTCTCTCTCTCTCTCTCCTCTCTCTCTCTCTCTCTCTCTCTCCATCTCTCTCTCTCTCTCTCCTCTCTCTCTCTCTCTTTCTTCCTCTCTCTTCTCTCTCTCTCTCTCTCTCTCTCTCTCTCTCTCTCTCTCTCTCCCTCTCTCTCTCTCTCTCGTCTTTTTCTCTCTCTCTCTCTCTCCTTCTCCTCTCTCTCTCTCTCTCTCTCTCTCTCTCCTCTCTCTCTCTCTCTCTCTCTCTCTCTCTCTCTCCTCTCCTCTCTCTCTCTCTCCCTCCTCGTCTCTCTCTCTCTCTCTCTCTCTCTCTCTCTCTTCTCTCTCTCTCCTCTCTCTCTTCTCTCTCTCTCTCTCTCCCTTCTCTCTCTCTCTCTCTCTCTCTCTCCTCTCTCTCTCTCTCTCTCTCTCTCTCTCTCCCTCTCTTCTCTCCTCTCCTCTCTCTCTCTCTCTCTCTCTCTCTCTCTCTCTCTCTCTCTCTCCTCTCTCTCTCTCTCTCTCTCTCTCTCTCTCTCTCTCTCTCTCTCTCTCAAAATGATGTAGTTACCCCTGCTATTGGATTTGGAGGAGGGGGTGGTGGGAACTTCTCGAACATTCTAGCACTCGACATCTCTGTCTTTCTTTCTTCTTAAATGCCATTTTGATCTTTTGAATGGTGGCTATTAACAAAGGACTTTAACGTTTTCCATTAATTTATCTTCGTATGACTTTAGTTCCAATTGGATTTATCAACGATAAATGCAAAAGACACCGAAATGAAATCGAACTGGAACTAGTTCAGAAAATATTCAGGCACTTTTGATTTGTCAAAGATAACATCATTTTCTCTGACTGTGTACTTTGACATTCAGTGGGTTTTTATCTATAAAAATAGTTAAGTCTGCCTTCGGTTGGATAAACGCCTTGTGCGTGAGTCTAGAAAACAAAGCTGGAGAATGGACTAATAAGGAATAAAGCCAGTAGATGACAGTAACTGTAAGCAAAGGGAAAAGGCAGAGTCAAAGAGAGTGACAGATTAGGGGACGTAACAAGCACATAACTTCCAGAAGGTGTGTGTGTGTGTCTTTCATTTGACGTCTATCCACTTCTCGTGACATTAGACGGAAATCACGAGAAGTGGATAGACGTTAAAGTTTCACGATCCTTGGTAGCATTGTTTTTGTAAATCACACTTTCATAGACTTTGTATTCATTTTGAATACAGCTTTGCGTTTTTTCAAGCACAGCGTGTTTTGCTTTAACTAAACGTTTTAATTGTTTTTCGTTTCATCTTTTTACTGTAGTTTTCAGATTGGTTTTATCAGCGTTTCAACATTTCAATGATATCATTATTTCACCTTCCAGAAGGTGGGGGACCTTTTGTGCTAAAGATCCCGCGGTATCCCCATGGGGGCAAAGACTAGTTCAATGCCTCAACTCTATAAAGCAAACGAAGCTAAATAGCTTACTTTCAACATGCAGCATACATGTTACAACAGACTAAGCCAATCGTCAAGCCAAAATCAATATTGTTGTTAAGTTGATATGCGGACACAGGAGAGGCTGGCAAAGAGAAATGAATACTTCAAAACTGTTACGGTAGAAAGAAAAAGATGAAGACCTGCTCACGAAAATGATCTCGAAAACATTTAAACAAAGTAGTTTAATAGAGGGGGAAAAAACGAAAGAAGAAACAAGAAAAAAGAAAAAAACACCATAATTCTGGAACAATTTTGCGACATGAGTTTTTCTATTTTATTTTTACATGATGTAGAGTATTATTTCAATAGCTTTGTTTATGTTCGGCGCATAAACTTAATTACTTTTAGACGAATGAGGAGAAAGGAATTGAAATGTTGAAACGCTGATAAAACCAATCTGAAAACTACAGTAAAAAGATGAAACGAAAACAAAAAGGAAATTAAAAAAACTTTTTAGTTAAACCAAAGCTGTATTCAAAATGAACACAAAGTCAATGAAAGTGTGATTTAAGAACAAAAATTACTACCAAGGATAGTGAAACTTTGATGACCTTAGCTTAAGCTCCCGTGAAACGTGCCTGGTATGCAAAGTGATTATTTCCACAACTAGAAAGGAATACTATTTACAAAATAGCCTAACCCGCCATCAAAGTTACGCTAAACACATTGGTTGTTTTTTCAGTTATGAAAGATGCAGACAGAAAAACAGACGAAGATGAAAACACCATCTACTTGGTAGAGGAAAATGAAAACACTATCTACTTGGTAGAGGAAAATGAAAACACTATCTACTTGGTAGAGGACAATGAAAACACTATCTACTTGGTAGAGGAAAATGAAAACACTATCTACTTGGTAGAGGAAAATGAAAACACTATCTACTTGGTAGAGGAAGATGAAAACACTATCTACTTGGTAGAGGACAATGAAAACACTATCTACTTGGTAGAGGAAGATGAAAACACTATCTACTTGGTAGAGGAAGATGAAAACACTATCTACTTGGTAGAGGAAGATGAAAACACTATCTACTTGGTAGAGGACAATGAAAACACTATCTACTTGGTAGAGGACAATGAAAACACTATCTACTTGGTAGAGGAAGATGAAAACACTATCTACTTGGTAGAGGACAATGAAAACACTATCTACTTGGTAGAGGAAGATGAAAACACTATCTACTTGGTAGAGGACAATGAAAACACTATCTACTTGGTAGAGGAAGATGAAAACACTATCTACTTGGTAGAGGAAGATGAAAACACTATCTACTTGGTAGAGGAAGATGAAAACACTATCTACTTGGTAGAGGAAGATGAAAACACTATCTACTTGGTAGAGGAAGATGAAAACACTATCTACTTGGTAGAGGAAGATGAAAACACTATCTACTTGGTAGAGGAAGATGAAAACACTATCTACTTGGTAGAGGAAGATGAAAACACTATCTACTTGGTGGAGGAAGATGTAAACACTATCTACTTGGTGGAGGAAGATGTAAACACTATCTACTTGGTGGAGGAAGATGAAAACACTATCTACTTGGTAGAGGAAGATGAAAACACTATCTACTTGGTAGAGGAAGATGAAAACACTATCTACTTGGTAGAGGAAGATGTAAACACTATCTACTTGGTAGAGGAAGATGAAAACACTATCTACTTGGTAGAGGAAAATGAAAACACTATCTACTTGGTAGAGGAAGATGAAAACACTATCTACTTGGTAGAGGAAGATGAAAACACTATCTACTTGGTAGAGGAAGATGAAAACACTATCTACTTGGTTTTAAAGGGGAAAACACCCTGACGGATTATCTACTTGTTGCAAGAAAAAACACGTCGATATCACCAGTAAAGGACAGCCTTTTAGAGGAAGGATCGGAACACTCACTTTGCTGTGGTTTCCTAGAAATCAAACCGTGAAAACAAAACGGCGATTCCTCCTTGGCGGAGATGCCGAAGAGAGTAGCCATTTTGGATGGGGTGGGTGGAGGTCACTCATTGTGGTTGAAGCGTTTGCTTCTTCTTTTTTTGTAGTACAGTTAAAAAAACAGAAGGAGCTATTTCCTTTGTTATGAGCGAAATTCCTTTGGGTAAACTGCATAATTTTTGAAAAAACCCAAAGGCTTGTATTGTGAAAATTTCGTGCAAATGATTTGGTCTAAACTCAGGCGGCCATTAGAAAAGAGAATGCACATAACTTCTCTTTAACTGAAAGAATTTGACTTCCAGCACCTCCGCCAAGGAGGAATCGCCGATTTGACAGCTTAATTTCTAGAAACCAAAGCAAAGTGAGTGTTGCGATCTCTGTAAAGGGTGTTTTCCTGGTGATCTCGTCGTGTTTCTTGCAAAAACTCTTCCGTCAGGGTCCACCTTGAATAGACGCCACACAAAGGTCACGAAATAGGGCGCACACATGTTTTCATAACTCATGCCACTCGCAATGGTTGAAAACTACCCCTTTTCCTCTGTTACTGTCAGTTGGTAGAGGAAAATAAAAACACTATCTACTTGGTAGAGGACAATGAAAACACTATCTACTTGGTAGAGGAAAATAAAAACTGATGGACTGGTACCAGCGTTGGTTGAATCTTCAGAAAATGGAGGGTTTAGATGTTTTGTCAGGAACGAGGGTTGGAACATATTTTATTTTTGACTGCATGAACGAAGTTTGCGGCTAAATACAGCGACATTGAAAGAAAAGGAAAAAAGTATAGTCCCCCTCCTGTCACTGCTCTCCACTCTCAGTATCTGATACAAGTTCAAATTTCTTTTTCGTCCTCCCTTCTCTTTCTCCATCTGCTTTCAACATTATGAATCCATTGTTATCAGTCTGGTTGTGGTTGAGCATATAGTCTAGTGTAGCCCAGCGTATGTGTGTGTGTGTGTGTGTGTGTGTGTGTGTGTGTGTGTGTGTGTGTGTGTGTGTGTGTGTGTGTGTGTGTGTGTGTGTGTGTGTGTGTGTGTGTGTGTGTTTGTGTGTGTGTGTGTGTGTGTGTGTGTGTGTGTGTGTGTGTGTGTGTGTGTGTGTGTGTGTGTGTGTGTGTGTGATGTGTGATTCAGATTCAGATTCAGATTCAGATATTTATTGTCTTTGAAAACCGTAACAGGTTTTATATGACACTAAAATAAATAATAATAATAATAATAATAAACAAACAACGAAACACTAAATGTAAGAAACAAAGCATTTGTAAATTGAACTTTTTTATATATCAAACATTCTGTTCTTGTTTGTACTTTTTCCCCGTTCTACTTTAGTAACTGCTGACACTCATATACATATTTCGCAACCTCGCTGATAATATTGTCATTTGATATTAAATTGGTTGGTAGTGCGTTGTGTGTGTGTGTGCGTTGGTGTGTGTGTGTGTGTGTGTGTGTGTGTGTGTGTGTGTGTGTGTGTGTGTGTGTGTGTGTGTGTGTGTGTGTGTGTGTGTGTGTGTGTGTGTGTGTGTGCGTGCGTGTGTGCGTGTGCGTGTGCGTGTGCGTGTGTGTGTGTGTGTGTGTGTGTGCGTGTGTGCGTGTGTGCGTGTGCGTGTGCGTGCGTGTGCGTGTGTGTCTGTGTGCTGTGTGTGTTAGTGTCTGTGTGGGTGGGTGACCGTGGGTGCATAAGTAGTATTCCTACTGTTATGTTTCCACATGTGATAATTGCTGAAATGTTTAAAGATGTTGTTGAAAAAGATATTAACATCGAAAATGTGTGCTCTCAAAGGAGGTGTTCGGTGAATTATTGACCAAGAAAACCAAAGTACTGGGAGAAAGGGTTTGATTTGAACTAATGGATGGACGGCACTTACACTATTCACGGAGGCGGCGTAATCCAAATGTAAGTAGACATATACACAAAGAAAAAAGTTAAGCACCCCACCACTTTGTTTGCTGTAGATGAGATGAAATCGAGATTTGACGAAAATGGTGTTTTACGTCCTCTTGGTCTGAATCAGACACATATGGGACATTTGTAAATACAAATATGGTGGGAACAATACTGGAGGCAATGCCCGGAGGCAGTACGAAACCAGTAAAGTCCCGATTTAAAAAAAATTAATACAGATATGTGTAGCGGTAACCACGCCTCGGTTAAACCTCATCGGCTATGGCACCGCTACAAGTATTTAATAAGTGTTGATAACAAGATGAGAAATCGAGATTTATTGCAAATAATCAATAAAGAATGAAACAACATTGATTGGTAAATGAAAGTTTGACTATCTGACTATAAGAAAACGCATAATTTAATGTATGGTTTTACAAATGCATTCTGATATTCTGAAACAAAAAGGGTTGTCATGTTCAAATTAAAAAATACTATGTTTAGTTATCAATGTAACAATTTCATATGACTATCTGAAAAGTTAATTATTGTGGGAAAACGTCATGAGGAGTGTCCAAAACTCATTTGGCAAATCAAAGTTCAGTAGCGTGTGTTTCCTCCCTGTGCCTGGATGACTGCTTCAACCCTGCTTATAATAGAATAATGGTAGCCTTGTAATAGCTAAGGGGTGCTTAACTTTTTTTCTTTGTGTAATATATCACAAGGACAAGCCCATTTCTGAAACAAAAGATGCTTAGCTTTACTGCCCATGAGAGAAAAAAAACAAGCTAATAAACACCACCATTAAAGGCATAATACCGTAAATCCTTTAATTCTCCAGTTGCGGATTTTGTTGGCAAAATGATGTAGTTACCCTGCTATTTGGGGGAATGTAACAAGTCATGAAGTCGACGAAGGGACGTTGCTACCAGAATTACCCCGTGGGGATACCGGGGGGGGGGGGGGGGGGGGGTGTTCTTTCGTAAAAAAAATAGTTCCCCCACCTTCTGGAAGTTCTGTGCTTGTAACTTCCTCTAATCTGCCACTCTCTTTGACTTCCCTTGCTTTCTATCATCCTTATTTTTCCTTTTGCTTAAAAAAATCATCTTCCAAATATTTTGTTCTCCCTTGAGCTCCTCCGAAATCGGAATGTGTCGGCTGTACGCAGCGGGGAGACCCGTGAAAACTCTAATCTGCCACTCTCTTTGACTCTGCCTTTTCCCTTTGCTTTCTATCATCTACTATCTTATTGGCCCATTCTCTTGCCTTTTTTCAAAAACATCTTCCAAATATTTTTCTCTCCCTTGAGCTCCTCCGAAATCGGAATGTGTCGGCTGTACGCAGCGGGGAGACCAGTGAAAACTGAAAACCGGACACATACGTACTTGTGGCCATATGGCCTGGGAACGAAGAAGAAGAAGAAATTACCAGAATCATTTGATAATAGTAACAACGCATTCTCGAATCATGAAAAGAATGATACGATGATGATGAACCTTAAAGATCGTTTTAAATGATAATGACATGATCCTTATCAACGAAAGGAATGGATACTGTTATCTTTTCTTTCTAAGAATCTCTAATGATATTATTGAAGAACGGATTATGGACGCCGTGCATAGGAACACAAATGGTGTAAGGCGCATAAGCAGCTTGAGTTTAACCCTTTCACCGCCAGCCAT
>CM065696.1:16447830-16452830 GCA_017654935.2 Phymorhynchus buccinoides
ATCAGAAAAACAAGCAAAATTAAACATCCTTCCGTTAGATTCACAATTAAAGTACAACAAAGCAATCATCATGTACAAAGTGCATAATGACTTGGTCCCACAATACCTAAAATTATTAGTTACGCCGGCATCACATCGTTATGGTTCCAGCAACTACATTTTGCCAAACACTAGAATTGACAAATACAAATCAAGTTTTGCCTTCTCAGGTTCCTCAATTTGGAATTCCCTTCCCTCTGCCATTCAGTTATGCCCTTCCATCTCACGATACAAAAAGATGGTGCGGGCAAACATAATTTACAGCCCTGCTTAAATCCTGTGTCATTTTGAACGCACACTGTATAACTGTATTGCCTTGTGTACACCTACATGTGATATGCATGGTATATGTCAATTGATTGTTTACATCTCAGTTTTATGCTTTGTTTATTTGTTTACCTTTAAACTGCTTGTTAAATGTGTTTGGATTGATGTTGCTTTCACCTCCTACTTGTCATCAATTATTTGTTTCACTATGTGGGGGGGGGGTTTTGGGTTTTTTTTTGTATTTATTTTTTAATATTTTTTTTATGTATGTATAAACAATGTATATGTGTATGAGAGAGAGTCAGAGAGAGAGAGAGAGAGAGAGAGAGAGAGAGAGAGAGAGAGAGAGAGAGAGAGAGAGAGAGAGAGAGAGAGAGAGAGAGAGAGAGAGAGAGAGTATACAAATGTTTTTTTGTTTCTTAAATTTTTGTTTTTCTTTTATCCAAGGACAGATTGTAAGAATAGGCATCGCCTAAAATCTTTATCCTTGTCAAATAAAGTTTTCCAGTGTCCAGTGTCCAGTGTCTCTCAGATTAATATGTTGCATTAGGTATAAGCTACTGTGATATGTTTAATTCTAGACGCGTTATGTTTTTACTTGCTAAGTTGTTTTATTTATGAATTAATTTTAGCAAAAGTATCTTAATGCAAAACTTGGATTTTGTTTTTATCCTTTTTAGTACGTGGTAAGATTTCAACATCCTTGAAAAAGCTGTATTTCTGGTGAATTCGACATATTTCTTGCAAAAAAACGCATCCGTCAGGGTCCACCTTTAAGGCGAGAGAAAGAAAGAAAGATGAAGGAGAGGCAGAGAGGGGGAAGAAAGAGAGAGTGGGGGAGAGAGAAAGAAAGGGAGAAAGAGAGAGAGAGAGAGAGAGAGAGAGAGAGAGAGAGAGAGAGAGAGATAGAGAGAGAGAGAGAGAGAGAGAGAGAGAGAGAGAGATGAACACTGAAAGAGAGAGAGAGAGATCAACGAAAATGTAATGACCAACCAAGACCATAATAATATGCCCATGTGATATAGGGAGGGGGGGGGAGCATATAAAAGATAGAAAAGCAAGAGAGAGAGAGAGAGAGAGAGAGAGAGAGAGAGAGAGAGAGAGAGAGAGAGAGAGAGAGAGAGAGAGAGAGAGAGAGAGAGAGAGAGAGAGAGAGAACGAACGAAAGAAGAGAACGAACGAACGAAGAGAGAGAGAGAGAGAGAGAGAGAGAGAGAGAGAGAGAGAGAGAGAGAGAGAGAGAGAGAGAGAGAGAGAGAGAGAGAGAGAGAGAGAGAGAGAGAGAGAGAGAGAGAGAGAGAGAGAGAGAGAGAGAGAGAGAGAGAGAGAGAGAGAGAGAGAGAGAGAGAGAGAGGGAGAGAGAGAGAGAGAGAGAGAGAGAGAGAGAGAGGAGAGAGAGAGAGAGAGAGGAGAGAGAGAGAGAGAGAGAGAGAGAGGAGAGAGAGAGAGAGAGAGAGAGAGAGAGGGGAGAGAGAGAGAGAGAGAGAGAGAGAGAGAGAGAGGAGAGAGAGAGAGAGAGAGAGAGAGAGAGAGAGAGAGAGAGAGGGAGAGAGAGAGAGAGAGAGAGAGAGAGAGAGAGAGAGAGAGAGAGAGAGAGAGAGAGAGAGAGAGAGAGAGAGAGAGAGAGAGAGAGAGAGAGAGAGAGAGAGAGAGAGAGAGATTTGGGGTTAAGTTGGGTATAAATCACCGACAGACTAAAGAAAAGACACTTGTAAAAAAAATAAAAAAATATTATTGATCAGAAATGGTAAAAAAAACAAAAAAAAACTTTTACTCTGCTTTGTCTGACCTGCAAAACGTGACGAAACGTTGATGCTATCACAACTGACGTCATGAAACTTTGTCACGCGCATCGTGTTTCCCGTCAGCCAATCAAATCTGGCGTTCACCTGAAGGCCTAGATACACTACATACGATTCGATTCACTGCGACCCGATTTAGACATTTTGTGAGGCACGATACACGTGCAATTCTACTGTCTACACAAATCTGATGAAATATTACTGGTTATGCTCACTATGTTTGTAGTCCGCCGTGTACACGAATCTGATAAAATATCTGTATTTGTGTATCAGACATTATATATTTGATTCGTGTATTGGGGTCTACTTGAGCATAGCGAGTGAAAATAGTATGGGAAGACGGGTAAGAAGCCCATGCCAATTATCTCATGAAATGAAGCAAATTTCAGTCAAAGTTTGCCCATGGACGAACGCTAAACATTAACACTCGTCTCATGGGCAAAATGTGACTGAACTTTGCTTCATTTCATGAGATAATTGGCATGGGCTTCTTACCCGCCCATGGGCTTTTTACCCCGTCTTACCCTAGTTTGCAATAGTTTGCCCATGAGACGAACGCTAAACATTAACACTCGTCTCATGGGCAAAATGTGACTGAACTTTGCTTCATTTCATGAGATAATTGGCATGGGCTTCTTACCCGCCCATGGGCTTTTTACCCCGTCTTACCCTAGCAATAGTTTGCCCATGAGACGAACGCTAAACATTAACACTCGTCTCATGGGCAAAATGTGACTGAACTTTGCTTCATTTCATGAGATAATTGGCATGGGCTTCTTACCCGCCCATGGGCTTTTTACCCCGTCTTACCCTAGCAATAGTTTGCCCATGAGACGAACGCTAAACATTAACACTCGTCTCATGGGCAAAATGTGACTGAAATTTGCTTCATTTCATGAGATAATTGGCATGGGCTTCTTACCCGCCCATGGGCTTTTTACCCCGTCTTACCCTAGCAATAGTTTGCCCATGAGACGAACGCTAAACATTAACACTCGTCTCATGGGCAAAATGTGACTGAACTTTGCTTCATTTCATGAGATAATTGGCATGGGCTTCTTACCCGCCCATGGGCTTTTTACCCCGTCTTACCCTAGCAATAGTTTGCCCATGAGACGAACGCTAAACATTAACACTCGTCTCATGGGCAAAATGTGACTGAACTTTGCTTCATTTCATGAGATAATTGGCATGGGCTTCTTACCCGCCCATGGGCTTTTTACCCCGTCTTACCCTAGCAATAGTTTGCCCATGAGACGAACGCTAAACATTAACACTCGTCTCATGGGCAAAATGTGACTGAACTTTGCTTCATTTCATGAGATAATTGGCATGGGCTTCTTACCCGCCCATGGGCTTTTTACCCCGTCTTACCCTAGCAATAGTTTGCCCATGAGACGAACGCTAAACATTAACACTCGTCTCATGGGCAAAATGTGACTGAACTTTGCTTCATTTCATGAGATAATTGGCATGGGCTTCTTACCCGCCCATGGGCTTTTTACCCCGTCTTACCCTAGCAATAGTTTGCCCATGAGACGAACGCTAAACATTAACACTCGTCTCATGGGCAAAATGTGACTGAACTTTGCTTCATTTCATGAGATAATTGGCATGGGCTTCTTACCCGCCCATGGGCTTTTTACCCCGTCTTACCCTAGCAATATTTTGCCCATGAGACGAACGCTAAACATTAACACTCGTCTCATGGGCAAAATGTGACTGAACTTTGCTTCATTTCATGAGATAATTGGCATGGGCTTCTTACCCGCCCATGGGCTTTTTACCCCGTCTTACCCTAGCAATATTTTGCCCATGAGACGAACGCTAAACATTAACACTCGTCTCAAGGGCAAAATGTGACTGAACTTTGCTTCATTTCATGAGATAATTGGCATGGGCTTCTTACCCGCCCATGGGCTTTTTAACCCGTCTTACCCTAGCAATGTTTTGAGAACGGAAGTATTTCTCGTGAATCTCGACTCACAGACATCGTCACATTCGAATCGTATTTGGGGTCAAATCGTATGCTGTTCTATATAGGAATGTGGAATGGATAGCATGTAGGTTGCGTGCTCTCTAATCATGGTTCTCTCTGCGGTGGATTTTCTTTTGTTGTTTCATTTTGCTAAAGTTTGGAAGCATATTAATCAAGGTTAAATCGAACGAGCCTGCTTGTCTTGATGCTTGATGTCTTCACGTGCATTCATCTCTAATTATCTACATGTTAATGTTTGGAATTTGTTGGTGTATATTTGCTTTAATGATCGTCGTTTATATATTGTATTGCCTTCATGTGTGTGTGTGTGTGTGTGTGTGTGTGTGTGTGTGTGTGTGTGTGTGTGTGTGCGTGCGTGTGTGTGCGTGCGTGTGCGTGTGCGTGTGTGTGCGTGTGCGTGTGCGTGTGCGTGTGCGTGTGTGTGTGTGTGTGTGTGTGCGTGTGTGTGTGTGTGTGTTGTGTGTGTGTGTGTGTGTGTGTGTGTGTGTGTGTGCGTGTGCGTGCGTGTGTGTGTGTGTGTGTGTGTGTGCGTGTGTGTGCGTGCGTGCGCGTTTGCGCGCGCGCGCGCGCGCGAGTGTGTGTGTCTGTGTGTGTGTGTCTCTGTGTGTGTCTGTGTGTGTGTGTGTGTGTGTGTGTGGGGGGGGGGGGGTGTCTTGTATGTGTGCATGCGTGCGTGTGCGTGCGTGTGTGTGTGTGCATGCGTGTGTGTGTATGCGCGCGTTAGGCGCATTTTGATTTAGGACATGCGCTATAGAAATCTTCTGAATAAATGGAGAAAAAAACCATGAACACCACTCGAATGCTTAAAACAAAGGTGTGGCAGGCATATAGACACATACAGAGATACACACACAAACCAAACTGCATACTCTCTGGTCCACTTTTCGAACCCT
>CM065696.1:16462830-16465330 GCA_017654935.2 Phymorhynchus buccinoides
TTTCTTTCTTTCTTTCTTTTAATTAATATTTCTCCTTCTAAATTAGTTTGTTTCTTTCAATTGATCTTTTTTTCTTTGTTTCTGCCTTTGGTTCTTTCTTGTCGTTGTTGTTGTTGCGTGTATGATGTTTGTTTGTTTGTTTGTTTTTCCCTTTCAATTTTTTTTGTTTATTTCTTTTAATTAATATTTCTCTTTCCTTTACTTCTACACAAAACACAATACATTTCTCTCTTTCCTTTACTTAATACAAAACACAATAGTTTGTTCTCTCTTACAATTGATCTTCTACACAAAACACAATACATGTGTTCTGTCAGTTTATCTTTCTTTCTTTCAATTGATAATTCGGTTTTCTCGTTACTTTTCTTCTACACAAAACCAATACAATGTAATCATTTCTTTACTTCTACACAAAACACAATACATTATTCTCTCTTTCTAAGTGGGTTTTAAAACACAATACATTTTTCTCTTACTTTCTTTACACAAAACACAATACATTGTTCTTTCTAACTTTACTTCTACACAAAACACAATACATTTTCTCTCTTCTTTACTTCTACACAAAACACAATACATTGTTCTCTCTAACTTTACTTCTACACAAAACACAATTTTTTGTTCTTTCTTTCTTTCAATTAACATTTATCTTTCTACATTTTTTTCTCAACAACTAATTTTTCTTTCTTTCTTTCCTTCAATTAAACAATACATCTTTCTAACTTTACTTCTACACAAAACACAATACATTGTTCTCTCTCACTTTACTTCTACACAAAACACAATACATTGTTCTCTCTTACTTTACTTCTACACAAAACACAATACATTGTTTCTCTCTCTTTACTTCTACACAAAACACAATACATTGTTCTCTCTTACTTTACTTCTACACAAAACACAATACATTGTTCTCTCTTACTTTACTTCTACACAAAACACAATACATTGTTTCTCTTCTTTACTTCTACATAAAACACAATACATTGTTCTCTCTCACTTTACTTCTACACAAAACACAATACATTGTTCTCTCTTACTTTACTTCTACACAAAACACAATACACTGTTCTCTCTCACTTTACTTCTACACAAAACACAATACATTGTTCTCTCTTACTTTACTTCTACACAAAACACAATACATTGTTCTCTCTCACTTTACTTCTACACAAAACACAATACATTGTTCTCTCTCACTTTACTTCTACACAAAACACAATACATTGTTCTCTCACTTTACTTCTACACAAAACACAATACATTGTTCTCTCTTACTTTACTTCTACACAAAACACAATACACTGTTCTCTCTTACTTTACTTCTACACAAAACACAATGTGTGTGTGTGTGTGTGTGTGGTGTGTGTGTGTGTGTGTGTGTGTGTGTGTGTGTGTGTGTGTGTGTGTGTGTGTGTGTGTGTGTGTGTGTGTGTGCTAATCAGATAAAAATATATTTGATTTTTTCCGATTTTCTAAATTGAGTTCAAATATATTTTGTAATACAAATGCTTTTCCTGTTTTCTTTGCTATACTAATGCTAGTTGTTGTTGTTGTTGTTGTTGTTGCTTATTGCTATGTCTTTGTTCTTAATACTGCGAGAACGAAATCATTTCTGTTCGTTTCCTTCTTGGGGTAAGCTTATAATTAGCCGCAAATGCGTTTCTATCGAAAGTAAGCATTAATTTGAACATTGTATGTGTAATTCTCGTTTTTAGTATTACGTTGGAGGCTGAGCGGGGAAGCACACGGAGCACCCGTTTCTTTGAAATGGAACGGTCAACTGCGTGAGATACAACTGAGGGCGAATACAGTTTCCGCTCGTAAAGAGAACATTGACATATGATATTTGTTTCATACGTACATTGGGAAGTCTGTCGATGTATTCGCCAGTCCGTCGGTCTGCCTGTCTGTCTCCCTGTCTCTTTCTGTCTGTGTCTGTGTGTCTGTGTGTCTGTCTGTCCCTATCTCGCTTTATCTCTCCCGTTTTCCTCTCTGCCTCTGCATATGTCTACTTCTTTATGTCTCTGTTTCTCTGTCTCTCTCTCTGTCTCTCTCTCTCTCTCTCTCTCTCTCTCTCTCTCTCTCTCTCTCTCTCTCTCCTCTCTCTCTCTCTCCTCTCTATCTCCCCCTCTAGCTCTCTCTCTCTCCATCTCCTCTCTCTCCCTCTCTCTCTCTCTCTCTAACCCCCCCACCTCTCTCTCTACCCCCCCCTCTCTCTCCATCTCTCTCTCTCTCTCTCTCTCTCTCTCTCTCTCTCTCTCTCTCTCTCTCTCTCTCTCTCTCTCTCTCTCTCTCTCTCTCTCTCTCTCTCCTCTCTCTCTCTCTCTCTCTCAATTGATGCAATTTCGTTTTTGTCAATACTGCTTTACCTATTGTGTGCGTGCTTTTATATGAATTGGATTGTGTGGTCTTGGATTTTCTTTGTTGATGTTCCTTTCAATTTGTATTTCATGCATGTCTTTTTAGTCTTTATTCTTTTGTTCTGAGGGCCGGATGA
>CM065696.1:16475330-16485330 GCA_017654935.2 Phymorhynchus buccinoides
GCGTTCCCCTGGGCGCCTCCAGACCCTCAGTCGGCCGTCGTTGTGGTTCAGGGTGAAGCGTGATTCATCACTGAACAGGACCTGGGACCATTGCTGACGTTTCCACCTCACGTGACGTCTGCAGAAGGCGCGGCGTGCTGCCCTATGGGCTGGAGTTAAGCGTGGCCGTACAGCTGGGCGACGAGAACGGAGGTTAAACCCATGAAGGCGGTTCCGTATGGTCTGCTGGCTGATGTTGATGTTAGTAGCCACCCTCAGCTGCCTTCGAATGATGCTGGAAGAGGCTGTTCTTGTCTGCAGGGCTTGTCGTTCAATGAGACGATCTTCACGTGGATTTGTCTTCTTCGGTCGACCAGATCTGCGTCTTTCATGGACCCTCCCAGTGGCTGTGAAGCGTTGAATCAGTCTGACAATGACCGAGATGGACACCTGAAGTCGCCTGGCCACTTCTCGCTTGGGAACACCATCTTGGAACCATGCAACAGCTCGTCCCCTATCCAACTCGCTCAATTTTCGTCGTGGAGGCATTGTCAAATCAGGCCTAATACTGGTGGTATGTCTTCTTATAAAGCCAAGCAAGAGACAGCATCTCACACATAAACAGCAGTGCTTGCACGTGCATAATGGTTTTTCCATCTGGCTTGTGCAATGTGTTCATGCAGAACGATCCAAAACAAGGTCCTTTTTCGCAAGTTTCCGCTTTTTCTTTTGCTGCCAAGCTCAGTAATAGAGAATCACGTGCAATGTTTCCACTAACACAACATCGCCCACTTACAGCTGAACAAGAATTCATAACAATTTGGCTTGACTGAGAAAAAAATAACAGGAGCGAACGGAGTTTATTGCGCACCTGTTTTCTCATAGTGATCCTTAACTTTTTGTGAGTAGTGTATATCAAGTACCACAACACAAGCCATCCAATCCCATCCACTGCAAACCGCATCTCTCTCTACACCCTCCTACCAAACCAACATACTAGTAACCAACAAATCTGTTTTACACACTCCATCTCCCCTAACAACTATATTCATCAAATCACTACAACACATACCAACTAATCTTGTACCGTACCTGATCGAAACATTTAGAAACAAACAGTCATAATAGGCCTACATTTGTAAAGTTCTCTGTACACGTGAACATTTTTTACTCTTTCCCCATGGCAACACAGTGATATGTAAGTAAAGCTTATGAGTGGCTATCACTGTGTTGCCATACGGAAAGAGTGAAAAATGTTCACGTGTATTGAAACCTTTAAAGACCCCCCCCCCCCCCCCCCCCACGTCACGTGTCACATTCCGTCTTATGCTTGGAAGATCTGTTAAAGACCCACCAGATCACGTGTCAAAATCACGGGTTTCACGTGTTTTCCCTCTTATAGCTGGAAATAAATCTTGTTTTGACCAGGTCTCACTACCATACAAATGCCCCCAAATTCAAAGCAATAAATAATTTTAAAGAGCAGCCTCAATTTGAACATGGGGGCATTTCTATATGGGTCACAGCTACCCAGAAAAAAACAGGGGACTTAATCGTGGCGCGTCTGTGTATCTTTCAGATTTCTTACCAGCGATAAGAGAGAAAACACGTGGAAATCATGATTTTGATACGTGACGTGTTCGGTCTTTAAAGACCCCTCACGTCACGTGTCACATTCCCTCTTATGCTAGGAAGATTTCTTAAGATTTCTTACTAGCCATAAGAGGGAAAGCACGTGAAAACCGTGAATTTGACACGTGACGTGGTGGGTCTTTAACGCAACACTACATAGGGGTTTCTCTGTCAACAACCTCCAGATGATGCTACAGAGTACTCGAAACGATCGTGACAAGAACAAAAAAGAAAATAAGGAAGCGTAGCTCAGTATTCTTGAGCAAAGCGTCTCACGGCGCTACGTTTAGGTCACCCGCCGTGTCATGAACGTCTGACTGACAAGCTGTCCTTGTTGCAATGGGTGGGAAAGAGCGCTGTGTGTGCTATCGAACAGTTTGTCATTTACCTAATTGAACCATTTCTAAACTGTGAACGGTTATGTGTTTACTGACTGTGCATGCTAGGAAATGATGCACTGATTATTTCGATGGCTTGGAGTCAAAACGGACTATCTTTAGATAGTCCATTGACATATTATTGAACTTAGTACGAAAACTAATAACTTGTATTAAAAAAAGACTGCAGAAATATAAAAAGCAAAAAAACCTTTATATATTTCTGCAGTCATTGTTTGATGCAAGTTATTAGTTTTTGTAATAGGTTCAATAATACGTCAATGGATTATCTAAAGATAGTCCGTTTTGACTCCAAGCCATCGATTTTGGCCTGCAAAGTCGATTTTGTTTCGCTGAGTAAGCCCAAATTGAATCATATCTTAACCCTTTTAACGCCAGCCATTTTTGGGGGCCAAAACTTTCCATTAAACTCACCTGGGTAAAGAAAAGATTTCATCTGCAATATTGGGGATTCCTCTATGACATGCATAACATAGGGCCTATCCTTATCCTCCCAAAGTAAAGAACATAAGGTCACTGGTCAGCAAACCCTCATTTGATGCCTTTCAGTGACATGGGTGTTAAATCATTGTGGTGCCAAGAGGCGACAGTGGCGATGGAAGGGTTTGAAAGACACACTGACCCACCACGATTAAGTTAGGTTTTTGTCTGGGTAGCTGTGACCCACATACAAATTCCCCCAACTTCAAATTGAGGTTGCTCTTTAAAATGATATATCGTTTTCGAAATTGGGGGCATTCGTATGGGAGTCAAACCTGGTCAAACCGAGATTTCGTACCAGCTATAAGACGGAAAACCATGTGGGGCACGTTAAGTCCTGAGAAGACCATTGTATGACGGGACTCTATATTAGCCATGTAAAAATAAATCAAATACTGGTCAAAAAGAGGGCCGGCTTCTGTTACCAGCTATATTTAGACACTAAGACAACAATGAAGAAAATGGCAAAACTTAGGCTACTCAAAACTTTCCTTCCTGTTGCACGTGAAACCCGTGATTTTGACACGTGATCAGATTTAAGTCATGAGAAGACCATTGCTGTTGACGGGACGAATGTCTATACCAGAGCTCTCAATAAGTAAAAATAGAATAAATTCCGGCCCTTAAATAAACCAGTATAAATAAACCAGAAACAAAACGAAGCAAACTAGTGCGAGTAGTTCTACAGTCATTAGTTGTGCGTAGGTGTACCTCTGACGAGATAGTTGCATCGTCATAGAGAAATCGAACTAATGGTCTCTTTGCACGTTCACATTTTTCACTCTTTCTCCATTAAACACAGTGATAACTAGAGCGTTAAGACGCTAAATCACCAACCGCGCGGCAGCGTTTTCGGCTCCAGTGACCTTGACCTTTGACCCATGACCTTCATTATCGAACTTGGCCTAGATCTCTCCATTACCTACCCGCATGCAAAATGTGAGCATCCTAAGTCCATCCGTTCAAACGCTAGAGAGGATACATACAAACATACAAACATAGTCCGCCTCAGACACGAGTGAAAACATTACCAATCCGCTCTCTACGATCGCGGTTGGTAATTACGAAAGTGATCTTCTGACTGACTATCACTGCGTTGCCATGGGGAAAGAATGAAACGTGTTAGCGTGTATTGAGACCTTTATATAATTATATGACTTGCATTTTGAGAGTGGTTGGAGATACTTGGCAAAGTTTTTAGACCATCGGGGGGGACTCGGGGGAATTGTTACCAAATTTGTTTGTATAATAAATAACTCGGTACTTGGACAAAAATAAAACGTTACAAAGACTAAGCCATGATGGACAAACAAAGGACAATAAGAATATCAACCAAACAAACAACGACAAAAACAGTCCAGAAAGTAACATTTTCTAAATGGCCTAGAAAATGGTATTTTTCAAATAAAATATATTCTGTGTTTTGTGTCCTGTCAGAAATGTCCAAGTGGTATTGATAGTATGATGCTTAACCCTTTCATCGCCAGCCATATTTCAGCCAAATATTTCCATTACATTTACCTGGGTAGAGAACAAAATCCATCTGCAGAATTGGGGATTCTTCTGTGACATGTTATATAATATTAGATCTATCCTTACTTCCCAAAACTAAGACAGCAGAGACTTTGGATTATAAACCCCAATTTGATGCCTTTTAGTGACATAGGTATTAAATCACTGTGGTGCTAAAATGCGACTTTGGCGGTGAAAGGTTTAAAGACCCACCACGTCGCGTGTCAAAATCACGGTTCTCGCGTGTTTTCCCTCTTATGGCTGGTAAGAAATCTTAAGAAATCTTCCTAGCATAAGAGGGAATGTGACACGTGACGTGGGGGGTCTTTAAGAAGAATTATGGTAAGAGATCGCCTCTGAACAATATGAAGATATATCGGGGACGTCCTGATTGGACCTTTCTCCTTTGGCCTTTTTTGGCAATGCCAAAAAAACACACAAAAACCCACATTAGTTCAGATTTGGATTGGGGCGCGAGCTTTACTTAATACAAAGTACGAGCTCGCGCCCCAATCCAAATCTGAACTAATGTCCCACACGTGTCCAACTGGACCGAGAGGACGGTAAACAAATATTCTTTAGGGCATTTGCCACGAGTGTTCGTTCTCTATACTAGACTACTAATTTGCCCGCACTCGTTCTGCCCGAGTTACGCTGACCTTTCTAATTCAACTCTTTAAATACGTTTGCCACTCGTTCACTATATAGACTCAAGCTCGTTCTCTCTGACCTCTCTAATTCAACTCTCTAAATTCAACTCAGTGAAATTCAAGGTCGCCCTCACGTGGCAAATGCCCTATTCGAGCGCGCGCCACATTTGAATCGCAGCTGGCGAGAGAGACCCTGTACCCTGGTCGTGCGAGCCACCGCGAAGCAGAGCTTTGCTGACGAGCAAGACCCGATATCCTGGGATCGGTTGTTTTATCTTGAAGCACTTTTTGGACACGTTCCCATCAACACTCCTTAAGGGCCCGCTACGCTGCATATGATTTGATCCCAATGCGATTCGATTGGTGATGATGTTTATGAGTCATGATTGGCGTGAAAAAACACACCAACTTCCGTCTAAAATAATTCTACTATCTTCGCTCACTATTCTCAAGTAGGCCCAACGCATGGATCAAATGAAATGTCTGATACAATACTATAGATGGTTCATTAATCGAATATAGTGAATAAAACTAGTAGGATTTTATCAGATTCATTTATACAGTTGAATTTCATGAGAATAATGCCTCACAAATGAATGTGAAATCGCATCGCACTGGGGTAGAATCGTATGTAGTATATCGGCCTCTATAAAAGTGAGATTGAGTGAGATTATCGTCCAATTGATTGCAGATCATTATGGACGTTCTTCTTGAAGACTGGGCTGTCTTCTCGCAAAAGATGTCTATAAAAGTGATGCGTGCGCGTGTATTATAGACGTTGCTCTCTCTCTCTCTCTCTCTCTCTCTCTCTCTCTCTCTCTCTCTCTCTCTCTCTCTCTCTCTCTCTCTCTCTCTCTCTCTCTCTCTCTCTCTCCCCCCCCCCTCTCTCTCTCTCTCTCCCCCCCCCCCTCTCTCTCTCTCTCTCTCTCTCTCTCTCTCTCTCTCTCTCTCTCTCTCTCTCTCTCTCTCTCTCTCTCTCTCTCTCTCTCTCTCTCTCTCTCTCTGTAGACAGGAAGACTTCTTCCTTCACCATTGTCAACCTCTTCCTTTAGTATTACCAGCGCTGTATAAGCTGTCTGTCAACTGTTATGTGTCTTTGTGTCTACAATATACAAATCAAGATTCCCTTTGCAATCCTATCAATACCTAAAGCCTCTTCTACACAGGTGATTGATCGTCGACTCAGAAGCGATTGTATGTGGTTCAAAAATGTTTTGGTATTTTTTGGTATTTGGTATATTCTAGTCACAGAGACTTATCTCTGTGAAATTCGGGCTGCTCTCCCCCGGAGAGAGCGTCGCCGCAAGTGCAGCGCTTATCTATTTTTCTTAGGGGGGGGGGGGGGCAGACTTGGAAAACCTAGCTATCAATTTGGCCATACCAGGCAGCGGGATTTCTCCCTGCTCTTACCGACTTTCAGCTGCCGTGGGATTTTTACGTGCGTAAAGCACACGGGTCAGACTAGCTTTAAGTCCCCATCCGAAGGACTCGACGTTCAGTTCGAATTTCCTGTCAAACTAGAAAGAAAGGGCGAGGCCGGGATTCGAACCCGGGTCAATCACGCTGTAGTCACGCATTACATTTGGCAGGCGAGCGTCTTAACCACTCTGCCACCTTTCTCCCTCTTTGTTTGATGATGTGTGTTTATTATGTTTTTACTTTGAAACTGTAGAAAACCATCACTCATTGATTTTGCAAATTATGTTTTGGCCAATATATTTATATACAGATTATTTGATAATACAATATCACTAGTATGTACATAGTCGATAATTACCGTTTGGTTCAGTTAACTTTCTTTAAGCTAGCAGCCCAAGTCCGCCGGCTTACAATGTACTTGGGGCTTTAAAGGTGGACCCTGACGGATGAGGGCCTTTAAAGGTGGACCTGACGGATGAGGTTTTGTAAGAAACACGTCGCGATCACCCGAAAGACAGCCTTTTCAAGGATCGGAACACTACTTTGCTCTGGTTTCCTAGAAATCAAGCCGTCAAAACGGCGATTCCTCCTTGGCGGAGATACTGGAGAGAGAAGCCATTTTGGATGGGGTGGGTGGAGGCCAATCCCATTGTGGTTGAAGCTTTTTCTTTTTTTGTAGTGCAGTAAAAATAAAATTGAGATATTTCCTTTGTTGTGAGCGAAACTCCTTTAGATAAACTGCATACAATAAAATAAAAAAAAGGCTTATTTAATTTCGTGCAAACGATTTGGTCTAAACTCAGGCGGCCATTAGAAAAGAGACGGCACACTCCTCTTTCAGTGAAAGAATTTGACTTCCAGCACCTCCGCCAAGGAGAAATCGCCGATTTGACGGTTTGATTTCTAGGAAACCGGACCAAAAGGAGTGCTGCGATCTCAGAAAAGGGCGTTTTCCTGGTGATCTCGACGTGTTTCTTACAAAAACTCATCCGTCAGGGTGCCCCTTTAAGCAATACTTGATGGTCGATACTGGCTGAGTCGTTCCTACGAAGACGTTATTAGAGTAGAGAAGGTGTTTCCTACCAAATATGTCTTGACAGCGCTTAACGCTGTGGTTTAGTGTCCATTTTATCTTGCAGAGCGAAGTAGTCACTTGTTAATTGAAGAATGCCTCCCCGTGAGGATACCGGGGGGTGGTCTTTCGTAACAATAGTTCCACCACCTTCTGGAAGTTCTGTGCTTGCAATTTCCTCTAATCTGCCCCTCTCTTTGACTCTGCCTTTTCCTTTTGCTTTCTGTCATCTACTATTTTTTTCTGACTTATTGGCCCATTCTCCTGCCTTTTTTCCCCAAAACAATCTTCCAAATATGTTGTTTTCTCCTTTGAGCTCCTCA
The DNA here is from genome assembly GCA_017654935.2 of Phymorhynchus buccinoides. Lineage (NCBI taxonomy): Eukaryota > Metazoa > Mollusca > Gastropoda > Neogastropoda > Raphitomidae > Phymorhynchus > Phymorhynchus buccinoides. The sequence continues at coordinate 16,482,796 of CM065696.1, forward strand.
GAAATCGGAATGCGTCGGTGGTACGCAGCGGGGAGACCAGTGAAAACTGAAAACCGGACACATGCGTACCTTACACATTATGGCCATATGGCCCGGGAACGCAGAAGAAGAAGAAGAAGAAGAAGAAGAAGAAGAAGAAGAAGAAGAAGAAGAAGAATTAAGGAATGCAAATATCTGGCTAAAGGCGCGCGTGGAGTAGTCAATTATTGTCAGGGTGTTTTGCCCGTCAGAGACAAAGGACAGTTTAATTTCTGTGTGTCTGGAACATCGCGTACCGCAATCACGCGTGCGTCTTAAAACAGTTTAACACGGGGTCGTAACATGTAAACTAGTCTAAGCAAGCAAAACGATGGGCTGTTTTCCGCTAAATTTACAGGTGACTACCCGTGTTAATTATTAAAGAGGTACTCGTGAGTACGGTACCTGTTGGTGGTTAGTATTTCAAAGGCGTTGTAAGGTGAAAAGGGTGGGGGTGGGTGGGGGGTGGGGGTGGGGGGTCAATTCACGGTGTACCCCAGCTTTCTAGACACTCTCTTTTATTTTTAGTTCCTATCTTCTGCCACTCTGTGGGATTCTGATTTCTCACAACAACAAAAGTTTTAGTGTTATCTCCTCCCCCCCCACCCCCCACCCCCCTGTTTGTGTGAATTATCCACACGTCCACTAAAATCGCACGACTGTACGATACGATTCGATCACGTGATCTCGATGCGCCAATCACATTGTTTTGTTCTTGGAGATCACGTGATCGAATTGTATCGTATCGTACAGTCGTGCGATTTTAGTGGACGTGTGGCTGGCCCTTTACTGTAGTAAAAAGGCTTTCGAACCAATCTGTTTTACTCACAGAAGATCCACTCACCTCTGCACTATTGGTTAGACTATGGCTGTTAAAAACTGTCTTTATCCAACCCTGAATCCTTACTCCATGCAGACTTGCCTTGGCTATGTGTCAGACCAATGACATAGGCTAGAACACCAAGGCTACATCAGAATGTTGTTATGCTATGCGTGGTTATGCAGGAATTGTCTTTATCCTTGACAAGATCCTAGCATAACAGCATCACTCTCCGAAATCCCCCGAAGACGGTGTGTGACTGCCCACGTGGCGGGGTAATAAAAACAACAACCGGTAACACACGTAATGCTACCATCCCTAGCTGATGCATTTGTGCCATAGTGTTCAAGTGCTTCGGCTGTTGGGGTGATCCCTGGAGTCTTTTAGCCACGGTATGTCAAGAAACAACAAACACACTCCATGCGGACTAACACTTTGAGAAGGAATGTCTGTCTCACGTGGAATGCAGAGCATTAGAAGACCATGTTTTTGTGGGCGAAAGCTTTTCATTCAAAAGAAGTGGAAATATGAAGTGTCATAATTTTGGCTTGAAGGCAAAACGCATATTATTATTTTTTTTCAAACTTTTTTTTTTAATGAACGAATGAATCAAACACAAGCAAACATATACATGCAATTTACATTTTAACATACATCCATTCATTCTTTTTTTTAACTTGATAAAGACAGACAGATGAGCAATAAATAAATTATCCAGTGAATAACTCATTCAATACAGATACAGAAATAGAATAATAAGAGGGGAAAAAACAACAACAAAACAACAACACACACGCACAACCCCCCCCCCCCCCAAAACCCCCCCCCCCAAAAAAACAACCCAAAAAAACCCACACAATAACAACAACTCAAAAACAAACAAAGCAAAAACACACACAACAACAACAACAACAACAACAAAAAAGAAAAGGAAGAGGCATTGGATAAGCGTTATGAAAGACGTGAATATGTTATGTATATGCGAGAGGATCACATATAAATGACAATTTTTGTAATTTATTTAATACATAAAAAAAATAAAAATAATGAGCGCATTGACATATTATTATTGTACTTATTAAGAAAACTAAATAACTTGTATACAAAAAAACTGCTGAAATGTAAAAAGCAAAACAAATATTTTTTATTTGTCTGCAGTCATTGTTTGATACAAGTTATCAGTTTTTGTAATAAATTTCGTTTTGACTCCAAGCCATCGGTACTATGTTGACTATGGAAATGAAGAAAGGGTATTACCAGACGATGCTGTCCCGTGACTGCTTTTTAACCCTTTCACCGCCAATGTCACATGTTTGCACCACAATGGTTTAAACACCCATGTCAGTAAAAAAAAAAGCAGCATCAAATCAGGGCCTGTTATATTCTTCTTCTTCTTCTTCTTCTTCTTCTTCGTTCGCTCAGACAGTTTCCTGTCATATGAGCGTAGATGCGTCATGCTGCCGTTATGCGCCTAACTAAGAAATACTTAGGCCCCCAGCATGTCCGACTTCGGCTGAAGAAATCTTTGTAAGAATTTATAGGAAAAAAAGCAGGAGGAGAATGGACCGGTTAGGCAGAAAGATAGCAGATGACAGTAAAGCAAAGGGAAAAGGCAGAGTCAAAGAGAATGACAGAATTAGAGGAAGTTACAAGCACAGAACTTCCAGAAGGTGGGGGAACTATTTGTACCAAAGACC
>CM065696.1:16492830-16497830 GCA_017654935.2 Phymorhynchus buccinoides
GAGAGAGAGAGAGAGAGAGAGAGAGAGAGAGAGAGAGAGAGAGAGAGAGAGAGAGAGAGAGAGAGAGAGAGAGAGAGAGAGAGAGAGAGAGAGAGAGAGACTTGACACTTGGAAACTTTATTACGCAAGGATTGAGAATTTAGACCAGGCCGAGAGAGAGAGAGAGAGAGAGAGAGAGAGGAGAGATGCCGAGAGAGGAGAGAGAGAGGGAGGAGAGAGAGAGGGAGAGAGAGAGAGAGAGAGAGAGAGAGAGAGAGAGAGAGAGAGAGAGAGAGAGAGACTTGACACTTGGAAACTTTATTACGCAAGGATTGAGAATTTAGACCAGGCCAGAGAGAGAGAGAGAGAGGAGAGAGAGAGAGAGAGAGAGAGAGAGAGAGAGAGAGAGAGAGAGAGAGAGAGAGAGAGAGAGAGAGAGAGAGAGAGAGAGAGAGAGAGAGAGAGAGAGAGAGAGAGAGAGAGAGAGAGAGAAGAGAGAGAGAGAGAGAGAGAGAGAGAGAGAGAGAGAGAGAGAGAGAGAGAGAGAGAGAGAGAGAGATGACGTATAGTAGTGTGGATCTTCCTCAGCTGTGACGGGAGCCTTAGTAAATCAGGAAGCGACTCACGAATCTGCCAGAGTACAGGTACTGTGCGAACAAATGCATAGCTCGCTATAAATTATTGAATAAAAGTCAGATATTATGGAAATAAAAAACTGAAGAAACAGACAAAAGTTTGGACTGAGGAACAGGGGTTCAAAGATCGCTACACTGCATACGATACAACCCAACACACGATCCGATTGTGAAGATGTTTGCGAGTCATGATTCACGTGAAGTACTTCCGTCTGCTTATAATAATTCTATTGTTTTCGTTCACTATACTCATACTATAGACCCCAATACACGAATCAAATGTCTGATGCACACATACAGTTATTTGACATCAAATTGGTGTAGAGTGGCACAGTGGTAAAGTCAAGTCAAAGTCAAACATACTTTATTATCACGCTAGGTGAAATTACAGCGTGGTCTCGTACAAGCACAATACAAGCAAGGAAACACATTTGCATGCATTAAAAGTGGAAACAAAACTAAGGAAAAATGTATAACACATCATGCTTCGCCGAAACATTTTTAACATTTTAAGGGTCGATACAAGCAACTATCAAAACATTAAGAACTGCCCTCTTTCCCACCATTTCTATCCTCGCATTCATTTATTCACCCCCACCCTACCCCCAACCTCTCCAAGTCACATGCGTTCGCTTCGTGTCAAGTAAACCCGAGTTCGAACCTGGGCACAGGGTATTTTTCCTCTCATTTTGCGCTAGGCCTTACGGTCTGAATGTGGAGCCTTTCGGATGAGACGATAAACCGAGGTCCCGTGTGCCCATGCACTTAGCACACGTTAAATCCAGTGGCTACGAAAAAGTTGTCATTTGGTCAAAATGTACCCACCCACCCCTTTCCTTCCTCATCAATCACACAAAAAGTCGCATGCAAAAACAAAAAAATGGGTGGCGCGCCTCTGGCTGGGGTGGGAGCAACCCGAACTTCACAGATATGCCTCTGTGACTAGAAAGTACCTATACCTAATACCTAATAAAATATAGTGATCAAAACTAGTAGGATTTCATCAGATCCATTTAGACAGTACGATTTCACGGGAATCATGCCTCACAAATGTCACAACAATCGAATCGTATGCAGTACAGCGGCCCTTTTAGAGTTTGGTATACATGTGAGACTGAGGGCTGAGTTGATTAGGGAAGTACGGTGGTGGTGGGGGTGGTGGTAAAAAGTCAAAGAGAGATCATGGATGCAGACTTGTATGTCTGTGCATACTGATTCATTTTCATGATGAGTGTGTGTGTGGTGTGTGTGTGTGTGTGTGTGTGTGTGTGTGAGTGAGAGAGAGAGAGAGAGAGAGAGAGAGAGAGAGAGAGTGTGTGTGAGTGTGTGTGTGAGTGTGTGTGTGTGTGTGTGTGCGTGTGTGTGTGCGTGTGCGTGTGCGTGCGTGCGTGTTTTGCATGCGACTTTTTGTGTGACTGATGAGGAAGGAAGGGGGGGGGGGGGGGGGGGGGGGGTGGGGGGGGGGGGGTGGGGGGGGGGGGGGGGGGGGGGGGGGGGGTACATTTTGACCAAATGACAACTTTTTCGTAGCCACTGGATTATATATATATATATAGTTTGCTTTGATAAAGCTTTTCTGTGTCCAATGTCTTTATTTGTGGACCTCAGAAACAAAACCAGTTAACGTTAACTTTGAGTAATGTTCCGTGTTCAAAACCAAAAAAAACTATATATATATATATATATATATGCCTACTCTTTGACCGGCCTGATCTCAATGCAGCTGTAGTGGTGAGTGCTTCGCGTGGCCCTCTCAGCGATTGTTGGGTTGTTGGTCGTATACTTGTTTTACACTTCTTACTAGTTTTACAGTTTTGCGTGGGGCAGGGTGTGTTGTGTATGCATGCGTGTGTGTCTAGATAGCCAAACATGTTTATAGTGAGCAGGTCCCTGTGGCATGGGGACCAGGGTGTAATTGGGGTCTCTGTGAGAGAGAGAGAGAGAGAGAGAGAGAGAGAGAGAGAGAGAGAGAGAGAGAGAGAGAGACCTGTGTGTTTGTGGGGGCATGTATGTGTGTGAGGGAGTGTGTATGTGTGCGTGTCAGCGTGTGCGGGTGTGTATGTTGATGTGTCATTTTTAGAAGTCTGTCATCAACAGGTTCCTGTGGCAGAGGGACTTTTGGTAGACTTGGGGTCCCAGTGAGAGGGGGACTTGTCTGCTTGGATTTTTGTTGAAGAGTGTACATTGTGTGTGTGTGTGTGTGTTGGGGGGGGGGGGGGGGGGTGAAGTCGGTCATCAACAGGTTCCTGTGGCAGAGGGACTTATGGAATACTTGGGGTCTCTGTGAGAGGGGGACCTGTGTTCTTGGAATTGTGAGGAGGAATGTACATGGTGCGGGTGTGTGTGTGTGTGTGTGTGTGTGTGTGTGTGTGTGTGTGTGTGTGTGTGTGTGTGTGTGTGTGTGTGTGTTGTGTTGTGTGTGTGTGTGTGTGTGTGTGTGTGTGTGTTGTGTTGTGTGTGTGTGTGTGTGTGTGTGTGTGTGTGTGTGTGTGTGTGTGTGTGTGTGTGTGTGTGTGTGTGTGTATGTGTGTGTGTGTGTGTGTGTGTGTGTGTGTGTGTGTGTGTGTGTGTGTGTGTGTGTGTGTGTGTGTGTGTGTGTGTGTTGTGGTGTGTTGTGTGTGTGTGTGTGTGTGTGTGTGTGTGTGTGTTGTGTGTGTATGTGTGTGTGTGTGTGTGTGTGTGTGTGTGTGTGTGTGCGTGTGCGTGTGCGTGTGCGTGTGCGTGCGTGCGTGGGCGTTCGTGTGAGTGTGGGTGTATTTAGCTTATCATTATTTTTTATTTTGATTCTGATTCTTTTTCTTCCTTTCCTTCTATGCAGAGCCTGAAGAAGCCTATTGCAATAGGCGAAAATTTGAAATAAAATAAAGGAGCCATCCAAGACATGAGTGTGAGGTTGTTCATTATTCATAACTAACAAGAAAGAATGTAGATATTCCCAATATTTCGGCTTTTGGCCTTATTTCGTCAAAAATCCAAGCAGACAAGTACGTTATATATATATATTTGATAAACAAATCGTGTCTTTAGTTTTAGCATAATATATTGGTATATATAATTTAGAAGAAACATATCTTCATTAAATAGGGTTTAATTGTCACTTCATTTTTCATATTGTATAGACTTATCCTACATTTTCACTTTTTATAGAGAGAGGAGAGAGGGTAGGGAGAGGGTGATAACTGTTAAGGCAATGATAAATTTTAAGGATACGTCATTTTAGTTGGCTTATTCTATGTAATGTCATCGTTCTACGGTCTTTTTTACGTGGGTTTCTACCTTGTCAGTTCTGTACCTTGAAAAAGAGGGGTTACCCCCTCGAAAGCTTGGATAAAAAATTAGAACTTACAAAGGATTTGTTGTGTTTTTTATATATATATATATATATATAAACGTACAAGAATTGAAGAAGAAAAAACAAACACACCATTAAACTTTCCTCTCATATATATAGTTTGCTTTAATAAAACTTTGTTTGTGTCCAATGTATAAGTTTGTGAACCTAAGAAAGAAACTCAATAACTTTAATTTTAACTTTACGATTTGTTCTGTGTTCTGAAAAGAATAAAAAGAAAATAATGTGCTGATTTACTTTTTCTCCCAATGGGGGAGATAGACAATGCCTATGCAAAGACAGCTGTTTCGTCTTCGTGAAAGACTCTTCAGTCTGCATGTCGGCCTGCAAAGTTGTCCACAGTGAATGTTCAAACTGAGCTAGAAGACTTTCTACAAGAGAAAGGTTGTCCTCTTTGCACCAGATTGAAAGTCCACAATAAAAGCAAACCAGCACTTAATTCAACAGAAATGGTAAATTTTTTATGTAAAATAACAAAAATAATAATGTCCTAAAATTACAATCCATGTGTGTGTGTGTGTGTGTGTGTGTGTGTGTGTGTGTGTGTGTGTTTCTCTCTGCCTCTATGAGTCTGACATGGGCATCATGGCTAGCTTAATTATTAAACCATCCGACATCCGAAATCTCTCTCTCTCTCTCGTCTCTCTCTCTCTCTATCTCTCTCTCTCTCTCTCTCTCTCTCTCTCTCTCTCTCTCTCTCTCTCTCTCTCTCTCTCTCTCTCCTCTCTCTCTCTCTCTCTCTCTCCTCTCTCTCTCTCTGTTTCTCTCTATTCATAGTGTCTATGTGCAATGCTTTGTTGAGTTTTGTGTTTGTATCTCATATGTCTAGGCATCATCTATTTTATGTTCTGCCTGCTATGTAGTTATTATTTCTGCTACTGTTGTTGTTTCTGTTGACGAATTTTCTGTGTCTCAATGTTCATTTATAGCATTATTTACATGTTGCGTGCTTAGAACCAAGGACAGAATGGAAGACTAGGCCCAGCCTAAATTCTTATCCTTGTAAAATAAAGTTTCTGAAGTCTGAAATCTCT
>CM065696.1:16502830-16505330 GCA_017654935.2 Phymorhynchus buccinoides
GTTCGACAAAAGTGGTTGGAAAGAGTAGACAAAAGTGGTTGGTTCGACAAAAGTGGTTGGAAAGAGTAGATAAAAGTGGTTGGTTAGACAAAAGTGGTTGGAAAGAGTAGATAAAAGTGGTTGGTTCGATAAAAGTGGTTGGAAAGAGTAGACAAAAGTGGTTGGTTCGATAAAAGTGGTTGGAAAGAGTAGACAAAAGTGGTTGGTTCGACAAACGTGGTTGGAAGTAGAGTAGAAAGTGGTTGGTTCGACAAAAGTGGTTGTAAAGAGTAGACAAAAGTGGTTGGTTCGACAAAAGTGGTTGGACAGTATCGACGAAAAGTGTTGGAAAGTTAGTAGACAAAAGTGGTTGGACTAGAGTCGACAAAAGTGGTTGGAAAGAGTCGACAAAAGTGGTTGAGTCGACTAAAAGTGGTTGGTAGACAAAAGTGGTTGGAGCAGACAAAAGTGGTTGGTTCGACAAAAGTGGTTGGAAAGAGTAGACAAAAGTGGTTGGTTCGACAAAAGTGGTTGGAAAGTCGATGAAAAGGTGGTTGGTTGACGAAAGTGGTTGGTCAACAAAAATGGTTAAGGCGACAAAGTGGTTGGAAAAGTCGACAAAAGTGGTTGGTTCGACAAAATATGGTTGGATAGAGTCGATAAAAATGTTTGGTTGACAAAAGTGATTAAGGCGACAAAAGTGGTTGGAAAGAGTCGACAAACATGGTTGGTCAATAAATGTTGTTGGTTCGACTAAAGTGGTTGGTCGACTAGTGTGGCTGGTTGACAAATGTGGTTGGTCGACTAAAGTGGTTGGTTGACAAAAGTGGTTGGTCGACTAAGGTGGTTGGTTGACAGAAGTGGTTGGTCGACTAAGGTGGTTGGTTGACAAAAGTGGTTGGTCGACTAAGGTGGTTGGCTGACAAAAGTGGTTGGTCAATAAAAGTGGTTGGTTCGACAAAAGTGGTTGATCAACAAAAGTGGTTGGTCGACTAAAGTGGTTGGTTGACAAAAGTGGTAGGTCGATTAAAGTGGCTGGTTGACAAAAGTGGTTGGTCGACTAAAGGTGGTTGGCTGACAAAAGTGGTTGATCAGACAAAAGTGGTTGGTCGATAAAAGTGGTTGGTTGACAAAAGTGGTTGATCAACAAAAGTGGTTGGTTGACAAAAGTGGTTGATCAACAAAAGTGGTTGGTCGACTAAAGTGGTTGATCAACAAAAGTGGTTGGTTGACAAAAGTGGTTGGTTGACAAAAGTGGTTGGAAAGAGAAGACAAAAGTGGGATCTACATACGTCCATAAAGCTGGTAGTTTAATAACTAAAATACTGATAAAAAAAACAACCCCACTGGTAACTGACTGCTAAAACTAAAATACAGTTAACTGAAACTGTCTGTCAGATACTGGTAACTGGCAGCACAATGTGACGCTATATCTTTCTCCGGAAGATGGTGAGAACGATCCTGGAGGCAATGCCCGGAGGCAGGCATTGCAACTCCAGGAAAGTCTCGAATTACGCGCTGAGGAGCTATGCTTTTCTTTTTTTAAGAAAATAATTCTAAACAAATGGGGGGGGGGGGGGTGGGGGGGGGGGGGGGGGGGGGGGGGGGGGGGGGGGGGGGGGGGGGGGGGGGGGGGGGGGGGGGGGGTAAATTCCTAAGCTGTTTTTTACATCACTAGGGGAAGACGGGGTAAAAAAGCGCATGGGCGGGTAAGAAGCCCACCCCAATTATCTCATGAAATCAAGAAAATTTCAGTCCAAATTTGCCCATGAGACGAATGCTAGACATTAACGCTCGTCTCATGGGCAAAATGAGACTGAACTTTGCTTCATTTCATGAGATAATTGGGGTGGGCTTCTTACCCGCCCATGGTTTTTTTTTTTACCCCGTCTTCCCCTAATTACCCGCTATAAATGTCATTGTATTTCTTTTAGCTACATTCGTTCGAATCTTCATTTCTTTCATTTTTTGAAAGAGTTAAAAAGCAAAACGCGTCGCTATCCCCCGTTGTCGTAAACACCCACAGAAACGAAGGCGAATAAGAAGACAATAACAAGTTTAGAAATAATGAAAGGGTGAGGAGAGAAGAAAAACAACCAACATGAACATGAGAGAAAGAGAGGCAAAGAAAGAGAAGGGCAGCAAAAAAGAAAGAGAGGAGAAAAACAACAACACACAGCTAGAAACAGTCGGACAAACAGACAAGCAGGAGAAGAAAGTGGAGAAAGAAATGAAATTAATGTTGTCAGTCAACACTGGCAGAAGACGAACGAGAGAAACCCCTGAAAGCTGACATTACATCAAGCCAAAGACCCCCCCCCCCCCCCCCCCCAACCCCCCCCCCCCCCTCCAACCCCCAACCCCTTTTCCCCACATTACCAGAACGGTAAGAAGCTGTTCTTAACTTCGCAATCTTGTACTTTAGCTTGGGGCCGTGCGTGGATGCCTTGTGCCTCCATACGGGGGAGCTGAACGACCCGCCCCCTCCACGAGTCTCTCCCCGTGGGGATACCGGGGGGTC
>CM065696.1:16512830-16520330 GCA_017654935.2 Phymorhynchus buccinoides
TATTAGGTACTTTATAGTCACAGAGGCCTCTCTGTGAAATTCGGGTTGCTCCCACCTGGAGAGCGCGTCGCAGCCAGAGGCACGCCACCCAATTTGTTTTTTATGCATGCACTTTTTGTGTGTGACTGATGAGGTAGGAAGGGGGGGGGGGGGGGGGGAGAGAGGAAAGTTTGACTAAATGACAACTTTTTCGTTGCCACTGGGTTTAGCGTGTGCTAAGTGCATGGGCACACGGGACCTCGGTTTATCGTCTCATCCGAAAGACTCCATGTTCAGACCGTAGGGCCTAGTGCAAAGTGAGAGGAAAAATCCCCTGTACCCAGGTTCGAACTCGGGTTTACTTGACACAAGGCGAACGCGTTACCTCTGTTGCATACAGATTTTACTGTGTGACTGCAACCACGACCTCACTACGATCTGAGGAGTGGATGAGACCCACTACAGGTAAAACAAAAGGCCACACTCAGCTGAGACTCTGATCGCTTCTCGGCATTTTGGCTGGGACAGTGATTAACATAAATTTTTGTTTATAATGGTTGGTTTGTTCAGGCCGTCGTACTGGCGAAAGCCGATACGCGACATTAAACTGAACTTCCATCCTTGGCGAAGGCCCTACGCTCTCAGTACTCTGCCACTATTTCGGGCTATCCACGCACTCACCACGTTGCCTCTACGTTGTCCACGTTTTCACTACGATCCAGCCGCGCGCTTCCTTTTCCAGCACATCCTCGCTACGTGTGTTGTAGGGTAAGACGGGGTAAAAAGCCCATGGGCGGGTAAGAAGCCCATGCCAATTATCTCATGAAATAAAGCAAATTTCAGTCAAATTTGCCCATGAGACGAATGCTAAACATTAACACTCGTCTCATGGGCAAAATGTGACTGAAATTTGCTTCATTTCATGAGGTAATTGGCATGGGCTTCTTACCCGCCCATGGGCTTTTTACCCCGTCATCGCCTAAACAAGTTCAAAAATGAGCGCAGTGAGAACGCGGCTTACTACGCTCTTACTGCAGCTCTTACAGGCCGAAGACTGCCTCCCCCCCCCCCGATCCCCCCCCCCCCCCCCCCTCATTTCATACCACTAACTCGATCAATCGTTGCGCACGACTACAATACGCTCCGCCCAACAAGACTATGCTACGAGCATGAGCATCAACCACGTTCTGATCGTGGAAGGTGTTTGTGAACACGCGGCCTATGTGTGATGGGTGTCACTCTATTGTGCATCCGCAACGATTTTGAATAATTTTTAATAAAAGAATACAAATCACTCCAGCCTATGCACACAAACAAAACAGACATAAACAAAAATGAAAGAAGATTACGGGATTTTTACTTCAGGTTTAGACATAGGGAAATGGCAGATCAGACAATTTTATATATATAGAAAATCTCCCTACAGCATCCTAGCTACCCCACTTCAAACCACTACAAACGCATCTTCAAACCACTACAAACGCATAGTAAGAGGCAAACGTATGGTCTAAGGGAGCGAAGCGAGTTTATATATATAGAAAATTTACCTACAGCAAGTGCAATAGTAAGAGGCAAACGTGTGGTCTAATGGGAGTGGTGTGCACACAGATTTACTTCCCTTGAAACAAATTCATCAAATTGACAGCTTTGTTATGTTAATTCCGGCCATAGATGGGTTGAACGACTTGAATGAGTCGAAGGTGGTAGTTGGCTCGTGACCCCGAACGACCTTTCTGAAGCTATTTGTAGCACAGAGACCTCCAACACCACCCGGATGTCTTACTTTCCGGAAGCGGAAATGTGAAATCCGTTCGCTGGATGCAACGGGAATGGCAAAAATGGCGTGACGTCTCGAAAGCCGTGACAGTCTATATAGTCAGGTTTGGTGCTTGCGTGCCAAACTTGGGAGGCACCACTTCACATATTTGTTTCTTTGTTTCAATATCTTTGAGCATAAAAGATGAACGTGTGAATTAGGGTTGGTTTTTAATGCATGTATATTGAATGCCCCTCCATCGTTCTCTGTATACTTGTATAAGGGCCAATGGCCCAAACTATGATAAACCATTTGCCAAGGACCTTTCGTAAATCTCTCTTTCTTGTCTCTCTCTCTCTCTCTCTCTCTCTCATCTCTCTCTCTCTCTCTCTCTCTCTCTCTCTCTCTCTCTCTCTCTCTCTCTCTCTCTCTCTCTCTCTCTCTCTCTCTCTCTCTCTCTCTCTCTCTCTCTCTCTCTCTCTCTCTCTCTCTCTCTCTCTCTCTCTCTCTCTCTCTCTCTCTCTCATTCTCTTCCTCTCTCCCTCTCTCTCTCCCATTCGCTCCCTCTCTCTCTCTCTCTCTCTCTCTCTCTTTATCTCTCTCTCTCTTTTTCTCTCTCTCTCTCCCTCCTTCTCTCCTCCTCTCTCTCTCTCTCTCTCTCTCTCTCTCTCTCTCTCTCTCTCTCTCTTCTCTCTCTCCCCCATTCTCTCTCTCTCTCCTCTCTCTCTCTCTCTCTCTCTCTCTCTCTCTCTCTCTCTCTCCTCTCTCTCTCTCTCTCTCTCTCTCTCACCCTCTCTTCCTCTCTCTCCCCCATTCGCTCCCTCTCTCCCTCTCTCTCTCTCTCTTTCTCTCTCTCTCTTTCTCTCTCTCTCCCTCTCTTCTCTCTCTCTCTCTCTCTCTCTCTCTCTCTCTCTCTCTCCCCCCCCCCTCTCTCTCTCTCTCTCTCTTCTCTCTCTCTCTCTCTCCCCCTCACCTTTTGCAAAAAATAACTAGCTTACTTTTCTTGCCTATCTGTTTAACTGCTTGTCTGCTTGTCAGCGGATTTTCTCTTTCTCTCTCTCCATCTCTTTTTCTTTCTATCTGTCTCTGTGTTCATTTATCTCTACTTTTCTTTAATATTATCGTTGTTCTCTGTCTATCTCTCTGTTTATCTGTCTGTCTGTCTCTTTCTCTCTGTCTATGACACCCCCACCCCCCTACACACACACACACACACACACACACACACACACACACACACACACACACACACACACACACACACACACACACACACACACACACGCACGCACTCACTCACACACCCCACACACGTACATACACACACACACACACTGTCACACACACACACACACACACACACACACACGAACACACCGTCCACATACGTTCTCCGTCCGGCCCCTTTTTCCCTGCCCTCTATCCCTGATGTATTTAGTTTTATATACCATTTTCAAACCCCGAAACACATAATCGCTAATATCTCGCGAACATCTTGACCTTTACCAAAAATGATTTTATGACTTATATATAATTAAAAAAATGGACGTTATTTTTTTGCGATGGTAATTTACTGCACCTTACATGTAAAGTATGAAGATTGTGATTTTGTTATGATGATCATCATGTTGGTAAGGACAATGAAGAAAAACAACAACAACAAGAAACAAACAACGCAGATCATGACGAAGATCAAGTCAGTTAATGATGTTATTCTTTAAAGGAACTAGATGTAGTAGGAACAAGTCTGTTGATAATGTTATTCTTTAAAGGAGCTAGGTGTAGTAGGAACAAGTCGGTTAATAATATTATACTTTAAAGGAACTAGGTGTAGTAGGAACAAGTCGGTTAATAATATTATACTTTAAAGGAACTAGGTGTAGTAGGAATAAGTCTGTTGATAATGTTATGCTTTAAAGGAACTAGGTGTAGTAGGAACAAGTCGGTTAATAATATTATAATGTTATACTTTAAAGAAAATAATATTTGATCAAAGAAACCACAAACACCACTAACTGTGTATACTTTTTGAAGGTAGCTCTGTGCTGTGAAAATAATAAAATAAAAGCTATAAAGCCTTTTCAAGCCACATTTGTATAGTGCATGGAGGGTTGGTAGTGTTTTGTGGTATAATTTGTTCATACTTTAAAGGAACTGTGTGTAGTAGGAACAAGTCAGTTTAATGATTTTATACTTTAATGGAACTAGGTGTAGTAGGAACAAGTCGGTTTAATAATGTTATACTTTAAAAGAACTAGGTGTAGGGGAAGACGGGGTAAAAAGCGCGTGGGCGGGTAAGAAGCCCACCCCAATTATCTCATGAAATGAAGCAAATTTCAGTCTCATTTTGCCCATGAGACGAGCGTTAATGTCTAGCATTCGTCTCATGGGCAAATTTGACTGAATTTTTCTTTATTTCATGAGATAATTGGGGTGGGCTTCTTACCCGCCCATGCGCTTTTTACCCCGTCTTCCCCTAGTAGGAACAAGTCAGTTTAATAATTTTATACTTTAAATGAACTAGATGTAGTAGGAACAAGTCTGTTAATAATATTATACTTTGAAGGAACTAGGTGTAGTAGGAACAAGTCTGTTAATAATATTATACTTTAAAGGAACTAGGTGTAGTAGGAACAAGTCAGTTTAATAATATTATACTTTGAAGGAACTAGGTGTAGTAGGAACAAGTCGGTTGATAATTTTATACTTTGAAGGAACTAGGTGTAGTAGGAACAAGTCTGTTAATAATATTATACTTTAAAGGAACTAGGTGTAGTAGGAACAAGTCTGTTAATAATATTATACTTTAAAGGAACTAGGTGTAGTAGGAACAAGTCTGTTAATAATGTTATACTTTAAAGGAACTAGGTGTAGTAGGAACAAGTCTGTTAATAATATTATACTTTAAAGGAACTAGGTGTAGTAGGAACAAGTCTGTTAATAATATTATACTTTAAAGGAACTAGGTGTAGTAGGAACAAGTCAGTTTAATAATATTATACTTTGAAGGAACTAGGTGTAGTAGGAACAAGTCAGGTTAATAATTTTATACTTTGAAGGAACTAGGTGTAGTAGGAACAAGTCTGTTAATAATATTATACTTTAAAGGAACTAGGTGTAGTAGGAACAAGTCTGTTAATAATATTATACTTTAAAGGAACTAGGTGTAGTAGGAACAAGTCTGTTAATAATGTTATACTTTAAAGGAACTAGGTGTAGTAGGAACAAGTCGGTTGATAATTTTATACTTTGAAGGAACTAGGTGTAGTAGGAACAAGTCAGTTTAATAATATTATACTTTGAAGGAATTAGGTGTAGTAGGAACAAGTCTGTTAATAATATTATACTTTAAAGGAACTAGGTGTAGTAGGAACAAGTCTGTTAATAATATTATACTTTAAAGGAACTAGGTGTAGTAGGAACAAGTCTGTTAATAATGTTATACTTTAAAGGAACTAGAACCACCGAGAAGAAACACAACAGCATACACTGTCCCTGCGTTTGCTTGATTATTCCAAACTTATGCTCAGATCGATTCTTAGCCATTAACAGCTGGACATTTATTCATTTCCCCCAACATCCTTTCCGACGCCATTTTTTTAGCAACGCGAGACTTGAACACCACCGGAAGTCTTGCTTTGGCCGATAGGGTTATACCCCCCCACCCCTCCTCCTCAGACAACCGGTTGCTTGCTTCAGCTAAAGTGGAACGAATGGCGTGATGTCTCCAGCGTGGGCTGTATTTCTTGTTTTCCCGTAGTAGTAGTAGTAGTAGTAGTAGTAGTAGTAGTAGTAGTAGTAGTAGTAGTAGTAGTAGTAGTAGTAGTAGTAGTAGTAGTAGCAAAGATATTCTAAAAGGGTAAGATGGATTACTTAAAAGCTCGGCGAACCGGGCTGATAGAGTTATCGTTAGTGCGGACTCAACTCAACTCAACTCAACTCAAACAACTTTATTATCTCTTAGAGAGAAATTTAGTGTGGTGATGTCTGCGATTGACACAGTTAAAACAAGACACATTATAATATACATTCAAAACAAGATGTGCTTCTAAAACATAAATGACAATACCATTAAATCAAAACACACATGATGATAATTATCACTCGATAGCAAAACAGCAGTGCTTAAAACAAAATGTTGCCAATATTATAAAAAATAAAATAAAACAGTACATAAAATATTACCGTTTAAGATAAATCACTTTAATTATATAATTTTAAATGCACAACACACACAATGGACTTATTTATAACAAAACACGCATACTTTATGTTTAAACAAAGTCATATATTATATGTACACTATTCACAGTGGAGGCTATCCAAAAACTCGGACTGGAACTTGAACGGAGAATTCAACTGGCCTATCGATGTGTAAAATGTGTACTGTTTAAAAGGGACATAACCAGTGTTTCTGTCCTCACTACTCATATAGGGAAAAGACACCGGATGTTTATCTTCCCCTGTACAGTCTTTGGTAGTAGTAGTAGTAGTAGTAGTAGTAGTAGTAGTAGTAGTAGTAGTAGTAGTAGTAGTAGTAGTAGTAGTAGTAGTAGTAGTAGTAGTACAGCTGGCGTGCCAAGGTTCGAGGTGCCAGTCTCACCAGTCTGAGACTGAGAGTGGGTGCTCCCGATGGTAAGAGTGACAAGTTGTCACTGTGCGGGCTAGAACTTTTTAACCTGCGTAGCCATCACCGCGATAAACACGGGTTTCTTTTAGTTCTTGAAGGGACGGAGTTTTGGGGACAGGGTGGTTGGGGGTGGGGCGGAGGTGGGTGCTTTGTTTTGGACCTAACGGGCTGTCAAATTAAAGTTTGAGGGGTTTCTCGTGTTCGATTTCTGCTAATGCTGACTGACAATGCTAATTTAAAGTCTCTCTCTCTCTCTCTCTATCTCTCTCTCTCTCTCTCTCTCTCTCTCTCTCTCTCTCTCTCTCTCTCTCTCTCTCTCTCTCTCTCTCTCTCTCTCTCTCTCTCTCTCTCTCTCTCTCTCTCTCTCTCTCTCTCTCTCTCTCTCTCTCTCTCTCTCTCTCTCGCTCTCTCTCTCTCTCTCTCTCTCTCTCTCTCTCTCTCTCTCTCTCTCTCTCTCTCTCTCTCCTCTCTCTCTCTCTCTCTCTCTCTCTCTCTCTCTCTCGCTCTCTCTCTCTCTCTCTCTCTCTCTCTCTCTCTCTCTCTCTCTCTCTCTCTCTCTCTCTCTCTCTCTCTCTCTCTCTCTCTCTCTCTCTCTCTCTCTCTCTCTCTCTCTCTCTCTCTCTCTCTCTCTCTCTCTCTCTCTCTCTCTCTCTCTCTCTCTCTCTCTGTGTGTTGTTTACTTGGTCTTTTCAATTACAGTAAGACTTAGAAATCACAGCAAGATCAGGCTATGTAGGTAAGTTGATTAGAAAGTCAACACGATGGCACATGTTTGAAATTGACGTTCTAATAAATTCTGCAGATCTTCTGTTGATGCGGAAAACGGCATATTTATAACATCTTTTATTTATAAAACAACAACAACACAACAACAACAACAGCATAAAAACCCACACAATTTGGAAAACACAGCTTGGACAATCATAGAAATGACATTCGGTTGGATTCAAACATAATGAGGCTTTATACCGAACATTCTCTGCCCCTGTCTCGTGCCCTGAGATGCGAACGCCACCTACTTAAGATTATCGTCCTTGCCTGTCATGAAGTAGTAGTATGGCTCCCCCCCCCCCCACCTGCGTGCGCATCTCGACCCTTCCAACGGAAGTGTCGCCATCTTAGTCCTTATTTGTGT
>CM065696.1:16525330-16530330 GCA_017654935.2 Phymorhynchus buccinoides
GTTTAATGGAAAGTTTTGGCTGAAAAATGGCTGGCGTTGAAAGGGTTTAATTAAATTAAGCTGTGAAGAATGGAACATGCTTTTAACAATATCATTGTACCAATGTTCATAGTACTTTAAGCTGTGGACAATGGAACATGCTTTTAACAATATCATTGTACCACTGTTCACAGTACTTTAAGATGTTGACAATAATGGAACATGCTTTTAACAATATCATTGTACCACTGTTCACAGTACTTTAAGCTGCTGACAATAATGGAACATGCTTTTAACAATATCATTGTACCACTGTTCACAGTACTTTAAGCTGTTGACAATGGAACACACTTTTAGCTTTAACAATATTGTACCAATGTTCATAGTACTTTATGCTGTTGACAATGGAACATACTTTTAACAATATAATTGTACTTTAATCTATTGACAATGGAACAATACATTTAACAATATTAGTGTACCAATTTTTATAGTACTTTATGCTGTTGACAATGGAACATACTTTTAACATGTTTTATTACAATATTGTACCAATTTCCACAGTACTTTAAGCTTTGGACAAGGGAACACAGTTTTTAACAATGTCATTGTACCAATCTTATAGGCCTAGTACTTTAAGCTGTTGACAATAGAACATACTTATAACAATATTGTACCAATTGTCATAGTACTTTAAGCTGTTGACAATGGAACATACTTTTTAACAATATCATTGTACCAATTTGATAGTACTTTAAGCTGTAGGCAATGGAACATACTTTTAACAATATCATTGTACCAATTTGATAGTACTTTAAGCTGTTGACAATGGAACATACGTTTAACAATATCATTGTACCAATTTGATAGTACTTTAAGCTGTTGACAATGGAACATACTTTTTAACAATATCATTGTACCAATTTGATAGTACTTTAAGCTGTAGGCAATGGAACATACTTTTAACAATATCATTGTACCAATTTGATAGTACTTTAAGCTGTTGACAATGGAACATACGTTTAACAATATCATTGTACCAATTTGATAGTACTTTAAGCTGTTGACAATGGAACCTACTTTTAACAATATCATTGTACCAATTTGATAGTACTTTAAGCTGTTGACAATAACGGAACATACTTTTTAACAATATCATTGTACCAATTTTCATGGTACTGTAAGCTGTAGACAATGGAAAATACTTTTAGCAATATCATTGTACCACTTTTCAACAACATATAATCATTTCGGGTGTCCAGTGGATATGAGTTATCAGTGTACCAATTGTCATAACACTTTAAGCTGTGGACAATGGAACATATGTTTTTGTGTGAGTAGTAGTAGTAGTAATTTTGGAATTTTACGTCCTCTCGACCTGGGAAGGCACATATGGGACATTTGTGAGTGTGTTTTTGTGTGAGTTTGTATGTGTGCGTTTATGTATGTACAAGCCGATCCTAGTAGTCATGATGTGAGCATGCGATTGTGTGTGAAAACCCTCATAGTGAGAGACAGAGAGAAAGAAAAGAGAGAGAGAGAGGGGGAGGAGAGGGAGAGAGAGAGAGAGAGAGAGAGAGAGAGAGAGAGAGAGAGAGAGAGAGAGAGAGAGAGAGAGAGAGAGAGAGAGGAGAGAGAGAGAGATAGATAGATAGAGATAGATAGATAGAGAGAGAGAGAGAGAGAGAGAGAGAGAGAGAGAGAGAGAGAGAGAGAGAGAGAGAGAGAGAGAGAGAGAGAGAGAGAGAGAGAGAGAGAGAGAGAGAGAGAGAGAGAGAGAGAGAGAGAGAGAGAGACAGAGACAGAGACAGAGACAGAGACAGAGTTTACGTTCTTCTTTTTTAGTTTGACTGAGTTCGTATCACATAGTAAAAAGCCAAGTGTCCGTGTATGTGTGTGTGTGTCTGAAACACAAAACGGGCCTTATAACTCCGCCGTTTTTCGACCGAATCGCTTCAAATTTGCTGTGAGCCCTAACGGGGCGATGGCAACGGCAACCGAGGCGGCCGTGTCATTTGCGCGGTTCGGCAAATGCTCGAAACGTGCATCCACCGGCCTCTCGGCGCCCGTATCTCCGGTGTTTCTAGACCGATTGCCTTCGAATTTGGCAGGAAGATGACCGAGGGACGGTGACTATCTGTGTACCAAACCAAACGCGAATCGGTTCAGAAACGCGCGCGCTATACGACTCCGCCGTTTCTTAACCGAATTTGCTGTACTCAGCGTTACCAGTACTTGGCGTTACCGTTACTAGGCGTTACTGGTACTCGGCGTTGCGCTAGTATAAAATTAATTGCCAAAAGTATGTGTGTGTATGCATTTGTGTGTGTGTGGGGGGTGGGGGTGGGGGGGGGGAGGTTGCATGCGTGCTTGTATGTGTGTGTGCATGAAAAACTGTGTGTGACATGTGAATGCATTCAGGTGCTTGCTTGAGGATGCTTTCAATTCTACATATATATATACCAATTGTTCACAGAATTCACCTTTTTCTTCAATTTCAAAGCACAGAGGGTAGGGGTGAGAGGGAGGTGGGGAAAACAAACACAAGAAACGAAAAAACAGTTAAAAAAAAAGAAGAAAATGATGATTCATGCTCCCTTAATTAATTAAAACCTAACACTAGTATGACTAAATTTGTGCGTGTATGCGCCCGCATGCGAGTGTGTGTGTGTGTGTGTGTGTGTGTGTGTGTGTGTGTGTGTGTGTGTGTGTGTGTGTGTGTGTGTGTGTGTGTGTGTGTGTGTGTGTGTGTGTGCGTGCGTGTGCGTGTGCGTGTGTGTGTGTGCGTGTGTGCGTGCGTGTGCATGTGCGTGTGAGTGCGTGTGAGACTGAGAGAGA
Organism: Phymorhynchus buccinoides; assembly: GCA_017654935.2. Classification (NCBI taxonomy): domain Eukaryota; kingdom Metazoa; phylum Mollusca; class Gastropoda; order Neogastropoda; family Raphitomidae; genus Phymorhynchus; species Phymorhynchus buccinoides. Next base: position 16,528,148 of record CM065696.1, read on the forward strand.
GAGAGAGAGAGAGAGAGAGAGAGAGAGAGAGAGAGAGAGAGAGAGAGAGAGAGAGAGAGAGAGAGAGAGAGAGAGAGAGAGAGAGAGAGAGAGAGAGAGAGAGACAGACAGAGAGACACAGAGACAGAGACATAGACAGACAGAGAGAGGGGGAGAGAGACACACAGACAGACAAAGACAGTCTCTCTCTCTCTCTCTCTCTCTCTCTCTCTCTCTCTCTCTCTCTGTCTCTCCTCTCTCTCTCTCTCCCTCTCTCCTCCTCCCCTCTCTCTCTGTCTGTCTTCTGTCTGTCTGTCCTGTCTGTCTGTCCTAGTCTTCCTAGATTCTGATAGCAGGCAAACAAGCAGGCAAACACAAACTCCATCAAATTTTAAATACTTTTATTCAGTTTTGAATGCAGGTCAATTGATTTTCTTTTAAAAATTGTCCTTGATATAAAGCATAAGATTTGTTCAAATTGTGGTTACCTTTCTTTTTTATTTTGCCTTTGCAACTTGTGTATTATATATTTCTTGTTTATTTATTTATCATACTTGATACGGCTTCAGTTAGCATGGAAGGAAAATAGTTTAACATGTTTGCTAAGCTTAAATATTTTTTGTGCCCGTCTGCAATTCCTTTCACAAAACTAGGTCCTATCTTTTTTTTTCTTCTTTTTTTTAAAACAGATGGAAGATTGCAGCATGACTGCGTGCGCGAACACACGCATGCACAAACGCGAACACACAAGCACGCGCGCGTGCGCGCGCACACGCGCACACGCGCGCGCGCACGCACACGCGCACACGCACACACACACACACACACGCACACACACACACACACACCTGCGAGCGCTAACACGCGCCGTGCCTCTCTAAAATCTAGCTTTAATCAGAGAGATATAGTTGCTTTTCATTCTTGCACATTGTTGCACTTGAAAAATGCATTTAGAACACACACACACACACACACACACACACACACACACACACACACACACACACACACACACACACACACACACACACACACTGTCGACTGTTGTGACATGCTTGTTAAATTATTAAGTTAATTTTCACTTCCGTTTTTTGAAAGTGCTAATGTGGGTGTACCATAGCCGATGACGTTTATCCGAGGCGTGGTTACTGCTACACATATCTATATTGATAAAAACTCGGGACTTTACTGGTGTTACACTGCCTCCGGGCATTGCAGCCAGTATTGTTCCCACCATCTTTGTATTTACAAATGTCCCATATGTGTCTATGACCGAGAGGACGTAAAACGCCATTTTTCTTCTTCTTCTTCACTTCCGTTTTTATAAGGTTTTTTTAAAATTCTTTCTTTTATTATTCAAGCATAACAAGTTGAGAGTGGTGTAATCATGAATTTTTCAGCATTAATAAATTTACTAAACCAGCCATGATAAAATAGCCAGTAACGATTGAATCATGCCATTTCGACTCATAATCCACAACAACAAAACTCTAATTGTCAGCAAAGGGAGACTAGAAGGGGGATACTTGAGAATCGGTACTGGTAGGAGGGGTTGTCTTTACTTTCATTCAATCCAAGGCATTGGGAGAAAACTTGAAAAGAATATACAGTAGCAGAATTCATATTTTATTTCCTCAATTTTTTCATAATTTTACACAACGCGTTGGGTGAGTTACATACTAAATACAATTGAGTCTATAGATTGTGTGTGTGTGTGTGTGTGTGTGTGTGTGTGTGTGTGTGTGTGTGTGTGTGTGTGTGTGTGTGTGTGTGTGTGTGTGTGTGTGTGTGTGTGTGTGTGTGTGTGTGTGTGTGTGTGTGTGTGTGTCTGTGTGTCTGTGGGCGCGTTCATGCGTGCGTGCGTGCGTGCGTGTGTACGTGTATATGCATACGCGGATATGTTCGTATATCGGTGTGAGCGAGCAGGTGTGGTATGCATACAAGTCTCACAGGTTCACATTTTTTACTGTTTCCCCACGTCAACACATGCAGTGACAAGGCCCACTTACGTATCACTGTGTTGGCCATGGGGAAAGAGTGAAAAATGTTCACGTGTACATAACATCTCTAATAGATTACTGGCATCTCACTGTGTTGCCATGGGGAAAAAGTCAAAGATGTGAACACGTATTGAGACCACTAACGACCCAAGATTACTTGCATATCACTGTGTTGCCATGAGGAAAAAGTGAAACATGTTAACG
>CM065696.1:16540330-16562830 GCA_017654935.2 Phymorhynchus buccinoides
TTTTTACCCCGTCTTCCCCTATAACCATTTCGCCGCCAGCCAACTTTCCTTCAAATCCCTTTGGCCGAGAGAGCTGGGAAGAGCCTAGCTGGCCAGAATAGGGCATTTGCCACGAGTGTTCGTTCACTATGCTAGACTACTAATTTGCCCGAGCTCGTTCTGCCCGAGTTGCGCTGACCTCTCTAATTCAACTCTCTAAATTCAACTCAGTGAAATTCAAGGTCACCAGCGCGTGGCAAATGCTCTATTGCAGCTGCCTCCTCTGCTGTCTGGCAGTCATTGTCGGAAACGACAGACGGGCATACAGACACGGGTCAAATCCACACTTTCGCCCGCAAGAGAAGATAATATGATGACGGAAAGAGCCAGCCGCCTGGTTTCGCTCTTTTCTGTCATCAAATGATCTCCCTTACGAGCAAAAATATAAATAGAGACGTTTTGTGTTCCGCTTTCAAAGTTAAAAACAAAAAACAAAAAACGACAACTATCTTTGGCAAAATTGCAGATCAACACCCCTCCTCCATTTCTCGGTTCTTTCTTTTTTTCAATCTTTTACACTGATCACCTAAACCTGTGTCGTTTTCTAAATGTTCACCCATTTACACGATTAAAAAAAACATTCATTCAATAATAGTAGAAGATAAATGGAAAGAACGCAGTGAACCAAGACTGTGACAGAGGTGGTGGGATGGGGGTGGGGTGTTGATCTTCATCTTTACCCTATCTTTTTTAACATATTTATTTAAGTACAGCTGTAATTGCTTTTCAATTGTTGTATAAGACATAGAGTACTGAGGGGGGTTTCGTACCCCTTACGGCATTATCGTAATATGACGTCAATTTGTGGATCTCCAGTTCGCTATTAGAAAAGGTTTTAGATCACCAGCGTCTGTTGAAACGTTTCTGCTTCCACTTCATCACACTGACCCAACCAACGCGCAGACTCGTCAGTACTCTAGGGCCCAACTCTTTTCTTGTTGTACTCCATTTAGAATTGGGGGTACGTTGGGCCATGCGTTTCTCTGTCTGTCCGTTCGCGCGCGTGTGTATGTGTGTGTGTGTGTGTGTGTGTGTGTGTGTGTGTGTGTGTGTGTGTGTGTGTGTGTGTGTGTGTGTGTGTGTGTGTGTGTGTGTGAGAGTATCTGTGTGTGTGTGTGCGTGTGCGTGTGTGTGTGTGTGTGATTATCTGTGTGTGAGTATCTCTGTGTGTGTGTGTGTGTGTGTGTGTGTGTGTGTGTGTGTGTGTGTGTGTGTGAGAGAGAGAGAGAGAGAGAGAGAGAGAGAGAGAGAGAGAGAGAGAGAGAGAGAGAGAGAGAGAGAGAGAGAGAGAGAGAGAGAGTGTGTGCGTGTGTGCGTGTGCGTGTGCGTGTGCGTGTGTGTGCGTGCGTGTTGTGTGCGTGCGCGTGTGTGCGTGCGTGTGTGTGCGTGTGCGTGTGCGTGTGCGTGTGCGTGTGCGTGTGTGTGCGTGTGCGCGCGCGCGCGCGCGCGCGCGTGTGTGTGTGTGTGTGTGTATATGCGTTCCAGTCCATAGCGCCGAAACGACTGAACCGATTGTCATGAAACTTGATACAATGGTTCCGTAGATCTTGCAGTTGCGGCACGCGATATCAGATTTCACAGAATGGGGCAATCCATATCGGCGTATTCTTGTTTTGTGATTATGGTATTCGTTTTCTATCCGTCCCTAGTTTCGGATTTTGTTTTTCTACTCATGACAGTTTCTACTTAACCTTGTTTCTAATAATGCGATATTGCGTGTGAACATTGTGTTGTATGCTGTGACGGCAAGAACAAAATTCGTTGTGGAATTTTGACTAGGATAATAAAGATTGATTGATTGATTGAATGATTGATTGTTAACATTTTTGGCTCTAGGATTGTTGATTGATTGATTGAATGATTTATTGTTGATAACATTTTTGGCTCTAGGATTGGTTGACTGATTGAATGATTGATTGTTGATAACATTTTTGACTATAGGATTGATTGACAGATTGATTGATCGATTGTTGATAACATTTTTGGCTCTAGGATTGATTGACAGATTGATTGTTGATTAAAAAAAATGGCTCTAGGATTGATTGAATGATTGATTGTTGATAACGTGTTTGGCTCTAGGATTGATTGACAGATTGATTGTTGATAACATTTTTGGCTTTCTAGGATTGATTGACAGATTGATTGATTGAATGATTGATTGTTGATAACATTTTTGGCTTTCTAGGATTGATTGACAGATTGATTGATTGAATGATTGATTGTTGATAACATTTTTGGCTTTCTAGGATTGATTGACAGATTGATTGATTGAATGATTGATTGTTGATAACATTTTTGGCTTTCTAGGATTGATTGATTGATTGAATGATTGATTGTTGATAACATTTTGGCTCTCTAGGATTGATTGACAGATTGATTGATTGAATGATTGATTAACATTTTTGGCTCTCTAGGATTGATTGACAGATTGATTGATTGAATGATTGAATGATTGATTGACATTTTTGGCTCTGTCCATATTTCGCCCGTAAGGGAGATTATTTGATGACAGAAAAGAGCGAAACGTCATCTGATTATCTTCTCTTGCGGGCGAAACTGTGGATGTGGGCCATATTTTCATTTGCTATGTAATTAACAAAAACAATTCAACCAGTGGGCCTACACTGTAGGCGGGCTTTCGCTCGCTACTATGAGAGTGTGCATCAAAACACTATCTGAACGATCTTAGCCGGAAAAAGTGCTGTCTCTATAGGGGATTTGAAGAATGAAAATATCACTTTTTCCGTTAAAAAAAAGTAACTAATATTTTCTGTCCCGGATAGTACACTTGACACTTGGAGCGCAAGTGAAGTTATAGTGCGCGTGCACTACAACTGCACTTGTAGAGCTGCAAATGTGCACGAGCTGCACATTTGCACGCGACAGGGCTTCAATTGCCCTTGACACTGAACCAAACAGGAAGTCATTACTGTGATTGTTTTCTTTATCAAGGGGAGAACAGTCATAACAAAATTCGATATGGTAGTTGGTATCTCACCCCCTCCCTCCTTTCCCCTACTTTTTAAAATGTATTCACTAGCAGGCGTGCTGGGGAGACTACGTAAAGACCCACCACGTCACGTGTCAAAATCACGTTTTTTACGTGTTTTTCCTCTTATATAGCTGGTACAAAATATTAAAGACCCACCACGTCACGTGTTGAAATCACGTTTTTCACGTGTTTTACCTCTTATAGCTGGTAAGAAATCTTAAGAAATCCTCCTAGCATAAGAGGGAACGTGACACGTGACGTGGGGGGTCTTTAAGAAATCTTCCAAGCATAAGAGAGAAAGTGACATGGGGGGGGGGGATTAAGAGCAGGAAGGATGACATGGCGGATTAAGAATGTTATTACTTTATAGGCTTCTTTGTACTTGCCACGCACGCCTTATTTACATTACCTGCGTGCCTGTACCCTTCTCTAGTGCATGGACACACGCACGCGTGCGCACAGGCGTACGCACACGTGCACACGCGCGCTCGCTTCCACGCTTCCACACATGTACACACACACACACACACGCACACACACACACGCGCACACGCACACGCACACACACACACACACACGCACACACACACACACACGCACGCGCGCGCGCGCGCGCGCACACACACATGTCTAGATTGTAGTTTGTCATTACTTCACATTTTCTTCCTAAAGGCGATGTTCTCTTATTTTACAACACTCGACGTGAAAATAGACCGACTGACAGACAAGACGCACACACACACACACACACACACACACACGCACGCACGCACGCACGCACACGCGCACACCCGCACACACGCGCGCGCACACACATACACACACACACACACACACACACACACACACACACACACGCACACACGCATATACACACATACACATACACATACACACACACACACATATACACACACACACACACACACACACACACACACACACACACACACACACACACACACACACATACATACATACATACACACACACATGCACGCACAAACACGCATGCAAAAAATGCACGTAAGCGCACACACATGCACACACAACAACAGCGACAACAACAACAACACATGCTTATTTCTGCTGGAAGCAGCGCCAACTTATTCATTTGTGGTGCCATTTTACCCCTTCAAAAACTCAACTCTCTCCTATCTTGCTCTTCCAGCCCCCACCCCCACCCCCTGTTCATTCACCCCCACCACCCACCACCCATTTATTTTGTCTTAAAAGACCACTTTTCCCCTTTTTCCGTTCAGTTGTCACGGGTGGTTCTTGGGTGAGATGTGTACTGGTTTGTATCTTTGTTGTCCTGTTTATGCGTGGGGACATGATTGATTATAATGCATTGTTGTTCATAACTTTGAAGCCCTCAGGGCTGGAAATTGTTTTATATTAACCCTTTCACAGCCAGTCATCTTTGAGCCAACGATGTCCATTTCATTTACTTGGCGACAATATACATTTTGTCTGCAATAATGAGGGATTTCTCTGTGACACATTTAGAATAGGGTCAATCCTTACTGCCCAAATTTAGGAACACAATATCATTGAATAAGAGACCCTTGATTTGAAGGGTTTGAATAACATGGGTGTTAAATCATTGTGGTGCAAAAAATGTGACATTGACGGCGAAAGGGTTGATAAATAACATGAAAATGTATTTCAATCGGTGTTGTTGTTGTTGTAGAGTGACGTTCTCCGGGACACATCATGAACACGCAAGGCGAAGGAGACCAGGCCACCCCACCCCGGCCACTCCAGCCCCAACAAGATGAGGACTACCAGGTGATCATTCAGCCTCATCTCAGAGCCCCTGCTGCCGACGCTGGTGCTGGTGCTGCTGCTGTAGCTTCTGCATCTGACGACGATGGCCACCTCCTCGACTCCTTCGTCGTCCTGCAGTCGGAGCCTGAGGACATACACGTCGGTATTTTAGACGATGAGACGATGGGAGGGAAGGAGAGCTTTTCAGCGGGAGGAGTAGGAGGAATGGGAGTAGGAGGAGGAGTAGGAGGGATGGGAGTAGATGGAGGAATAGCAGCAGGAGGCGCACGCGCGAAACAGCCGCAGCAGCAGCAGCACCGTCCTACGTGGGTAACTTTCGACACTCACGACGAGGATAAAACGAAGCCGGTGCCGCAGCCAGCGAAAGCGCGCGGCGAGGGCGATGGTGGTGATAGGGAGGAAGAAGAAACCTTCCGTCTCCCCCCACCCCCACCCCCACAACCACAGCCACCGTTTTTGCATCCCTTAGGGGGGGCGAAGACCCGCGAAGACGAGGATTCCACAACTGGCAGCAGCGCGGCGGCGGCGGCGGCGGCAACGTCGTCTTCTACTACCACTCAGCAGCCGGAGGGAGCGGGAGGGTCTGGGGCAGGCCACTTCCCTGTGGTGAGGTTCAGCCCCGAGACGCAGGGGGTGTCGATGATGGGAGGATCTGTCGGAGGTGCGGGTGACCCCTTCCCTCCCGGACAGGCCCCCGAGGAGGGGGTTCCTCCCATCCGCACGCGGGACGTGGCGGCGCTAGGCGTGGCCGAAGGGGATGCGCCTCTACGGCGTGAGACCATCACGGTATGTATGTGTGGGTGAATGGGGATGTAGTGTCGATGTGGTGCACGTGTGTGTGTGTGTGTGTGTGTGTGTGTGTGTGTGTGTGTGTGTGTGTGTGTGTGTGTGTGTGTGTGTGTGTGTGTGTGTGTGAGAGAATGTGAGTACGTGTATGGGTGGGATGAGGGGGGGGGGGATGTGTGTGTGTGAGTGTGAGCGTGTATGGGGGATGGGGGGGGGGGGGGGGGGCAAGTGTGTATGTGTATGAGTGTGCGTGTATGGGTAGGATGAGGGTGGGTTAAATGTGTGTGGGGGGGGGGGGGATGAGGGGGGATGTGTGTGTTTGTGTGTGGCGGGTATGATGGGCCTAACTATTTCTTAGTTAAAGGCGCTTAATAGCAGCATGGCGCATGTGCGTACATAATAGACGATTTTCGGAGAACAAAAATATAATGTCTTTTTACCACAAAATCGATTTGTCCCCCGTGAAAAAGTAGGACAACCACAAGGCGTTTGTCCTACCAATTAATGAAAGGTCACTCGCACAAACCGCGAAATTATGTCCCTTGGCTATTTGTGAACATTTCCTATGAGCGACTTAGGACGCGGATTTGACCATCAGAGGGCAATCAAACCACTAGGGGCTTATCACGCGATATTCTTACTTGGGCGTAGTGAGAGAGAGAGAGAGGGGGGGGGGGGAGATGAGCCCCACCCTCTCACTCCTCTCTCTCTCTCTCACTGCGCCCAACCAAGAATATCGCGTGATAAGCCCCTAGTGGTTTGATTGCCGCCTGGCGGTGAAATCCGCGTCCTAAGTTCACCATTGACAGGGAACTGTCTGAGTGATCGATGAAGAAGAAGAAGACGAAGAAGACGAAGAAGAAGAAGACGAAGAAGACGAAGAAGAAGAAGAAGAAGAAGAAGAAGAAGAAGAAGAAGGAACCCAGCGGGTCTTTGTTAACAACTTTGTTTTCAACCCGTTGTGTGCACGGTTCTCTCACCCACCAGAAACTGAAGATCCTCAGCGTGGTTGCCCTCGTCCTCTTCCCGCCCACGGGGATAGCCGCCGTGTTCTACGCCTGGCAGATCCACGGGCAGGTGCAGCGCGGCGTCATGCGCGAGGGCAACATTGACCGGGCCATGCGCTCGGCGCGGCGCGTGCGGATGCTGGTCGCGCTCTCGGGCATCCTGTTCTTTTTGGTGGGGGCCCTCCTGCTGGCCATTCTGGCGAGCAAGCCCCTGCACCACGGTACTCTGAATAGCGGGTACGTGGCTCACGACACTGCGCAGGGCTAAAAGGCCAGACTGGTATGCGATATATTATTACTATTGCAAGCCTGAAGAGTTTGTTTTTTTTGGTTTTTTTTTTTTTGGGTGGGGGGCAATGTCGATGGCTTAGAGTCAAAACGGACGATCTTTAGATAGTCCATTGACTTATTGTTGATGTTATTTCAAAAACTAAGAACTTGTATTAAAAAAAAAGACTGCAAATTTATAAACTTGGGATTATGCTTTTTATATCTGCGCTGTCTCTTTTAGATACAAGTTATTAGTTGTTGCAATGTGTTCAATAATACGTCAATGGACTATCTAAAGATAGTCCGTTTTGAATCTAAGGCATCGAATGTTGATGATTTTGTGCAGGACTGAAAGGAAAGGATGTATTATTATTGGAAGGCTGAACAATTTTTGGGGGCAATATGATTGTTGAGGATTTATGCAAGACTATTAATAATAATGATGTGCAAGACTGCTATGCAATCAGTATACTGCAAGGGTGAAGATTATTGTTTGGACAATGTCGATGGTTTTGTGCAGGTACTGAAAGACAAGGCTGGTATACGATATATTTGCAAGGATGATTTTTTTTAAAAAGGACAATGTCTATGATTTGTACAGGGCTGAAAGGCAAGGATGTATTATTATTGCAAGGCTGAACATGTTGGGGGGCAATATGATTGTCGAGGTTTTATGCAAGACTATTAATAATAATGATATGCAGGACTGCTATGCAATAATTATATTGCAAGGCTGGAGTTTTGGGGCAATGTCGATGATTTGTGCAGTGGTATACGATATATTTGCAAGGATGAAGAGTTTTGGGGGCAATGTCGATGATTTGTGCAGTGGTATACGATATATTTGCAAGTATGAAGATTTGTTTGTGGACAATGTCGATGGGTTTGTGCAGGGCTAAAAGGCAAGGCTGGTATGCAATATATCGCGCTAGGGTGAAGATTATGGGGGCAGTGTCGATGATTTGCTCAAGGCTGATAATACTGATGAGTAAGGCTGATGATGATTTACTCAAGGCTGATAATACTGATGAGTAAGGCTGATGATGATTTGCTCAAGGCTGATAATACTGATGAGTAAGGCTGATGATGATTTGTGGAAGATTAGCGATGTGTGCAAATAATATGTCCGTGCGTGGTAGATGCTTGTGCCTGCAAGTATGGTGATCGTGCAAAGGTTGATGATCGTGCAAAGGTTGATGATCGCGCAAGACTTGTGGCTACATGTATGCATGGATGAAGATGTTCGACCATGTCGATGATTGTGCGACGCTGATGATGTATGCAAGGTTCACGATTTATGCAAGGCTGATGATTTGGGCAAGGGTGATGATTGTGCAATGTTGATGATTTAGCGAGGCTGATGATGAATGCAAGGCTGATGATTTGGGCAAGGGTGATGATTGTGCAAATTGGTGATTTGTGTAAAGTTGATGTATGCAAGGCTGATGTTTCTGCAGACTTAATTGTGTAAGGCTGATGATGAACGTTCAAGGTTGATGATGAGTGTGCGAGGTTGATGATGAGTGTACAAGGCTGATGATGAGTGCGAGGTTGATGATGAGTGTGCGAGGCTGATTATGAGTGTGCAAGCCTGATGGTGAGTGTGCGAGGCTGATGATGAGTGTGCAAGGTTGATGATGAGTGTGCAAAGCTGACACGATGAGTGTGCAAGGTTGATGATGAGTGTGCGAGGCTGATGATGAGTGTGCGAGGTTGATGATGAGTGTGCAAGGTTGATGATGAGTGTGCGAGGTTGATGATGAGTGTGCAAGGCTGACGATGAGTGTGCGAGGTTGATGATGAGTGTGCAAGGGTGACGATGAGTGTGCGAGGCTGACGATGAGTGTGCGAGGTTGATGATGAGTGTGCGAGGTTGATGATGAGTGTGCAAGGCTGACGATGAGTGTGCGAGGTTGATGATGAGTGTGCGAGGTTGATGATGAGTGTGCCAGGCTGACGATGAGTGTGCGAGGTTGATGATGAGTGTGCGAGGTTGATGATGAGTGTGCAAGGCTGATGATGAGTGTGCGAGGTTGATGATGAGTGTGCAAGGCTGACGATGAGTGTGCGAGGCTGATGATGAGTGTGCAAGGCTGACGATGAGTGTGCGAGGCTGATGATGAGTGTGCAAGGCTGACGATGAGTGTGCGAGGTTGATGATGAGTGTGCAAGGCTGATGATGAGTGTGCAAGGCTGACGATGAGTGTGCGAGGCTGATGATGAGTGTGCGAGGCTGACGATGAGTGTGCGAGGTTGATGATGAGTGTGCAAGGCTGACGATGAGTGTGCAAGCCTGATGATGAGTGTGCGAGGTTGATGATGAGTGTGCAATGCTGACGATGAGTGTGTACAAGGCTGACGATGAGTGTGCGAGGTTGATGATGAGTGTGCGAGGTTGATGATGAGTGTGCGAGGTTGATGATGAGTGTGCAAGCCTGATGATGAGCGTGCAAGGCTGACGATGAGTGTGTTTTCAAGGTCACACGTCAAGGTCATAACCTTGACCTTGACCCCCAAAGGCACATTTACAATACCCAGCCAACATTCCCACCTGATTTCATCTTGGGAACTCCATTTTTCCGACCCGCCGATTTTCAGTGTCCAGCGATCTTTTCGACCTTGACCTTGACCTTGATTGGTCAACAATATTCGGAAGGAGCATAAGCCAAACCACCTTCATACCAAGTTTCAACATCTTATGTTGACTGGTGCCTGCGATGGCTAAATTTTTTTTTCAGTGTTCAAGGTCATACGTCAAGGTCATGACCTTGACCTGGACATCAAAAGACACATCTACAGTACCTAGCCTACATGCACATCAAGTCTCATCTTCCTATCCTTATTCCTTCATGGTGATATGATATCTTGGGAACTCCACTTTTCCGACCCCCCGATTTTCAGGCTCCAACGATCTCCTTGACCGTGACCTTGACGTTGATTGGTCAACAATATTCGGAAGGAACCTAAGCCAAACCACCTTCATACCAAGTTTCAACATTATATGTTGACTGGTGCCCGAGATATGCCTAAAAATAGATTTTCAGTTTTCAAGGTCATACATCAAGGTCATGACCTTGACCTTGACACTAAAAGGCACATCTACAGTACCTAGACTACATGCACATCAAGTTTCATTTTCCTATCTTTATTCCTTCATGGTGATATGCTGTTAACAAACACACACACACACACACACACACACACACACTCTTACACAACAAAAACAATATCACCTTCGCTCCGTAAGCTCCGCGGGTGATAAGTAGAGCAATAGCAAGCTCCAAGTTTATACCGTGCTCCTTAAATTTGTTTGCTGTTCGCTCTTGCTTTGATAGCGTAACATTATCTTTCAAGTTTTGAAAACTGTGGGATTTAAGAATGAAAGAGAAAAAGAAAGAAAGAAAGAAAGAGTGGTTGAACAGAACTTAGGAAAAAACAAACAAACTGATGCGCATTTAATGCACTTAGACTTGTCACAGACAATCTACTCTCCCTCGCCTTCATTATATTTTGTTTTGTTCACACAAATGGAAAAGCTCTTCTACATCTGCGTTGCTTGAATTGTTTTTGTTTTGTTGACAAATTAATAATGTTATTTTTGAAATATTATTTTCAGGTGAATGTCAAATGCTATGCTTCATCCCCCACCCCCACCCCCACCCCGTTTTCCTTTATATTTCGTATTTATGTGTTGTGTCTCACACAGTCAAGTATCCATGCCCTGTGAATGTTCAACTCGTAAACCAAGGGAGAGAACCGCTACTTTTACTTTACCTAAACGAAGTTGTCTCGCTTTTATTACATCAGCCTGAGTTTTTGTTTAAAGGAGAGAGAGAGTGTGAGTGTATGCGTGATTTTGTGACTGACTTCTTTAACCTTACCTATGAATCTAGGGTTGCTTTGCGTGGATTGTTTGCCTAGAAACAGATCCGAGATTCTGAGTTGTCTCGCTTGTATTACATCATCCTGGGTTTGTTTAGAGAGAGAGAGAGAGAGAGAGAGAGAGAGAGAGAGAGAGAGAGAGAAGAGAGAGAGAGAGAGAGAGACTGTGTATGTGTTTGTGACTGACTTCTTTAACCTTACCTATGAATCTAGGGTTGCTTTGCGTGGATTGTTTGCCTAGAAACAGATCCGAGATTCTGAGTTGTCTCGCTTGTATTAGGCCTACATCATCCTGGGTTTGTTTAATGAGAGAGAGAGAGAGAGAGAGAGAGAGAGAGAGAGAGAGAGAGAGAGAGAGAGAGAGAGAGAGAGAGACACTGTGTATGTGTGTGTGACTGACTTCTTTAACCCTACCTATGAATCTTGGGTGGCTTTGCATGGATATTGCCTAGAAACAGATCCGAGATTCTGAGGTATGATTTTGCTCAAGTATTATTATCCTCGTGGCATTAAATAAACATGGGTGCAACTTTTCCTGGTATACAAGGATTTCCTGTTTTTGAATTTTACCAGAAAAGGAAGTTACTTTTTTTAAATTTGTGAAACAAGATCTTTGTGTGTCTACTGTATTTTTCAAACACTTTAAAATAAGCATTTGTATAAATTGTGGGAAAAGCAAACTAAATACCTTCATAAATCAATTTTTGCTTCAGCTGCAGGGGGGCATTAATAATAATAATAATAATAATAATACTGGTTATTTATAGAGCGCTTAACTCCCTTTGCAGGGTGCTCAAAGCGCTGAACAAAGGCCTAAACACTAACATACAGATAATACACATTAAAGACAAGCCAAGAATAATCAACATGAAGACAAGTATCAATGAATATAAACATTACAAAATAAGTGAGACTGTTCATACAAAATACATGTATTAATCTCTCTCGCCCTCCTCCCCCCCCCTCCCCCCCCCCCCCCCCTCCCCCCCCCCCCACACGCACGTGCGCACGTACACACGCACACGCACGCACACGCACGCACGCACGCACGCACACACACACACACACGCACACACGCACACACACACACACACACACACACACACACACACACACACACACACACACACATACTGCAGGGTAATATCATCAAGGACTACGTGGATTAGAGGTGAGAGTATGAGGTTTCAAAAAGATGAGTTTTCAGAGAAGCTTTGAAAGACTGAACAGAGGAAGAGTGGCGAACACTGTGTGGTAAGCTATTCCAGACCGAGGGAGCAGAGTACGAGAAAGAAGATTCACCGAAGGATTTAGTTTTAATACGGGGAGTGGAGAGCAGGCATGAGTCGGAGGACGATCTGACATGCATTACCCCTGGACCCAGTTTTTTTTTAAATTTTGTGTAGATACACCTATGACTAAAACAAGGAGCAAAAAATGTGTTCACATCCCATTCCCAACCTGAAAACCCATCTATTCTCTGAACACTACGGTCCACCATGATCGGATTGTGAGAATGAAAGCGTGTGCGGATGAGGAATGGCATGGGAAAGGTGGGAGACAGAAAGTGTGTGTGTGCATGCGCGCGCTGCCATGTGCTTATGCATGTGTGTGGGGATGTGTGTGTGTGTGTGTGTGTTTGTGTCTGTGTGTATGTATGTATGCACGTATGTATGTATGCATGTACTGTATGTATGTGTGCATGCGCATGTAAATGATATGCTATGTTCGTCAGTGTGTGTGCTTGTGTGCGTGCGAGTATGGGTATTGATGTGATTTGGTTAAATGTATTTTTTGTAAAGCGCCATGAGCAGCTAGCCTGGAATGTGCGCTATATAAGTTTTCTTTATTATTATTATTATTATTATTACTATTATTATTATTATTATTCGATCCGTGCTTACTCCGTCAGTACTTGCATGCATCAAGAAACGGGGAAAAAAAATCTGATTCATAATAAATATTTGAAAACAGAAGTATGAATTTTAAAAAGGGTGTGAGTATACTGTCTTGCTGTGAGACAATTATCCATTTTTGTGTATGCCCTTCGTACATTTGTGCATCATTTTTTCTGTGAGATTACCTTATGATTACCGGAACACATTTTCGGACAGTTCATGTAAGGAAGCTCTGTTAGTGTAGAGTGGCACAGTGGTAGCACGTTCGCTTCGTGTCAAGTAAACCCGAGTTCGAACCTGGGTACAGGGGATGTTTCCTCTCACTTTGCACTAGGCCTTACGGTCTGAACGTGGAGTCTTTCGGATGAGACGATAAACCGGGGTCCCGTTAAACCCAATGGCAACGAAAACGTTGTCACTTGGTCAAAATTTACCCACCTTGAATTTTCCTTCCTCATCAGTCACACAAAACTCGCATGCAAACAAAACAAAACAAAAAGTTCGGTGGCGCGCCTCTGGCTGCGACGCGCTCTCCAGGTTGGAGCAACCCGAATTTCACAGAGACGCCTCTGTGACTATAAAGTATTTAATACCTAATACCTAAAATTGTTCCACGATTGTTTTCTGAGTAGGCCTATATTACGTGTGCAGGCCTAAACTGTCTGCTGACATTGTTCCACTTGAAGTTATTTTTAAGATTTGATATGTGTTCTTCTTGTTCTTCTTGTTCTTCTTGTTATTCTTGTTCTTCTTGTTCTTCTTCTCCTTCTTCTTCTTCTTCTTCTTCTTCTTCTTCTTCTTCTTCTTCTTCTTCTTCTTCGATCGCTCAGACAGTTTCCTGTCAATTATGAGCGCAGATGCGTTCTGCTGCCGTTATGCGCCTAACTAACGAAAGAGTTAGGCCCAGCAAGTCCGACTGCGGCTGGAAGAAATCTTCTTGAAAGTATTTATTGAAAACTACAAAAATGCAGGAGAATAGTAGATGACTGTAAGCAAAGGGGAAAGGCAGAGTCAAAGAGAGTGACAGATTAGAGGAAGTTACAAGCCCAGAACTTCCAGAAGGTGGGGGAACTATTTATTACAAACAACAACTAAGAGTACCTACAGGCATTTTGTCTAAAAAGATTTTTGGTGATTTTTAAAAACACTTTCATACATGCATGTTGGGTTTTTTTGGACAGATTGTTCAACATTTGTTAATATTTCAGATTTCATACGTGTGTGATATCCTAAAAACGATTGTTCCGTGATTGGTTCAGTTTTGAGATTTCAAAAGCGTATGCTGTGTTGAGAGATTTTCCAATGTGTATTCGTTTTGTTGTTGGCGTTGTTTTTTTTCAAATTTCACGCGGGTATTCTGTCTAAACCAAGTTATTATTCTACGAGTTGTTCAGGAGTTGAGATTTCGTATTACGTGCATGCTGTTTTCAGAGATTGTTCTACGATTGTTCATTTTCGCGGGTGCATGCGTGTATGTTGTCAGAAGAGATCGTCCTAACATTTACTGACTTTTGGATGTGTGTGTGTGTGCGTGTGCGTGTGCGTGTGCGTGCGTGTGTGTGCGTGTGCGTGTGCGTGTGCGTGCGTGCGTGCGTGTGTGCGTGCGTGCGTGTGTGCGTGCGTGCGTGCGTGTGCTCGTGTGCGCGCGCGCGTGTGTGTGTGTGCGTGCGTGCGTGCGTGCGTGTGCGCGCGCTTTCTTATGAAATATTTATATAACTTTTGTCGTTTGAGATTTCATTGTTTGCGTCTTGAGATATTATTTCACGATTTCTTTCTGCGATACATGTATTATATCACGATACATGCTGACTTACTTTTTTCACATTTGTTTGCAATATGTACTTTTTTTTTCGTCCAAATCTATGTATGTTACTTTGTTTATTGACATGTTTTTGCTGTTTACGTACTTACACGTGCATGCTGGATTTTTTCGATTTAAAATTACAAAGTGTTGATTGTTCTTTTCAACATGAAATGATGCGCCTTTTGACATAATGACAAAATAATGGTATGATAATTCGTTTAAGATCATTAATATTATTTCAAACCCCCATTGTCCATTGGCTTCATTGGATACTTATAGAGGATGGAATTTGCCATATTATCTACTTCGACATGAATGACTTGACTTCGAATGTGTGCACATGCGAAAATAATTCGCAGTTTCTTCTTCTTCTTCTTCTTCTTCTCATTCCAACAGTTTTATATATCCCGGTATTCCCCGAAGACGGAGTGTGGCTGCTCACGTGGCGGGGTAATAAAAACAACGGTCACACACACACACGTAATGTTTTCATCCGTAGCTGATGCACTTGTACCATAGTGTTCAAGTGCTTCCGCTGTAGGGATGATCCCTGGAGTCTTATAGCCAGGGTAAGTCAACAACAACATAAGTATATCCCGGTAGCAAAAATGATTATGCGTGAAGACAGATGTACTGTCCCCATTCATAAACGAAGGGTTTATCATTTTATGAATTCGCATTTTTCAAGTTTTATATATATTGTTTTTCTCTCTCAATTTTGTATCCAGCCGTGTGCTATGCGTTTTGTGCGAGTGTGTGCGTGTGCGTGTGCGTGCGCGTGTGTGTGTGTGCGTGTGAGAGCGTGCCTGTGTGTGTCTGCGCATGCATGCGTGCGTTCTTACGCGTGTGTGGAAACATGTCGAACAAATTAATCCTTTCGAACTTTCAGCTAAAGCAGATTTCCATTCGCCCGTTTTGGATTGCTCGTTTGTTTTCGCAAGCTACTGATATGACGCAATAATATCAAAACCGCCGAAAGTTAATTTACACCAATTAAATTCACTTGAATTCCATTAACTCATTCGCATCGCAATGATGTTGAATTATTGAAACAAAACTCACAAATCGCTCCAGCCATACACGGCAGCAAAACGGACATAAACAAAAGGAGAAATGAAAGAAGACTAGGGGAAGACGGGGTAAAAAGCGCATGGGCGGGTAAGAAGCCCACCCCAATTATCTCACGAAATGAAGCAAATTTCAGTCTCATTTTGCCCATGAGACGAGCGTTAATGTCTAGCATTCGTCTCATGGGCAAATTTGACTGAAATGTTCTTTAGTTCATGAGATAATTGGGGTGGGCTTCTTACCCGCCCATGCGCTTTTTACCCCGTCTTCCCCTACAGCTTTTCACTTCAGGTTTTGACATAGAGAAGTGATAGATCAATCTTTTTTATATTAGACTTTATATAGAAAAAAACTCTCTACAGCAATTAGTTTCTCCACTTCAAACCACTACAAACGCCTAGTAAGAGGCAAAAGTGTGGTCTAAAGGGAGCGAAGCGAGTTTAGAAGTGATCAAAGTGTGGTGTGCACACAGATTTACTTCCCTTGAAACAAATTCATCAAATTGGCAGCTTTATATTAATTCCGGCCATATATGGGTGGAACGACTTGGATTCCATGAGCGTTGTGTTTTGAACTACCCAGCTTCTTTGATAATGGTCGATCTATTTTTCCTTTCCCAGTACCCAGAAGATTTAAGAAGAAAATGAGTTTCGCAATATGTGTGTGGAGAGGCCTCGGCTCCAGCGGTAATCTCTTTCATTCATGTTTGAAATAGGATTCGCTCAGTTACTCGGGTCAGTTCTGGAATAGCGCTTGAAATGTAGACACTACATGCTATTATGAGAACGTGTTTTTGTTGTGTGTATGATGTACTGTGCTGTATAACTAAAGCACTTATGATACACGTTGTTTCTCTGTACACGTTAAGATTATTCACAAAAATATCTATTTCCCCATGGCAGCACAGTGTTTGGGCACTAATAATATGGCTTACAACTCACTGTGTTGCCATGGGGAAATAGTAATGCTTTGTGAATATTGTTAACGTGTACACAGACCTTTAGCAATGCTTTATTTATTAAAATATTGTAAAGAAAGTTTATTTGCGACGAAACCCCAATTCCATGTTTCAAGCGTTGGCTCTTGTGATAATTTTCGTTCTCGGGATTTTGACATGAATTTTGTGTTCTTAACATTCTTCATGTATGTGCTTAATTGTTTTTTGAAGACTGGAAGAACTTAATTAATGTGTCTGTACCGTATGATTCAGATGAGTATTATTATTTCTAAAAGTCTGGATCGTGAGGATTAAATCCTGTCTGTGTGGAAAATAAGTATACCTGTTGAAAGCAATTAATCCAGAATAGTCTGTCTCTGTGTGTCCCCAATTCCGAATCTAAGCGTCCCCGACTCGATGTGTCCCCGTCTATATGAGTGCCCATCTTATGCCCTTCCTCTTTATTGTTTATCCTAACCTAACACTATCCCTAACTATCCCTAACCCAGACATTAACCTTACCCCCTAACCCTAACCCTTATCTGAGAGGACTCAGAAAGGGGGGCACACAAGAAACGGGGGCACAATGAGGGTAACATATAGAGACGGGGACACAATGAAGGTGACACACAGAGACGGGGGCACAATGAGGGTGACGCATAGAGACGGGGGCACAATGATGTTGACACATAGAGACGGGGGCATAATGAGGATGACACATAGAGACGGGGGCACAATGAGGGTGACACATAGAGACGGGGGCACAGTGAGGGTGACACATAGAGACGGGGGCACAATGAGGGTGACACATAGAGACGGGGGCACAATGAGGGTGACACATAGAGACGGGGGCACAGTGAGGGTGACGCAAAGAGACGGGGGCACAGTGAGGGTGACACATAGAGACGGGGACACAATGAGGGTGACACATAGAGACGGGGGCACAATGAGGGTGACACATAGAGACAGGGGCACAATGAGGGTGACACATAGAGACGGGGGCACAAGTGAGGGTCACGCAAAGAGACGGGGGCACAGTGAGGGTGACACATAGAGACGGGGACACAATGAGGGTGACACATAGAGACAGGGGACACAATGATGAGGGTGACACATAGAGACAGGGACACAATGAGGGTGACACATAGAGACGGGGACACAATGAGGGTGACACATAGAGACAGGGACACAATGAGGGGTGACACATAGAGACAGGGACACAATGAGGGTGACACATAGAGACAGGGACACAATGAGGGGTGACACATAGAGACAGGGACACAATGAGGGTGACACATAGAGACAGGGACACAATGAGGGGGGACACATAGAGACGGGGGCACAATGAGGGGGGACACATAGAGACGGGGGCACAATGAGGGTGACACATAGAGACGGGGGCACAATGAGGGGGACACATAGAGATCGGGCGAGTCAGTATGATCGACACATTCGTGTATGGTAGCCGTTTGTGTGCTATTTGTTGTCTAAGGTTGGTGTGTGTGTGTGTGTGCATGCGTGCGCGTGTGTGTCTGTGCGCGTGCGGGCATGTGTGTGTGCGTGTGCGCGTGCGTGTGTGGGTTATAAACTACATTTGGAATCACGAGGAATGAAGCAAGACTGTTCCTACAATCATGTTCAAGGGTGTTCATGCTGTTTGTGTACGAATCTATGATGTTGATACTCTGACTGATTCGTTTCTTTTGTTTATGGCTTCTGACGGATATGCCTTTCGATTGATATTAAAATTTTGCGAATTATATTTCATCCATGCGTTGTCCTGATCTGTTTAACCCTTTCACCGCCAAAGTCGCATTTTAGCACCACAGTGATTTAACACCTATGTCACTAAAAGGCATCAAATTGGGGTCTATTATCCAAAGACCCTGTTGTCTTAGTTTTGGGAAGTAAGGATAGGCCTTATTTTATATATGTCACAGAAGAATCCCCAACACTGCAGATGGATTTTGTTCTCTACCCAGGTAACTGTAATGGAATTTTTGGCTGAAATATGGCTGGCGGTGAAAGGGTTAAGAAGAGTGGGGGTGTGTTTGTGCGTACGTTCGTGTATGCGTGTGTGTGCGTGTGCGTGCGTGTGCGCGTGCGCTTGTTGTGGTGTGGGTGTGCGCATGCGCGCGCCTGTGTGTGTTCGCGTGTGTGTGTGCGTGTGTTCTTTCCACATTTCCTTGGTTGTTAGTGAAATTGGTCTGACGTTTCTATCCAACTCTGAGAAAATGCGAATGTCAAAAACAGTTATAAGGGAAGAAAGAAACAAAGAAATAGCTTCATGAGAGAGAGAGAGAGAGAGAGAGAGAGAGAGAGAGAGAGAGAGAGAGAGAGAGGGGGGGGGCAGATAGAGAGAGAGAGAGAGAGAGAGAGAGAGAGAGAGAGAGAGAGAGAAGGTAACCGTAAGGTTTAAAGACTCAAATTGTGTACTCTTTAGTGGAATCTCAAGACAACTCCAAACTGATCTCCAAGCTATGCTCTTCTAATTCCAGAACAAATTAGCTTTAAAAACCTTCGAACTATTATTACACAAGGCTGCTAAAAGATTTTGTTTGTTTGTTTTGTTGTTGTTTTTAAACTAGTATTTCCCCTGTGGACATGTTTGTGCATCACTTAGCTGGGCAATTTTGGAGAAGGTGCATAATAATTATTTTTCGTTTTTTTGTTACTAGGTTTTTTTTTTTTTTGGTTTTTTGGTTTTTTGTAGGCACCCTTGTCTCACTCTTTATTTCTGTCTTAGTTCGCCCCTCTCTCTCTCTCTCTCTCTCTCTCTCTCTCTCTCTCTCTCTCTCTCTCTCTCTCTCTCTCTCTCTCTCTCTCTCTCTCTCTCTCTCTCTCTCTCGCTCTTTTCTCTCTCTCTCTGTCTGTCTGTCTGTCTCTCTCTCTAGAATGAACAATGGTGTTTCACGTCCTCTCGGTCTGGAACAGACACATATGGGACATTTGTAGATGCAAAGATGGCGGGAACAATACTGGAGGCAATACCCAGTAAAGTCCCGATTATTTTTAACAATACAGATAGGTGTAGCAGTAACCACGCCTAGGTTAAACCTCATCGGCTATGGTACCACCACAGTCTTTGAAATGTTCTCTCTCTCTCTCTCTCTCTCTCTCTCTCTCTCTCTCTCTCTCTCTCTCTCTCTCTCTCTCTCTCTCTCTCTCTCTGTCTGTCTGTCTCTCTGTCTGTCTCTCTCTCTCTCTCTCTCTCTCTCTCTCTCTCTCTCTCTCTCTCTCTCTCTCTCTCTCTCTCTCTCTCTCTCTCTCTCTCTGGGTTGGTTTATTTTGTTAACCCTTTCACCGCCAATGTCGCATTTATGCGCCACAATGGTTTAACACCCATGTCCCTAAAAGGCATCAAAGGGCCTGTTATCCCCAAACCACAATTTATTTTCTTCATTTTGGGAGGTAAGGAAACACCTAATGTTATGCTTGTCATGGAGGTATTCCCAATATTGCATATATTTGTTTTTGTCTTTATCCAGTTAAGTTCAATGGTATTTTTTGGCTGAAAAACAGCTGGCGGCGAAAGGGTTAAAGCGTTTCAGATGAGAGATAGATGAACATTAATAAAATAAATTAAAGTGATGCAGCACAGGAAAACCAGGCTAATGTCGTAAATGATCACTTTTGACTTATTCATATTTTCAGAAAGGCCAGAGACAACACATTAACAGGAAAAAAACAGAATTCATCTATCTCTAATAGTTTATTTTGAACAATTTTTCAATCAATCAAATATCTCTCTCTTTCTCTCTTTCTCTCTTTCTTTCTCTCTCTTGTGGCTGGCCGACTTTAGCTGGGTATTCGCGTACTGCATCAGTGTAAGTGAAATATCTTACCCTTCCATTGATTTGTGTTGGTGTTTAAACTGTTTGCATTCCTGTTGTTTTTGCGACAATGTTGTTTACCCTTTGCCTCTCCCCCCCTCTCCCCTCCAATTATTGAAATGTGTTTTGATGTGAAAAATGTCAACTCATGATATGGGCCAAGGATTAAACCATTCGCGTTCGCATTCTCTCTCTCTCTCTCTCTCTCTCTCTCTCTCTCTCTCAAGCACAGACACACACAATCACATAGATGAGCAAGGGCACATACACATCCATGTAAGCACAAGCAAGCACACACACACACACACACACACATACACACACACACACACACAGACAGAGCAAAAGTCACACAACACAGTTTTGACAGCATACAAGCAGCGTCTTTTATTTCATTCAAAAAACAGCCAATCACAACGTATTATTATTTTTTTTTGTTAAACGAAAACAAAAAAAGCAACAGATGGACACCAAAATTGAAAACGATTGTTAATTTAAAACAATTCACAAACACAAAGGACACGAGAAAAACAATCGCAACATCGAATAAAGAAGAAAAGCCAGTAAAGAAAAAAAAACAATCAAGAAGAATAACTCTCTGTTTGATGCACAGAATAATCGACACCACTCATCATCAGAAGTTAGTTCCCTTACATCGCTTTGCTCCTTGCATTAACACACACCTGTTGGTCTTAAATACTAGCACAATCATGCTTATGTCAGTGATCTTTTTTTCTTGCTTCATTTATGTTTCATGTTTGGGTATAACAATAGGCCTATATTATTTCATAGACGAAGAAACGTTAAGCTAATAAATAGTGTCCTTTTTGATAAAGTCGCGTCGTTTTTTTTGGTGGTAAATAGCATTGCAAAACTGCAAACCGGTACAGATATGATTCAGTGCGTGCACTGGTGTTCATAAGTCAACTGAAATCTGGCCACGTTTGAATTTGGGGGTGATTTTCATTTTCGTTTTGGAGACAAACCCGAACCAGAACGGCTGACATTTGTTTTAAAATTCCTTATTTACATAAGTTATCGGAATCCAGAAAATATTCAGCTTAAGATTGACCGCAGTTAAGAGCGTATGCGTTCTGAAATTGTCTCAGTAAAAAAAACCCCAAAAACCCAACAACAACAATTTCTTCTACGCAAACGAATCCCTGGCAGCGCTAGTATCCCTAACAAACCCCAGAGAAAGAAGAATCAAACAATGGGAAATCAAACAATTCAATGGAAAAGTATTAATCCGCCGGTGTCCTATATAATACTGTCGCCGTGGGATCGTGTCGCAGCGATAGCATTTCACGTGAAATACTGTTGCAGCGATATTATTTTCTGAAAAAAAATGTCACGACAAATTTTCACGAAAAATGTCCTATAAAATATTGTCTCATGCCTTAAAATACTGTCGCTCCACATTTTGCGACAGTGTTTTGCGACAGGACACTGTTAAATATTGTAGTCAGTAAATACTGTCGCTTGCGACACATTTCCACGTGAAATGTTGCTGCTAGAGTTAATATTTTCTGTGAAATATGGTCGTAGCGTTTTGGCAGCAGTATTTCACAGTATGACGTGAAATGCTGTCGCTGCGACACGATTTTATTTTTAGGTAGCGACGCCATTTTATGGACATTTCTTGTGAAATCCTGTCGCGCTTTTTTTATAAAATAATGTCGCTCAGCGACACTTTTTCACGAATAAGCTGCAGTATTTCCCAGGAAATACTGTCGCTGCGACACAATTTTATGAGCGACAGTATTATATACGACACCGGCACGTTCTCATTCTGCAGTACCCCGTTTGCACCCTTTACTTCAACTAACAGCCTCGGCTCCTTGAGAAACAAAACGGACGACGGTAATGATCCTAAACTGACATCAGCAAAATTCCAAAATGGAAGAAGAAGAAGAAGAAGAAGAATACTGGAAGGTCTGCAAGAGCCTGCAGTTCCAATCAAACCAAAAGTTGAAAGCAAGGACTCCTCCCCATCAGGTTGCCGCTAGTGATGACGGATGATACGTCCGTCAACAGACCAACACCTGGGGTTAAAACAAATTCATAGGATTTTTTTTTAATAAAAAGGACTAAAAGAAAAAGAAACAGGCAGACTCCCAAAATCACAAACGGTCGCGATCCTCCCAGACTGCCCCATTTGGTCCAGAGAGAAACAAGGGGGGTGGGGTGGGA
>CM065696.1:16577830-16580330 GCA_017654935.2 Phymorhynchus buccinoides
AAGTGCAGAGAGCACACGCTGAACGTGGAACACTTCATTTGGCAAGAATGAAGATTGTTTGTGTTCAGTGATCAGCGTTGGAGCTTCTAGCGAGTGTCTAGGGGGGGGGGGGGGGAGGGGGGGGCGAGGAGAGAGAGAACGAACGAACGAACGAAAAAAAAATTTTATTGAGCGAAAGCGGGAATAAGCACAATAACGGGCTTTTTGTTTTCCCATCCGGCCCTCCGGAACAAAAAGAAAATGTTAAATTAAAAAAATGCCAATAGAAAAAAAAAAACATCGCAAAATACGCAAAAAAAAACTTGTGGCTTAAATTAAGGTCGTAAACGGACGCACCGTGCAAGGCATTTAAATAAGATAAATTACATCAATTAAAGAGAGAGATACTGAGACAAGGACAGCACAGACAGACTGACAGACAGAGATGTGATAGAGAGAGGGAGGTCGAAAAAAAATAAAAGATGGAAGAAATGAAGTAATATATGCAGGAAAAATAATGCATAGCTAATACAATGTACATATAAGAAGACTTAACACCATAAGCATGCATTATAACAAATGAGAGATTTGGGAAAAAGATACAAAGTAAACATACTTGGATATTATGAGCTAGGAGCATTCGTTCATGAGTATTTGATTATATCCTATTTTGGAATCTGTTTAGACACACATGAACGTGTGTGTGTGTGTGTGCGTGGAGAGAGAGAGAGGAGAAGAGAGAGAGAGAGAGAGAGATAGGAGAGAGAGAGAGATAGTACATATCTGAATGAAAAAAACACAACAAATCCTTCGTAAGTTCTAATTTTACTCCAAGCTTTCGAGGAGGTAACCCCTCTTTTTCAAGGTACAGAACTGACAAAGGTAGATACACCACGTAAAAAAGACTTATATATTTATATAAACGTACAAGAATTGTCAAGAAGAAAAAAACAAACACACCATTAAATTTTCCTCTATATATATATAGTTTGATTTGATAAAAAAATTGATTTGTGTCCAATATCTTTAGTTTGTGAGCCTAAGAAAGAAACTGAATAACGTTAATTTTAACTTTACGAATTTATTCTGTTGTTCTGCAACAGAAGAACACAATGTGCTGATTTACTTTTTTTTCTCCCAATGGGGGAGATAGACAATGCCAATGCAAAGACAGCTGGATTTTTTCATCTTTGAAAAAGATTCTTCAGTCTGCATATCGGCCTGCAAAGAATGTCCACAATGAACATTCAAACTGAGCTAGAAAACTTTCTCCAAGAGAATGGTTGTTCTCTTTGTACCAGATTGAAAGTCCACAATAAAAGCAAAGACAGCACTTTATTAAAAAGAAATGGTAAAAAATCTTCTGTAATATAATATAAAAATAATAATGTTCTAAAATACAATCCCTCGAAGAGAGTAGAAGAGATGTGATGCCATGTTGGTGGATCCAGTGAAGGATTCAATAAGGGAGGTCATATATTTAAAAAACGATATTTAAGAATTGAAGAAGAAACAAACAACCGCACCATTAAACTTTCCTCTTATATAAAATAGTTTGCTTGAAAAAAAACTTGTTTTGTGTCAAATATTTAAGTTTGTGAAGCCTAAGAAAGAAACTAAAATAACTTTAATTTTAACTAAATTACAATTTAGTCAATATAAATTTCTGAAAAGAATAATAAGAAAATAATGTGCTGATTTACTTTTTCCTGATAGACAATGCCTATGCAAAGACAGCTGTTTCGTCTTTGAGAAAGACTCTTCAGTCTGCATATCGGCCTGCAAAGTATGTACACAGTGAACATTCAAACTGAGCTAGAAGACATTCTACAAGAGAAAGGTTGTCCTCTTTGCACCAGATTGAAAGTCCACAATAAAAGCAAACAAGCACTTAATTAAAAAGAAATGGTAACAATCTTGTGTAAAATAACAAAAAATAATAATGTTCTAAAGTTACAATCCCTCGAAGAGAGTAGATAAAAGATATATAATATATTAGATAATATAGTTCCAGTGAATAATATATATATATATATATAATATATATCATACTCTCTCTCTCTCTCTCTCATCTCGCTCTCTCTCTCTCTTCCAAGTCTCTCTCCTCTCTCTCTCTCTCAATCTCTCTCTATCTCTCTCTCTCTCTATACTCTCACAGCAGAACAAAAAAAGGAAAACTAACTAAGAAAGAAAGAATGTAGACTATTCCCATATATATATATATATCTATATATATAGAATATATATATATATATATCATATATATAGGAGAGAGCGGAGAGAGAGAGAGAGAGAATTTGAGAGAGAGAGAGAGGAAGAGAGAGAGAGAGAGAGAGAGAGAGAGAGAGAGCATGCGAGAGAGAGAGAGAGAGAGAGAGACGAGAGAGAGACGAGAGAGAGAGAGAGACGAGAGAGAACGAGAGTATGAGAGATAGAGAGAGACAGAGGAGAGAGAGAGAGAGATCACACACCCCAACTGTAGGCCTAAGGAACCATTGTACCATGTTTCGTTACAATAGGT
>CM065696.1:16590330-16595330 GCA_017654935.2 Phymorhynchus buccinoides
GATGAAAGATGCAGTAAGTAAAAGTGAATCTAATAATAATAATAATATAATAATAATAATAATAATAATGATACTACTACTAATAATAATAATAGTATATTTACATAGCGCTGTACCCCAAATGAGCCCAAAGCGCTTTACAATCGAATATTAATCAACAAGTAGACAACAAAATAGTGTTTAAGAATGACACAAACCAGCAACAACGCATATATGCATATATATACAAAGCAACCCTTCTCTCTCTCTCTCTCTCTCTCTCTCTCTCTCTCTCTCTCTCTCTCTCTCTCTCTCTCTCTCTCTCTCTCTCTCTCTCTCTCCCTCTCTCTCTCTCTCTCTCTCTCTCTCTCTCTCTCTCTCTCTCTCTCTCTCTCTCTCTCTCTCTCTCTCTCTCTCTCTCCCCCCCCCCCCTCTCTCTCTCTCTCTCTCTCTCTCTCTCTCTCTCTCTCTCTCTCTCTCTCTCTCTCTCTCTCTCTCTCACACACCAATATCAAACATTCCAAAGGTATAGAGTTAGGCTATAACAAGATTCAGCAAAACCTTAGCTATAACACGGACACGCATAGACATACCATCTCAATCCCTAAAAAACACACCCAACCAAGTACTATGATTCTTACAAGAAAATTCAGTTGATAAATATCAACTAAAGGAGGCCAAACAGTTGTTAACATTATGTAGAAGAGTGTATTGCACTTCAAATGTGTATGGACATGTATGTCTTTTCAAAATATCTTCAAAGTGATGCAGTTGGCTACTTTAGAAAAGAAGAAGAAAACATTTATATAAAATATGAACGTGTCATGAAATACGTTCGTCATCGACCGCTCAGACAAGAACAAAAAAGAAGTTCAACACAGTAAAGTGCTGAAAATGACGGTTTAGTTCTGTAAGCAGATGAGATTCGTCTTCCAAAGTATTTGTGATCCTAATGTTGTCATGAAGCTGAAAGAAACCAGACTTCGACTTTTGAGATAGAGAGTTATGAACACAAAGAGAGTAGGGTAGGCTCTGTCTCAGCCTACAGTTGTGTGAATAAAACTGAAAAGAACCAACTTGGCTTATATTCATCTTTCACTGTCAACTGATTGTGTCCGTCTGCTAACCTTTGTACTAGGCCTAGGCCTACAGGGACTGACCCTGCTTCCATAGCTCAACACCACAGCACAAAGAGAGTCGCATCACTAAGCCTACCTAACGGTTTTGGTCAGTTGCTAGGCTAACGCATATTCATGAGTCTCTCAATGGTAGTGTGTGCATCAATGAAAAAGAAAGGGAGGGGGAGGGTTCAAGGAATAGTCAACTGATAAATGAACATGAGGATAGAAGAATGTAAAATCCATCCGTAAGTATTTCTTCAAAATAAAGGGTTTGGCATGTGATTATTGTCACTGATGAGGGAGGAGGGGGGGCAGAAATTTTGACCAAATGACAACTTTTTCGCTGCCACTGGATTTAACGTATGCTAAGTGCATGGGCACATGGGACCTCGGTTTATCGTCTCATCCGAAAGACTCCACGTTCAGACTGTTAAGGCCTAGTGCAGAAAAAAAAATCCCTTGTACCCAGGTTTGAACTCGGGTTTACTTGACACGAAGCGAACGCAATACCACTGTGCCACTCTACACCACCTCAGTCATTGTGGTTGAAGCGTTTTTTGGTTTTTTTGTAGTGCAGTAAAACAAATAATTGAGCTGGTTCTTTTGTTGTGAGTAAAACTCCTCAGTGTGTTTCTTACAATAACTCATCCATCAGGGTGCCCCTTTAACGGTGTGCCATTTGAGGCCCTGTACAGGTTTTTCCCGCCTAAAAGGCGAGGATGAAAAATGTTATGTGTGCAGTCCTTTTATTTTTTGTCATTTTTATGATGAATGCAGTTGTTATTATTTGACAATGCAATTGCTGTTGTTTTGCAAAGGTTTCGTAATGGTGGTTGTACACTTTTTAAAAAAAAAGCCAAAATGAGGATGAAGCCCTGTCAAGTGTTTTATCATCATACAATTCACGCCTGGTTTTTACTATAAGACAAAACAAAATTTGTTTTCATCACAATACTCTTTGCAGAAGCGTAATACACAACTTTAATGTAAAATCGTTTGGCTTTCAAAATTCTACAAATCTTTTGCATGCTACTCGTATGCTATACATCATAAAAATGTTTTTTAGCAGTGTGGTGTATGCAAGTTTAAGCAGACAAAACGAACTCCAGTGGATGCAACGCTGTTTACGCACACATGCACGCATTGTTGTAAGCTATAAAGAGACTTAAGCATAGAAAAAGCATGGCTCAACATCACAGCACAGTAGGCTAACACCTACACAGGCACACACCCAGGGTGGGTAGGGGGGGGGGAGGAGAAAGAAATAGTTTTGTTTCTGTGCAATGAAACAAAAGAACCTGAGAGACAGATGGAGACATTGCTGATAGAGAGAGAGAGAGAGAGAGAGAGAGAGAGAGAGAGAGAGAGAGAGAGAGAGAGAGAGAGAGAGAGAGAGAGAGAGAGAGAGAGAGAGAGAGAGAGAGAGAGAGAGAGAGAGCAGAGACAGAGACAGAAAGCGACAGAAAGAAAGAAACAGATAAAAAGAGATAGTATGTGGGAGAGAAGGGCAATGAAAGTGCGAGTAAAGCAGAGAGAGAGAGAGAGAATAATGAGGTTTAGCAGACGACACCAACTCCAGTGGAGAAAGTGTGCTGGAAGTAATAGGCTCAATGACGCTCTAGTAATATAGTGTTCTTGATAGGCTATTGCTAAGCACGCAGCACACACTAGGCCCTACTAGCCTAGCCTAGTTAAGAGAGAGAGAGAAAGAGAGAGAGAGAGAGAGAGAGAGAGAGAGAGAGAGAGAGAGAGAGACAGACAATCAGACAGACAGAGACATAGAACAGGGAGAGAGGCAGGGAAAGAGAGGGCGAAAGACAGAGACAAAAAGAGATAGTATGTGGAAACAAAATTGGAAGCCGTGCAAGGCAGAGAAAAAGAAACAGAGATAGAGAGAGAGAGAGAGAGAGAGAGAGAGAGAGAGAGAGAGAGAGAGAGAGAGAGAGAGAGAGAGAGAGAGAGAGAGAGAGAGAGAGAGAGAGAGAGAGAGAGAGAGAGAGAGAGACGCAAACGCAAACATTTTATTGGCAATAGCTTACATAGCTCTTCTGCCAAGGAAGTGCATTGGTACTGAAAGTACTTCTAAATGAATGGCGACAAAACAACGGAAAGTTACGATATCCTTTTTGAGAGAGAGAGAGAGAGAGAGAGAGAGAGAGAGAGAGAGAGAGAGAGAGAGAGAGAGAGAGAGAGAGAGAGAGAGAGAGAGAGAGAGAGAGAGAGAGAGAGAGAGAGAGAGAGAGACGCAGTCACAGCCTAACTCTGTAGGTTAACATGTTCTGGTCACCAGTCTGTTAGGCTGATGCATATTCATGAGGTTCTCAATGATCCACCAGCGCGTCGCACCCACGGACTTACATTACATGTAGAGTCGCACGCTCAATTAAAAAGGGCAGACAACTGCAATGACAAAGAGAAGACAACTCTGATGCGCCCAGCAGGTCACGTGCTCTTCCACAGTCCATGGAACTGGCCGAAATCACGTGACCATCACAGGCAAAAGTCACATGATCCCTTACCCGACGCTAAAAAGGAGGCGGCCTCTTGGTCGCCTCCAACAATGCAATGAAAGTTTGATCTAATCTGTCATCTCCTCTCTTGGCCTCACTATTTCATTCTTTGATTAACCAAGCTTCCTTTCGAGGCTTACCAGTTTGTTCTGTGTTGTATGTTGTTTATGTGTAACATATTCAATGTTAGAAGGCTATGCCACTCTTGGATAGATGTTGATTTGTGTGTATGCTCTCCTCTGCACCAATGTTGATGTGTACTGTGTGGGTGGAGGGTCACAAAGGCGAGCTTGGCACAAATCCTTTTTTTAAGAATGATGCTTTGCTTGTCTCACTTTGGTTCTGACCCACGCACTGCTAGGTGAATGGTATCGTAATCAACTTTGGTGGAGGGGAGTTAATTAGAAAAAAAGAGAGTAATTACCCTTCGTTCAATTTCGTCATCTCCTCTCTTGGCCTCACTATTTCATTCTTCTAATCTATATATTTATAAATGTCCAATATCCAACTTAACCCTTTCACCGCCAATGTCGCATTTATGCACCACAGTGGTTTAACATCCATGTCACTAAAAGGCATCAAATCAAGGCCTGTTATATGAAGACCTTATGTTCTTAATTTTTGGAGGCAAGGATAGGCCTCATGTTATGCATTTCACAGAGCAATTCTCAATACTGCAGATACATTTGTATTTCTACTCTGTTCAGTTTGGATATCTAAGGGGTATAAGGGGGGGGGGGGGGGTTGCTACACAAAAATGGCTGGCGGCGAAAGGGTTAAAACGTGGCTCTTATTATCACTGGTTGATATTAGCCTGTAGCAGGGGGCAATAGTAACATGAGAGCTGTACGACAATAAGTGATAGTCCACATTATTGGAGCGTCACGTAGGGCTACTTGGAGCGTCACGGTACAGCTTAAAAGGGCCAGCCACACGCCCACAAAAAAACCCACACGACTGTACGATACGATTCGATCACGTGATATCGATGCGCCAATCACATTTGTTCTTTGAGACCACGCGAACGAATCGTATCGTACAGTCGTAGGTTTTAGTGGACGTGTGGCTGGCCCTTTAGTCTTCCGTGGAAGACTATGACTCTCAACCTAGGGGGGGGGGGGGGGGGGGGGGGGGGCATTTGCACTGACTATGCTGCTGCAACCAAAGGGATTGGTTTTATTCTTTGGGGACCTTCCCCACCGCCCGACTGTCCTGAAACCCCTTTGGCCGAGAGAAGTGTGGATGTACCATGGGCAAGTCTTCTCCACTATACACATCTTTTTTAGCCCATTCCCAACAGAATAGCTAGCTGTCCCCTTCTGCTATCTGGCAGTCATTATCGGACACGATAGACACACACACATACAGTACTACGACAAACGGACATATT
>CM065696.1:16605330-16610330 GCA_017654935.2 Phymorhynchus buccinoides
TGTTCTTTGCGTTTTCAGGGTGTGTTAGTGCAAGAGTCCAGAATAACAGTATGGAATCGGACACGACGACCAGAGTTATTGTTCTTTGCGTTTTCAGGGTGTGTTAGTACAAGAGTCCAGAATAACAGTATGGAATCGGACACGACGACCAGAGTTATTGTTCTTTGCGTTTTCAGGGTGTGTTAGTGCAAGAGTCCAGAATAACAGTATGGAATTGAACACGACGTCCAGAGTTATTGTTCTTTGCGTTTTCAGGGTGTGTTAGTACAAGAGTTCAGAAAAACAGTATGGAATCAAACACGACGACCAGAGTTATTGTTCTTCGCGTTTTCAGAGTGTGTTAGTACATGAGTCCAGAATAACAATATGGAATCAAACACGATGTTCAGAAATATTTTTTTGCAATTTCCTTGAGGTTTTCTTTTTTTAGGGTTATTGTTCTTTAAAATTGTTGTATGTGATTGTTTTGTGGGGAAATGCAAAACGGATATAATAAGGAGGTTGTGATGGAATGTCATCTTACCTAATATAATTTTAGATTGAAATATTGTTTGGGTGCCATGCTATTTATTTAGTTATTCATTTACTATCTATTTATTCATTCATTGGTTCAATCATTCATTCATTCATTCATTCATTACTTAATTAATTAGTTTATTTAATATTTTCTTACCTTGTTTTTGTTTTCTTGTTTATGTGTATTTCTTTTTCTTTTTCATGTTAAAAAAGCAATAATAAGATATAATGTAAAACAGATCTTGTTTTGTGACAGAGCATGTTACAATTTGCAGACTCTCCGAGACTGTACATTTGACTATTTTCTTCTTTACACAACACAAAAGGTTTGATATCCATTACTGACAATTTGATTCGCAAGATTGGAGGAAACTGCAGAAGTTCACAGCTGAGAGTGAGACGTTGTCTTCACGTTGTCTTGAGTGAGACAAGTCAGTCACTCAAAGGAAGTCCACAGGAGAGGACGAAACAGTCAGTAAGGTAAACGAAACCTTTCATGTTGTGTAAAAAAGAAAATAGGTACAATGTATTGCATCTACCACCAACACGATGAACACTTTCAAGGGTATTTTCTGAGACTGTGTTCGCATGGCGTGCTATCTCGTTTAATCCAGTTCTTCAATTTTGCATGGCAGCTGTTGGAAACCCCACGATCTGTCGGCTTAAGCACTTCCTCCCTGATCGATTATGGCAGGCGAAGGAATCGGAAAACAATTGGAATCACAATGGATTAGATGGGTCTGTCAAATGGGTTGTGGTGATTACTAAACCACAAACATTTATGTGGCAGTTTTCATTTTATGATGGAAGGAATTGCGACGATTTATCAGCAGATAATTATGTTTTATGGGGTGTGAGTCAGGGAGTGTGTGTGTGTGTTTGTGTGTGTGTGTGTGTGTGTGTGTGTGTGTGTGTGTGTGTGTGTGTGTGTGTGTGTGTGTGTGTGTGTGTGTGTGTGTGTGTGTGTTTTGTCAGCGCAGCTTTTTATCTGACAATAAATTGGTTCCAGTCCAGTCCAGTCCAGTGCGTGTGTGTGTGTGTGTGTGTGTGTGTGTGTGTGTGTGTGTGTGTGTGTGTGTGTGTGTGTGTGTGTGTGTGTGTGTGTGTGTGTGTGTGTGTGTGTGTGTGTGTGTATGCATGTATGTGTGTGTGTGTGTGTGTGTGTATGTGTACATGTGTGTGTGTATGTGTCAGTGTCTGTGTCTGTGTGCATATGTGTGTAAGCATGGGCCACACTACACCAATTCCCCTCATTCTAGCTCCTTTCAGTTTTCCACAGAGAGCTATTTGTTTCAAGTTATTTCTTTTAGCAGAGGCAAATATTCCTTATAATTGATTTTGGATAGGGATAGGAAAAGACCTTACAAGTGGCATGCCGCCATAAAACAATGTAAGCCTAATGGATACATCAGTTTAAATTGGTATATGCTGGTGACAAGTGTTAACAAAATGCATGAACTGAAAGGAGCTGAGAAAAGCTACTCATGGGGCATGTTCATGTGTTTTTTTGTGTTTTGTTTTCCTTTTCCTTTTCATCTCTTTCTTTCTTCCCTCAAAATTACTTTTCCTTATAATTTTCCTCTTTCTTTCTTTCTTTTTCCATTTCAGAACTGCTTTTATCTGTGATCCTTCCTTTGATAATTTAAAATTGCCCTTGCCTATCATTTCCTACTAATTCCTTTCTTTCCTTCGTAACTGCTAGTATCTCTCATCTCCATATTCTTCTGCATACGTTTTTCTCTTTCCAGGAATGCTTTACTCTACAATGTCCTTCTTCCCAATTCCTTTATTCATGTCTTTTTGTTCGGAGATTCTCGCATGCGGGTTTCTTCTTCTTCTGATTTGTCATCATCAACATCATCATCACCATCATCATCATCAACATCATCATCATCATCATCATCATCATCGTATTCTTATTCTTCCTCCTACTCCTCCTCTTCCTCCTCCTGCTTCTTCTCTTTTTCTTCTCTTTTTCTTCTTCTTGTTCTTGTTCTTCTTCTTCTTCTTCTTCTTCTTCTTCTTCTTCTTCTTCTTCTTCTTCTTCTTCTTCTCCTTCTTCATCATCATCATCATCATCATCATCATCATCATCATCATCATCATCATCATCATCATCATCATCATCATCATCATCATCATCACCATCACCATCAGCAGCAGCAGCAGCAGCAGCAACATCATCATCATCATCATCATCATCATCATAATCATCGCCGTCGTCGCCGTCGTCGTCATCGTCATCATCGTAATCATCGTCGTCAACCTCATCTTCTTCTTCTTCTTCTTCTTCCTCCTCCTCCTCCTCTTCTTCTTCCTCCTCCTCCTCCTCCTCCTTCTCCTCCTCCTCCTCTTCCTTTGAAGTCTTCTTCTTCTTCTCTGCCTACTCGTTTTTCTTATTTCCTTCATATATATTTCCCCCCCTCTCTTTCCATCACAGCTGCTCTTGACTGGAGACGAGTGGTTTGTAGCCTAGCACGGGTGGGCTGGACTATCGTGTATGTTAGCACCCCACGCCCTGAAATTTTGGCATTGAAACATTTCACTTAGGAGCATGCAACATTCTGCCATTTTCATGAAAAGGGATGAGGTTAGAATCCGCCTATGTTTATTTTCATAACACCGAAAGAAGCAGACTTTGGGATCGAGGGTGGTAAACATGAGGGGGTGTCTAAAGCGCATGATTGCTGGGTGGACCAACTAACTCACCAGACCAGACTGTGCGCTGCTTCCGCTTCATTGCACACGACTAGTCCACGAATGGTGCCGCCTCCAGATTCCAGACAAGCGTGACAAATAGTTCTATCCACAATATGAAAACGAAGTCGTCAGGATCAAAAGGTCTCTGTACGCGTGAACATGTTCCACTAGTTCCCCATGGCAACACAGTGATACGAAAGTAATCTTATCAGTGGCTGTCACTGTGTTGCCATGGGGAAAGAGTGAAAAATGTTACTTGTACGTTGTCACGGGAAGATTTAATAGTTTAATGTTTTCCCTCACGGTTTTTCTCTCTCATGCTTACAGGAGGATTTAATAGTTTAATGTTTTCCCTCACGGTTTTTGAACACTTTTTTTAATCGTGCTTTTGGAAGTTCTGTGCTTGTAACTTCCTCTAATCTGTCACTCTCTGTGACTATGCCTTTTCCCTTTGGTTACTGTCATCTACTATCTTTCTGTCTTACCGGTCCATTCTCCTGCCTTTTTTTAAATTATATACGAAACACTTTCAAAAAGATTTCCTTCACCCGCAGTCGGACTTGCTGGGCCTATTTCTTAGGCGCATAACGGCAGGATGACGCATCTCCGCTCATAATTGACAGGAAATAGTCTGAGCGATCGCAGAAGAAGAAGAACAGGGAGATTTAATAGTTTAAAGTTTTCCCTTACGGGTTTTAAACATACATTTTGTTTTAGAATTTCTGTCTGTCTGATTTTGGTGGCGTCTTCACATTTTCTACGTGAATGAGTAGGATTCAAAGTAAACGAAGATGCTATCTCCTTTATTAATGTTTGCAAGTGGTTTTAATGTTACGTTCGTATTTGTTTATATTCTTTGTTTATTTGCTTACCAGCCAAGTATTGTGTTTTTGTGTAGGAGTATCCGATTTACGTGGTGGTGTAAAATTCCTTAACTGAGAGAGAGAGAGAGAGAGAGAGAGAGAGAGAGAGAGAGAGAGAGAGAGAGAGAGAGAGAGAGAGAGAGAGAGAGAGAGAGAGAGAGAGAGAGAGAGAGAGAGAGAGAGAGAGAGAGAGAGAGAGAGAGAGAGAGAGAGAGAGAGAGAGGAGAGAGAGAGAGAGAGAGAGAGAGAGAGAGAGAGAGAGAGAGAGAGAGAGAGAGAGAGAGAGAGAGAGAGAGAGAGAGAGAGAGAGAGAGAGAGAGAGAGAGAGAGAGAGAGAGAGAGAGAGATTTTCTTTGAGAACAAAATCCCCGATAATCGGGCGAGAACTAATTTTCAACATAATCGTACGTCCCCCAAGAGACCACAACTTTGACCCGACTCCGATAATCGGGCGAGAACTAATTTTCCCTACGTCCCCCAAGAGAACCACAACTTTGTTTTTCCCTCCCCACGGTTTTCTCTCGCCACCCCCCCCCCCCCCCCCCCACCCCCACCAACCCCAACTCTTACAGCTTCCCAGGTCCTCAATCAGGACTGCAGCTGTTACAAACCCAGGACCATTCCAGCTCTTGATTCCCTGTGCTGCCAATGCAAAACAGAAACAAGATGGCTCAGCCACGTAAACCGGACTCCCGGTTCCAGGCGAACATCAAAAGACAAGTAACTACCAAAACATATGTGACCCAGCACCACGAAAGGGACATTAAGTCGATGGGCTAGTTTCTCACAACTGGCTTCCAAAGTCAAAAATCTTATTTTTTTTTTTAATCAATTTTGAGTTATGGGTATTTTTCGTGCTCTCTAACATCCATATTTCATCATATAGTAAAAAGCCAACTAAATGTGTGTACCTGGGTGTCT
>CM065696.1:16615330-16620330 GCA_017654935.2 Phymorhynchus buccinoides
AACAAATCCATTAAACTTATGTGGGTAGAGAAAAAAACACCACTTCAATAATTGGAATTCTTCTGTGACGTGTATAACATTAGGCCTGTGTTTACCTCCCAAAATTAAGAAAATAGGGTCTTCGGATTACAGGCCCTTATACGATGCCTTTTAGTGACATGGGTGTTAAACCATTGTGGTGCATAAATGCGACAGTGGCGATGAAAGGGTTAAGGCCCTTTCTTTCGGAATATAATAATAATAATAATAATAATACATAGTATTTATAGCGCCTTTCTTTAGAATTAAACTCAAGGCGCTCACATTCACTGATTCACACGCAATTGGGCTAACATACACATTCATTCGATCATCATCTAATTAATGTGAGAAGTTAGAGAGAGAAAGCTCTTTGAAACAAGTGAGTTTTCATTTGGGTTTTGAAAGCGGGAAGTGCTGAATTGTGACGGAGGTGAACAGGCAAGGAGTTCCAGACAGTGGGGGCGCAAAAACTAAAACTGCGTTGTCCAAAAGACTTTAAATTCACTTTAGGAACTTTCAACAGTTTGGCATGGGAAGATCGGAGTGAGCGAGAAGGAGTGTAAGTTTGGAGAGCACTTCAGGTAGGATGGAGGGTCTGTTCAAAGTTTCAAATATGTGGTTGAACCTCCCCGGTTCCGTTGCAAAATAATTAACATATTGATTGTGGCCATGCACAGTCAAGAAGAAGAACCATTTGCATTTCTTGATAATCAAGGGGGGGGGTGGGGGAAAGGGGGGGGGGGGGGGGGGTAAGAAAAGAAAGAGTTGGGAGTCGGGGTGAGAATGATAGCTGACTAAACAAAAAGGTGTGTGTGTGTGTGTGGAGGGGGGGGGGGGGGTGGAAAGAAAAGAGGAGTGAATATTTCAAGGAAAGCATTGTGTTGTTTTTTTGTAAACATATTTATCAAGGATTGGAGATAATTTAGTAAAATCCAAAGCTTGGAATTGCTGAGTAAGACACAAACATGAGCGAGCTGGGACAGAGACTAGAGTTGAGAGGCAGGGATTCGACTGGAGTTGACGTAAGCATACACTCTGTTGCTCAAGTACGTTCGGTAGCAACATCCACAACAGACAAACAGACAAACACAGGTACAGCCAAGAGAAACATATGGACATAATTGAACAGTAAAAGACAGAGCGTCGGAGAAGAAGAAAAAGTGTTAATACTCTGTTATAAAGATCGTTTAAAATGCCAAAAGGAAGAACAGTAATTATCTTGTTATAAACAACGTTTCAATTGTGTCTGGATTAAATCGATTATTGTTTCTGACCACGGGAATCTTTTTATGAAATTTATTTTGTTTTATTGATGACTGGCTTAACGTTCTTTCCCTTTCGACCATGAACAATGTTGTCCCCTTTCTGTAAGTTTTCTCTTTTCACACACACACACACACACGCGCGTCCCCACGCGCGCTGCGCGCGCGCGGCGCGCACGCTTTTCACACACACACACACATGGGGGGAGAGAGAGAGAGAGAGAGGAGAGAGAGAGAGAGGAGAGGAGATGAGAGGAGAGAGAGAGAGAGAGAGAGAGATAGAGAGAGAGACGAGAGAGAGAGAGAGAGAGAGAGAGAGAGAGAGAGAGAGGAGAGAGAGAGAGACAAACACACACACACGCACGCACGCACGCACACACACACACAAACAAGCACACACACACACACAGATAGAGAGAGAGACACACACACAGACACACACACACACAGACACATACACGACACACAGACACACACACACGCACACGCACACACGCACACACCCCACGCACGCACACGCACACGCACACACACGCACAAACACACACACACACCACCCCACACACACACACACACACACACACACACACACACACACACACACACACACACACACACACACACACACTTTCCCACTCTCCCTCTATTTCATTCAGACTTGTTCGTTTTCAGCCTGGTTCCCCTCTAACCTTAACACAGGTTTCTCTGACATTTTCCAACCAGGTACTGTACTCTGGAGCGCGTCTTAAACAGCTAACATGGGTAGTAGTAACTAGTAAATAGAAGAAACTGCCACTGACCTTTTCATTTATCCAACCAGGTACCGTACTCTGGGGCGCGTCTTAAGCAGTTAACATGGGTAGTAGTAACTAGCAAATAGAAGAAACTGCCCCTGACCGTTTCATTTTTACAACCATGTACTGTACTCTGGAGCGCGTCTTAAGCAGTTAACATGGGTAGTAGTATCTAGTAAATAGAAGAAACTGCCCCTGACCTTTTCATTTTTACAACCAGGTACCGTACTATGGAGCGCGTCTTAAGCAGTTAACATGGGTAGTAGTAGCTAGTAAATAGAAGAAACTGCCAACGCGATTGTGCTAATTCACATGCTATTTGGCAGTTTCTTATAATGTACAAGTTACTACCAGTGTTGGCTGTTTAAGATGCATCCATGATTGCCGCACCAGAGTTCATTTTTGTCAATCACTCCATCCCAGCTGTTACGAAAGAATCCGGAATCTGTTGGTTTAAAGACCCACCTGGTCACGTGTCAAAATCACGGGTTTCACGGGTTTTCCCTCATATAGCTAGAAGTGAATCTCGTTTTGACCAGGGTCGGTATTCACGTTGAGATAGCATGAGACTTAGCATGATGCTAACTTAGAAGCTCTTCCAATGTCCTGTAGGATTTAATAGGACTTTTGGAAGAGCTTCTAAGTTAGCATCATGCTAAGTCTCATGCTATCTCAACGTGAATACAGGCCCAGGTCTCACTGCCACACAAATGCCCCCAAATTCAAAGCTAAACATCATTTTAAAGAGCAGCCTCAATTTGAACATGGGGACATTTCTATGTGGGTCACAGCTACCCAGAAAAAAAAAACCAAGGGACTTAATCGTGGCGCGTCAGTGTATCTTTAAAGACCCACCAGGTCACGTGTCAAAATCACGGGTTTCACGTGTTTTCCGTCACTTTTTTCCCTCTTATAGCTGGTAAGAAATCTTGTTTTGACCAGGTCTGACTCCCATACAACATTTGTCAAACCTGGTCCAAAGAAGATTTCGTGCCAGCTATAAGAGAGAAAACACGTGAAACCCGTGATTTTGACACGTGACCTGGTGGATCTTTAATACCACCCTTCTGTTGCGGTGGCGTTTTGGGTTTACCCCTTTGGGACAAAACAGAAAAGAAAATGAACGAACCGAAGATTGGATTTCTTGATCGATACGCAAGGAGAGAGAGAGAGAGAGAGAGAGAGAGAGAGAGAGAGAGAGAGAGAGAGAGAGAGAGAGAGAGAGAGAGAGAGAGAGAGAGAGAGAGAGAGAGAGAGAGAGAGAGAGAGAGAGAGAGAGAGAGAGAGAGAGACTTTAAATTAGTATTGTCAGTCAGCATTAGCAGAGAGAGACTTTACAAGAGTAAACCCCTCAGCAAGAGAGAGATCGACAAGAGAGAGAGAGAGAGAGAGAGAGAGAGAGAGAGAGAGAGAGAGAGAGAGAGAGAGAGAGAGAGAGAGAGAGAGAGAGAGAGAGAGAGAGAGAGAGAGAGAGAGGAGAGAGAGAGAGAGAGAGAGAGAGAGAGAGAGAGAGAGAGAGAGAGAGAGAGAGAGAGAGAGAGAGAGAGAGCGAGCAGATAAATGGGGAAAAGTAACAGTTGATACATACAGAAATAAGTCTGTTAAAAAGGCAGAGGGTCTGAGTAAACTTAAAGAAACCCTACATCTGTAGAAGCTGCGAATATGGAATGATTTAGTGTAAACACACACACACACACACACACACACACACACACACACACACACACACACACACACACACACACACACACACATACACACACACTATAGCGATGGCTTGGAGTCAACACGGACTATCTAAATTGACATATTATTGAACTTATTACGAAAAGTAATAACTTGCATAAAAAAAAGACTGCTGAAATATACAAATCAAAAACCCTCTTTATATTTCTGCAGTCATTATTCGATACAAGTTATTAGTTTTTGGTAATAAATCCAATATGTCAATGGACTATCTAAAGATAGTCCGTTTTGACTCCAAACCATCGAATATATATGAAGCAGACTAAACAACAACAATACTGACAACAACAACTTATTCAACCTACTATTGATGAGAAATAGATTCTACCAACAGACCTACTTGAAAGAATACATCCAGACTGTAAGTGATTGTTTATAGGCCTACAGGGCTGAATAAGTATGGGCAAAGCAGGCCAGACAAATTAAAACGGAAGTTCACACTAAAAAGGCGCGCGCAGCCAGAAGAGGAGGCGTCGGCCGGGAAGATAGATATAATGGAGGCTGGGTGTCACGCACGAACAAAGCGCTGCGAAGCGCTCGATGTTGTTTGGCTGTTTGCAGGGGATACAAGTGGGTAGGTAGGTGGTCCCAAAACCTGAAACTTTCACGTCACCACTACGCAGGCTTGGGCACAAAAGTACGTCATTGCTTACAAAACATGCCACTGACGTTCTGCCCAAGACTAGTTACTTATCCTGGGCTTTAAATTCGTGCCCAATTAAGAAAACAAACAAAAAATCGCAATTCACCCCCAAAACCGGAAGCCACAAGATTTGACCCTCCACAAACCGGAAGCCAAACGTTTTGACCCTCCACAAACCGGAAGCCAAAAGTTTTTTCCACTCCAAAAATCGGAAGCCACAAGTTTCTTTACTCCAAAGCAAGCAGAAGCCACAAGTTTTTCCACTCCAAAAACCAGAAGCCACAAGTTTCGCCACTCCAAAAACCAGAAGCCACAAGTTATACTCCATTATTACTCCACAAACCAGAAGCCACATGTTTCTCCACTCCAAAACCAGAAGCCACAAGTTTATCCACTCCACAAACCAGAAGCCACATGTTTCGCCACTCCACAAATCAGAGGCTACAAGTTCCTCCACTCCAAAAACCAGAAGCCACAAGTTTATCCACTCCAAAAACCAGAAGCCACAAGTTTATGCACTCCAAAAACCAGAAG